>CM046372.1:24953971-25208971 GCA_025413025.1 Ficus hispida
CTTCGAATTTGACTCTAAAAAGAATATTTCCTTTATATTCTGTTTTACTCTAAAAAGGCTTTATTTTATTTTTATCTTTTATGCTTTACGGTTTAGTAATTAATAAAATTAAAGAAATAGATTAATTGTTATAGAATAGGGTTTTTTTTTTTTTTTTTTTGCTCTGTGAAACTTACGCTTCTTTGTTCAATTAGTTCACATAATATATATTTTCAACCCATGTACGTATGTTTTTGTTTTTTTCCTTCAATTGAGAAATTTCTATTGTTAGAAAATTTTATTTTTGAATTATTATTGGCATTTATTTATCAAAATCCCCTATGACGTTTTCATTAAAGTGTGGTAATTTTTGTGAGATATTGTCATTCTTTGAGAAAATCCGGTTTTGACTTTTGTGTGATTGGATTTATTCTAGAAATCAGAAATTAAATTGGGTTTGTTTTTGGAAATTTTTTTCTCTGACATCTTATTGCAGAGAAATCGTTTATAGTTTGATTTTTTTATTCTAAAAATAAATGAGAATCAATTTGAGTAATAGGTATTTAGTTCATAGATATTTTATTTTAAGAATCTTTTAGAGATGCAGAAATAAATGAAGAAGGAAAAATAACCGATTTTCAATTTAAGACTAATGTCAAACATGTGAGGAACTAAAGGATGAAGTACATTGGTTTCCCTATGTTTGTCTCTGTGCACAGTATGCAGTGATCTTTATGCTATAAAATTTGGTTCTCAATTAATATAAGATTAAGTTTCTATCATCATAGAGATTCTGTTAAAAAAATCTTATATGTGCTCGATCGTAATATGTTGAGATATTTTCTCGTTATCAGGTCTACGACATCTGTCTTTTTTTTTTTTTAAATTGTCTTCAAATTTTAATGATAGAACCGTTTTAGTTGAGAGTTATGTCTTAATCATTGCGTATCATTCACATTCTTTTGTAGCATTTATTGCTTTGTAGTTGATGCATATTTCAATTTTTCTAATTAAAAAACATGAAGTATATAAAACTATTTACTCAACTAATTGACCGTGTCACGGTAAAATATGACAAAATTAGATAGAAATAAAAAGATTGAGGAGACTTACAACTCATCAGTAAAATATCACAGAATCGGACAAAGAAAAGAAATTGTCCAAACGTGCTGATGATATAAATCAATGAATGAATTACATATTTTTTTCAAGTCTTGAACTGCTGAGTAAACAATTTCAGGAATAAGAAGAAGAAACCAATCTTATGATTTAAATAGTTAATAACAAATTATTTGTTTAAGTTTTAATTATATTTTTATCTACCCTTTTGTGTTTAGAAACTGCAAGGATATTCTTTGAATTTGAAAAGTTGTTTCAATTTCATCACTAACATATTTTATGAACCAAAAAAAAAAAAAAAGAGAAAAAGACAAAGATACGCTTAATTAAGTTGAATTTCTATAAATAAAAAAATTAAAAAATCTCTTGAGAAAAAATTTTGAAATTAGATAATTTTAACATTCAAAAAACATAATAAAATTCAGGAATTTTTTTTAAATAAAAAAAATTGATGTAGTTTTATGGTTGTTTATAGTTTTCAAATTTATAAAATATTTTTTATAAACTATACAAGGGTATTTATGTAGTTTCGTCTAATTTGTTTCATTGCGAAAGTACACAAGGGATGAAATTGAAACAAGTTTTTCAAATTCAAAGGATATCTTTGAAGTTTATAAAAACTTATGGATAAATTGAAAAATAATTAAAAATAAACGATATAATTATGTAAATAATCCTAATTCAAGCACCAAGAAAGTGGATCACGTTAAAACTAAAATACAACACTTTGGTTACTATCTTAACTATTAAGACATGGCTATAATAGAACAAGTTGAGTTCCAACCTTCAAATGTTTATATTTATATACAAAAAGGAAAAAACAAAAAATAAAATCAAAGAGTACCAACCTAGAAGGTTCAAGGAAAGTACATGATACAAAGTTACAAAATGCGCAATCTTCCCACGAAATGTAAAGATTAACAAAAGAGAAGTTAATATTTTTGGTGTGGAAATTGTAAACGGCTAATACCCTTTACTACAAAAGGAAATTTTAAACAAACTTAGCGAGGTTTGATATGGGGAAAAACTCCGCTATCAAGGTCGCTTCCGATATAATTATCAGTGGACTCGTAAGGTTCCTTTCAACGTAGAGTGATGCTGGTGTAAGTGCAGATGTTCCTGAAGATGAGACATTCGACTGATCTGATTGATTCGCATCGGATTGCAGAGGCATTGAGCACAAGTTTTCTAACTCTCTCACAACCTCCAGCATTGTCGGCCGCACTTTCACCTCGTCCTCGCAGCACTTGAGGGCCAACTGCATAAATTTCTTCACACATTCTGTATTGTATGAACCCATGTCCCTATCTATGATTGAGAACGTTGTTCCGGCTTGACATGCTGCGAGCACCTGTAATTTGCAAAAACAAAGGAAAAGAAAAGCGTCAAGTTAAGATTTAAAATTAGTTACTACTCTACAAAGGGTAAAATTGGTATTTTCAAGAATTCCCTATCCCGTAGGGCTAGGGTCTAGTTTAGAGTCGTTTCCGAATCAAGGCGAGCTCAATTGGCATTTAATGAATGCGTGTGTTGGTTTCAACATATTGAGTCTTGTTAGTAAAATAAAAAATGTATACTAAAAGCGTAGAGCTCAAATACATGAGAATTAAGTCCCATTCCAAGAAGAATTTGAGAAAAGATGTTTAAAAATCATATATACCTCGCGAACAATGTTTCTACCGTGAGATATAGGCGGCATCCCCGTAAGAGTTCGAGAAATACAATTCCAATGCTGTAAACATCACTCTTCTCTGTTAACTTGTGAGTTAAGAAATATTCCGGATCTATATAACCCTGTATGAGACCAAAATTATAGAAAGTTCATACTCCTTATATGGGGGTAAAACTAACAAAGCAATGAAACCGAAAACAGTACCAACAAACCATAATACTTTTAAATATTAGTAAATGAGTATCAGATAAAGAATGTCTTATTGGAATCAAAGGTGAATCGAGTTGGTTTTTCAGAACATATGAGAGATTATGATTTATCATTCTTATGGCTGCAACAAGAAATTCCAACATTGTATGCGTCAGAGAATTTTAAAAGTTAGGACCGCATCTAGAATCAAGTAGCTAGGCAAGTGAAACATGGCAGAATTAAAATGATGTTCAAGTTCCTAAATTAAGACCATGCAAACGACAACTGATAGCTCAATCACTTCCGCTACCGAAAGGTTATGGTTGTACTACTAACCGGAGTGCCTTTCACAACTGTGGATACATGGGAAGCTTCCATTCCTTTGGTGTCCGAAACCGGTGCAAGCCTTGAGATTCCAAAATCGGAGACTTTTGCAGTAAATTTGGAGTCCAACAATATGTTGTTCGCCTTAATATCACGGTGGATTATTGGTGGATCAGCTTCGGTATGAAGATAAAGAATGCCCTTTGCCGAGTCTAATGCGATGTTCATTCTCTTAGCAAAACTAAGAGAACTTCTGAACTTAGCTATTGTCACGAATAAAACAAAGTATAACCAAAATCTGTCAAAATTCCTAACAGCTAGATTAAAAGAAAGCAAAATTAATAGTCCTATGATAGAAGATTGAAAGTGTCTTTGCACATGAAATTCTAATATATTTGCATTTTATGTTCGTACACTACCAAAAAAAAAAACACGAGGGATGCGATTTTACCGGATAAGAGACTATGAAGAGATCCATTGGCCATAAACTCGTACACTAACATCTGCAAAGACAAAAAGATTTCGTAAATATTTATGACTATTGTGTTTTAAACATGTGCTGTTAAAAAAAAAATCCGTATTTCTGGGTGAAAATGTATTAACAGCACGAAAATCGTGGGATTGTCGCATTGTCAGCCCAAGTGGTTGTACCTGCTCCCCTTCTTCATCACAATAGCCTACCAAGGAAACCAAGTTACGATGATGCACTCGCGATAACAATTCTATCTCGGTGAAAAATTCTTTCTCGTGCTGTAAGGATCCTTGTTGAGCCCGCTTGACTGCCACAACAGTGCCATCAGCTAAAATGCCTTTGTAAACTTGTCCATAACCTCCTTGCCCAATCTGCGAAGTGATATTAAATCCGCTTGTCGCCGTTTCAAGTTCACCAAAACTGAATCCTTTTACATCTTCGACTTTGTATAAAGTTTTTCCACCTGCGGTTACAATTAATATTAAGCTTCTACTTGATGCGCCTATTAGTACCCTATGAAAAACCATGACACCTAAGAATGAACTCACTATGTTTTTTCTTTGCAAATTTTTCTTTCAATTTCGGGTTTCTTTTGGAAAGAACAAATGCGACTGCCAAAAATACCGAAACTCCACAAGTGAACGCTCCTAAAACAATTCCAATCAGACTCCCTTTGCTTATCCCTGATCCCGAATGCACAATAACAACTGCAACAAGAAGTACAACTATTACACTTTTCGAATAGACATTACAAAACTTGAAGAATTCGGGAAAAGAATTCTGATTCTTATTGAATTGAAATTAAATCATTTACATCCTAATATATAGACAAAGGTGGCTGGCATACCAGTCCACTGAAATAGGAAACTAGAAATCCTGCAAATTAGGAATTCCATCAAAATAGGAAACTGAAAAATTACAAAATCTAATTAAGGAAAAACAGAAACAAAAAATTAGGAATTAAAATCTATTCTAATAAATTCCTAACTAATACACTCGGCTACTTTCTACACTCCCCCTCAAGCTAGGTTGTATATGTTATACAAAACAAGCTTGGAGTTCAATTCATCAAAGCTGATCCTGGGCAGTGCTTTGGTGAGAATATCAGCAATCTGAAGTTTTGTTGAGACATAGCTTAGCCGCACAATTCCGTTGTTGACCTTCTCTGAGATGAAATGTCGATCAATCTCAATGTGTTTTATTCTGTCACGATGCACAGGGTTTTTGGCAATGCTAATAGCTGCTTGACTGTCACAGAACATCTTAATTGTGTCCTTAGTCTCAACCTTAAGTTCCCTTAATAGCCTTTGGAGCCACATTCCTTCGCATATTCCTAGTGCAAGAACTCGATATTCTGATTCTGCACTACTCCGAGAGACAACAGCTTGCTTCTTGCTCCTCCAAGTGACGAGATTTCCCCAAACATATGAACAGTAACTAGTAGTTGACCTCCTATCAGTTAATTCTCCTGCCCAGCTAGCATCCGTGTACATCACAACCTCACGGTTTCCAGATCTTTGGAAGAGCAGACCATGTCTAGGAGTCATCTTCAAATATCTCAGAATTCTATTCACTGCTTCCAGATGGACCTCACTCGGATTATTCATGTGCTGGCTCACTACACTGACTGAGTAGGCAATATCAGGTCTTGTGTGTGATAGGTTGATTAGCTAGCCGACAAGTCTCTGATATCTTCCCTTGTCAACTGGATTACTTTCTTCATTTCTGTTTGGCTTTTTGTTGGAATCCATAGGTGTGTCCGTAGGTTTACACCCAAGAAAGCCAGTTTCTCTTAACAAGTCTAAGATGTACTTTCTTTGGGATATCACAATTCCCTCCTTAGACTGAGCCACCTCCATTCCCAGAATGTATCTGAGAGTCCCGAGATCCTTGATCTCAAATTCTGTTGCAAGCATCTTCTTGAGTCTACTAATTTCCTCCGAATCATCACCTGTTAAGATGATATCATCTACATATACTATGAGAATGGCTATCTTGCCTACAAGATAGATTTTAACAAACAGTGTATGATCAGCTTGACACTGATTGTACCCATTTCTAATCACAGTCTTGGCAAACCTGTCAAACCAAGCACGAGGAGATTGTTTCAAGCCATATAAGGATTTTTTCAATTTACATACCAACCTGTTGTTCGAACTATTCTCCAAGCCAGGAGGTATAGCCATGTAGACTTCTTCTTCAAGGTCCCTATTCAAGAAAGCGTTTTTAACATCAAGTTGGTATAGAGGCCAATCTTGATTCACTGCAATAGAGAGTAGAACCCGAACAGTATTGAGCTTGGCAACGGGTGCAAAGGTTTCCTGGTAGTCTATCCCATATGATTGCGTGAAGCCCTTTGCTACAAGTCTGGCTTTGAATCTTTCAACACTTTCATCTGCTTTGTACTTAACAGTGAATATCCACTTGCAGCCTACAGGGTTTTTTCCATGAGGTAATTTGGTAAGAGTCCATGTGTCATTACTTTCTAGAGCCCGGATTTCTTCCTCAACCGCTTGTTTCCATGCAGGGACCTCTAGAGCCTCTTGAATAGAGTTAAGAATCTGCACACTATCAAGATTAGACACAAAAACCCTGTAAGATGGTAGTAACTTCCCATAAGCTACATATTTTTCGATTGGATGACTTGTACACCCTCGGACACCTTTCCTATGGGCAATTGGCTGATTGGAGTCATCAACCAATGGCACAAGAGAGTCATGAGATAAGAGTTCCATACCAGTGTGATTGTCGAATGCAGGAGGACTTGGTTCTGGTTCTTGACAGTCACGAGTCTGCATGGTGTCCTCTATGTGCTCGGTTGGTCTTTTCCTTCTAGTATAGACACGAAGTTCATGACTATTAGTGTCAAGTTGAGACGGAGTTGGGACAGTTTCTGTGACAGGTTCAGGGTCAGGTTCTGGCTCTTCGATTGGAGTCGGATGAGTGGAAGGCAGAGTGAAAGTGTTTGGGGCTAAAGAAGGATTGGCCTAGGTTTAGAGAAGATCATCCCAAATCTGATATTTCCTCGAGTTCTCCCCCTGAATTTCAGAATTGGGAAAGTAAGATTGGTCTTCAAAAAAGGAAACATCCATGGAGTTGTATACTTTCCTAGTGATTGGAGAGTAACACTTGTACCCCTTTTTGTTAGAGGAGTAACCGAGGAAGATGCATTTGAGAGACTTGGGATCAAGTTTGGTGCGGTGTTGTTGATGGATGTGAACAAATGAAGAACAACCAAAGACCTTCAATGGTAAGTCAGAAGAAATAGAGTGGATATGTGGATAGGTTTTTATGAGAACATGACAAGGAGTTTAGAATTTTAGAACTCGACTAGGCATCCTATTGATGAGATATGTGGCTGTGAGTATGGCTTCCCCCCAAAAATGTTTAGGCACATACTTAGAGAACATAATGGCAGGGGCTACCTCAAGTAAATGTCTATTTTTTCTCTCAGCAACCCCATTTTGTTAAGGAGTATCAACACAAGAGCTTATATGAATGATACCATGCTTGGAAAGATAAGGGCCAAGAATAGAATTGAAATAATCCTTGGCATTATATGTTTTAAGAACTTTAATGTTGCTTTGAAATTGAGTAGAAATCATGGAATGAAAGGATTGGAATATGGTGGCTGTTTTGGATTTTTCCTTCATAAGGAATGTCTAAGTTGTTCTCGTATGGTCATCTATGAATGAGAGAAACCATCGAGCCCCATTTATATTTTTTACTCGTGAGGGTCCCCAAATATCACTGTGAATTACAGAAAAAGGTTGTGAAGGCTTGTATTGTGAACTAGGATAAACATGTCTAGTATGTTTTGCAAGCTGACAAATTTCACATTGGCAAAAATTGGAACTTTTATTGATAAATAATTGGGGAAACAACTTTTCAATGTATCCAAAATTTGGATGACCAAGGCGATAATGCCATAACATGACTTGACTCTTAACTGAAATAGAATTTGAACTAGACACAGAATTGGAAACAAGATTGACAGAATTTAAACTGGACTCAGAAAAACAACTTGACGGGTGAACTTGTCTACCGAGGAGATTACTTTCTTTGAGCAAATATAGGCCACCATGCATCTCAGCACTGCCAATCACCTTCCCCGAATCCGCTGCCTGAAAATCACAAAAATTGGAATAGAATTTAGTTACACATTTTAAGTCACGAGTAAGTTTGCTGATTGAGAGTAGATTGCAGTCTAATTTAGGAACATAAAGGACAGAGTAAAGGCGAAGATCCTTTGTTAATTGGACTGATCCGGTTCCTGCTACGAGTGAGAATGAGCCATCAGCTATTCGGACTGCAGAGTGACTAGTACATGGACTGTAATTTCTGAAAATGTTGATGTCTCCAGTCATATGATCTGAGGCCCCCGAGTCAACTATCCAAGGTTTTGATGCACTATTTTGGATAATTAGAGCATAGGATGGGATACCTTGGTGTGCTAAGAAACTTGTAGGCTGTTCGGCAAGTGATTGTGATGCTTGCCCGGAACTCGAGACCTGCCCAATCATTTTCTGCAGTGCCTCAATTTGCTCCTTGGTGAACGAACTAAATTCTGCATTGTTGTCGGTTGTGGCAGCAGCATGTGCACGATTCTCTCTGTCATTTCGCCTACTAGATGGTTTCCAATCTGCAGGTTTTCCGTATATCTTCCAGCAATTCTCCTTGACATGACCAGGTTTCTTACAATGGTCGCACCATGGTCGTCCTTTCCGAGGAGTGTTGTTCTGAGAGGAATTGTGAGTGTACAAGGCTGACCCTTCAACAGCGGCTGTGGTGTGATTGTCTGTCATCATTAGTTTCTTTCTGCTCTCCTCTCTACGGACTTCTGCAGACGCCTCCCGAGTAGTTGGAAGAGGTTTAATTCCCATGATTCTCCCCCTGACTTCATCTAGCTCTTTATTGAGACCAAGAAGAAACCGAATGGTCCTTTTCTGTTCAACAATCTTCCTGTACAAGGCAGAATCATCAGAACACTTCCAAGAATGAATCTCGTACATGTCTAATTGCAGCCAACAGCGTGTGAGATTGTTGAAATATTGAGTAACACTCAATTCTCCTTGCCGTAAGTCATACAATCTGGTCTCAATCTCAAATAATTCTGAAGAATTTTCAGTGCTGGAATACATTTCGCGTGCAGCCTCCCATATCTCCTTGGCTGTCCGAAATAGCAGAAAATTTTCTCCAACCTCCGTGGTCATGGAATTTATTAGCCATGACATGACCAAGTGATCATCAGTTTTCCATGCTCGGAATTTGGAATCTGTCATTGCTGGTGTAGAAATTTCACCTGTGAGATGTCTGTCCTTTCCTCTGCCACAGATGTACATGAACACAGATTGTGACCATTGAAGAAAATTATGGCCATGAAGTTTATGAGGGGTGACAAGATGAGTAGAAGTATCGGAGGTGATAAGGGCTGAAGGATTAGGCTCAGATCTGGAAGTAACTTCTGAAGATGAATGTGAGGCCATGCCGTATTTTGTCATAAGAGTACGGCAATGGAAATAAGGGAAAAAGGGATAGACTAGGGTTCAGAGACCAAGCTCTGATACCATGAAGAATTCGGGAAAAGAATTCTAATTCTTATTGAATTGAAATTAAATCATTTACATCCTAATATATAGACAAAGGTGGCTGGCATACCAGTCCACTGAAATAGGAAACTAGAAATCCTGCAAATCAGGAATTCCATCAAAATAGGAAACTGAAAAATTACAAAATCTAATTAAGGAAAAACAGAAACAAAAAATTAGGAACTGAAATCTATTCTAATAAATTCCTAACTAATACACTCGGCTACTTTCTACAAAACTATCATTCAATCCCTTGTAGCATAGTAACCAGTATCCCGGTATGACGGGTATCCAAATCTTTTCTTTATGTAACATGCAAACATTGCTTGATTTCATGTGCATGTTCGTCGTACTTCTATCTTTTGTGCAAAATAACAATAGACAAATTTAGATAATTAAAACTTCATGTTCTAGAGACATACCATCTTTATAAGGTCCGTTGAGAGTAAAACTCAGCAGATTATAGGGGCCAAAGATATCATTTCCAGGGAACGAAAATGTAGCAAGTTTGTCCATGACACGTTGAAGCTCGCTTCCATTAAACGTATTAGAACCATTGCCATACTGAGGGAAGATTTTAAGAAACAGTCGGATTGCAGGACCCTCTTGCCATTGGAATGAATCAATGACTAGTTGATAAAGACTCACGCCTAGACTGGAGGTCCAGTATGACAGGAATTGAACTTTATATGGTACAAAATCTGATATGCTAGGACTTATCAATCTCATTTCGACTCCAAGAGGCGCGGCACAAAAGCAAGGATTGGGAGAGCCTGTAACATGATCATAAAATTGAGGACAAGATGGAGGATTGCAACCGCTAACAGACTTGGTCAAGTTTCCAGGCGACTCCTGTACATCTCCACCACCATCCAGTACACAAAACTGGTCTATGCCTAGTTCTTTCGATCTATCACAAATGGGATTGCCTTGAAGCCTAAAGTTTATACACAAAAAAATTTGACATAATCTAGTTAGTACTGTACAACTGTTAAGTAACAGAAGAAACCTGTTTCATATTCATTTCTAGGTCGTATATGGATGCGTATGTTAAAATCATTGGCTTACTTGATAGTGACATTTGGAGGAGGATACAGACTGCCTGATAAGTTTGAAAGCAAGTTGTTTTGAAGATTCCTGCAATATAAAGCGGATAATGTTAAAAGTGTGTTCATACTTGGACAATCATGCAACCCCATTATCTGTTGCAACATTATTTGACCTCCATGCGCCGTAGCTAGAGAAAAATATGTTTGTTAGGTGAAGACCCATAATCTTCTGAGATTCAACGGCCTAAACTTCAAGTGAAAAAGAAGTTTTATTGGCATATCTTACAAGGCAAGTACAGTATCGGCACCAAACATGATATTCTGCCAGAAAGTAGAAGGAATGGTACCGCTTAGCGAATTGTTCTCAAGTGACCTGCAAGGAAAGAAAATCAAATGTGATACAAGAGATGCATATAGCATTTTCTTTCTTTTCATGCCCCATATTGAGAAAAGCGAGCACATTAATCTTACAATCTTTGGAGATGAGGAAGGCCTGAAAAGTTTGTTGGGATTGATCCATTGAGCATATTCTTCGACAAATTGCTAAAAATAACACCAAAACTAGAAGTTAGTACATCAGATGAGAGAGAGAGAGTAAACAGATAGATGAGAAGATTATGGATCAGAATTATGCCTGTTGAGGTTTAAAGATACATGAGAAATGTATAAAACAGAAGATTATGAAGCAGGACAAGATTGAGAGATATATGAGAAATGTATAAAACAGAACTATCCTTTGTCATTACTCATAGCATACATAGTTGTCATATTCTCGGAAAGCTTGTTTGTCGGTATACTTCCAGTAAGTCGATTCGCGCTGAGATCTCTGTATCATGAAAAATAACATGAGATCATCATATTGAAATTTTTATCACAAATTTGAACAAAACCTTTATTAAATTTTCTAATAATATGCCAGATATTAGAGCCAACTAGAAAACCATTGAATACCAACAGGCAAATAATAAGATATAGACGAAAGATGCATGAAATTCAAATTCTAAGATCCAAAATGAATGAAAAATTCTCGTCCAAGAAATTCGAATTCTTTGCTAGCACCAAAAATAACAATGACGTCCAAGAACTTACAAGTAACGAAGACCACGGATTCCACTGAAATCTGGAATACTGCCTTTCAAGCCACAGTTCCTGAGAGACCTGTAGAGTTGAATGGACAAGGATTATGTTACGAATAGAACATCATGTTCGTTAAACTGAACCAACCAAAACAAGTTCATGCAAATGGAAAATCTGAAAGAGAAATGCAGATCTCACAGTTTCAATAACTTGGTCATATTTCTATACGAATCTGGAATTTCGGTCCCGCTGAAGTTGTTGTTGTTCACTTGGCTGCAACAATTGGTTTACCAGTTAAAACTTCTAATCAGGATTTATACTCTTACCAAGTTAATACAGAATGAAAAGCAATTCTATATGATTGAACAATTCGGTTTAAAATAGTAGCGTTGAAGCTGATTCTGTTACCTCCACAATCGGTATGGCCATTTATTGAAAACAGTTGTTTAATATGTTCAATTATAAGAAAACGAAACCGAAAAAAACTTTTTCAATTATAAATTTTATCTTAAAAAAAGGATTCGAACAATGATCATACATGATCTTAATATTTGGCATCTGAGAAAGCTCTGCAGGAAGATATCCCGATAGGTTGTTGTTGTCAAGCAAGCTGCAAATATAGAAATGAAGCAGGAAATTATGGCCAGACAACAGTTTTTTTCAACAACACTCACCGAAAGCAATAAAGGGAAATAGATACTGAACTTACAAATGAACCAGGTTAGGTAATTTAGAAAGCTCGGGTGGAATCTGACCGCTGATTGAATTGTTGCTCATGTGACTGAGACAGAACCATTGTCATGTAAATCTCCGTGCTCATTTAACAAAAGAAAAGACTAAAAGTAAATATAGTTATGTTTCGATGCAATTCCGGTTTGAGTTTAGAAAGCCACTTACAAGTGCTGGACATTCGGCAGATTCGCAAACGATTTGGGAATTGGTCCTGATATGTAATTCAGGTCCAGTTGAAACATTGTTATGTTTGGGAGATAACCAAGCTCATCTGGCAAAGGACCTGATATTTTATTTTCACTCAAAAGCCTGAAATTAAGAAGGTAGAATCATCAGGGCAGGCTTCTCAACATCGCTTATGAAAATGGACCGCCTGAGTTTGTTTAAAAAGCTTAAGCTTATGTATATTAGGATTTTGGACTCAAGACCTCATGCTCTGAATTTCGATATTAAATTTAAATAATTTCCAAAGAGATTAAATATATAAATAGCATGCGGACCGATAAAAGATTCGTATTTTTAAGAATAACACAATGACTAAAGTTGTTAAAAGTTTGTAACAGAAACAGTGCATATTTTCAATTTTGTATCCTATAGTTGGCTAATAGTCATGTATGCTAGTAAAATGCAATGTGTTGTGCAACTTACAAAAGCCATAAAGATGTCATATTTCCAATCGACTTTGGTATACTGCCACTTATGTTGTTCCTCACAAAATTCCTTTGACAAAGAAGCAAAAGAAAAATCAAACCCGCTCATCGGAAGAATTATGATCAACATAAACGTATGATAAGATCATGTCGGGAACGAAACTACGGAAATGATCTAGTAGAGTTAGGTGTCAATATATATTTACTCACAGTACTACCATATGAGTGAATTGGCCAAGTTCAGGGGATAATTTTCCAGAGAGATTCATGTTTAGCAAACGTCTGCATAACAAAAATCGATCAGACAGGGTCATAAATACATATCGACACAAATATAGCAGCGTATTCGAAAAGTCCATGAATCAGGAAACTAGAATCCTACTATTATGTTTTCACCGTTAAACAATGAGTGGTGACTCATTGTTCAGTCCTTTTTTAGGCGGAAAAAAAAATGTGTCATCCTGTCCCCCATCCCCTTTGTCTATAGAAGAAATCCTGGGACCCACAAATGGAACAGAAATGACCTAATCCAACTCTACTCGAAAGATAGGCACAATTTCACTCTCACCACCACAGATCCAACCAAAGATGGTCACTGGTCAATCTTATAGAAGTCAAACATGTTTTAAAAGACGGAAACCAAGCAAAGTTTAACATATTTTTTCTGTTGCAAAGTCTTAACAAATCTTTTTTCAACAAAACTGAAACTTTTGCATACTGCTAAAAAAAGAATCTGATATATATATATATATATATATATATATTAATGAAGAGAATGAGACTAAATATAAACTGTTATAAGACTAAATGAAGAGATTGAGACTAAATACATTTTAATATTTAAAAGAAAACATACATATAAACTGTTACGTAAACTGAACTTACAGTTCTAGGACATGGAGATAACCATCTTCACGATCCAGGTTGCAGAATACTCCAATCCATTTTGAAGTACATGGATCCTTCTTTGTCCAATTAAGTCTCCCTAATGGATCCTCAAGTTCACGACGAACCGCCTTCAAAGCCGTCACTGCAATACAACACAGATAAAATCCTTATCTTCCGTCACAAACAAGCATAATCTTTATTATGCAATTTCAAACACCAGGTGATAAATTAACCAAAAGAAATATAACAAGAGACTTAAAAAAAAAAAAAAAAAAAAAAAAACAAAAACCACCTTCCCCCGGATGAGTGAGTAGTACTGCAGTAACAAGTAGCGTAGATCGACATAAGAACCAAACAAGAATAGCTCCACATAAGAATATTCGTGTTGTCATCATCTGAAATAGTACGACCTGAATGTTAAACTTACGGAAAGGAAAGAACTTACGGACAAAGTGCTAGAAAGAAGAGTGGAATTCTCACCCTTTTTCTTCCAAAAATGAAGAAGAAACACCAAGACTCGGAAGCAATTTGTCAGAGCCACGTTTCCAAGTGTGGGGTAGCTTTTATATGGGATTTATATAGCTCGTATATTTGTGCCCCACATTCAACTAATGGTTTGACTTTTTACTTTCAATTTTAATTTCTTTTTGTCAGTTACCATGCACCTACAGTACTCTCCCCCTCATCACATTTTAATCAGTTATCACAACCCTTTCTAACTTTTTTTTTAATTATTTTTAATTAGTTTCAGAATGTAACACTTTTTCAAATTTTCTACCCTTTTATATATATATATATTATATATTTATATTATTTATTTTTTTTTTTTATATTTACCCTTATTTTTTTTCTTTTAAATGAATTATTTTCACCCTCATTCATAGCAATGGATGGCAACGAGATCGGTAAGACCGGGGAATGCTTCCCGTCCCCATCCCCGCCCCCAAAATCATTCCCATCCCAGCTTAAAAACAAACGAGGCCGGGAATGGAGATTCTTGTTAGAGGGGCTTTGTCCATACCCACCCCGTTCCCTATCTATTTAAAATATTTAAAAATATAATGAAGCAAAAACAAATAATAAAGTTTATATGCACCATGAATTTAGTTCAATATAAATATTTCATAGACAAACCAAATTCTAAATATATGCAAATGAAATCTTAACCATGAAGCCATTAACGACTTATCAAAAATTACAATTTCTGAAAACTAAATATTTATAAAATATTTTAAGTTAAAAAAACTTGAAACCATAAAAAAATAATAATAAACATCAAATTCTCCTCATTTATCTATTACTCATAGTTTCAATCCTCATTTTTCATGGATGCACACACTTTTAAAAATATTTTTTATTATATATTATATATTTATTAACATATGAAATCTCACACATATATACAGTGGGATTTCCCTGTCCTCGTCCCCAAATCTTCGAGGATAAAAAATCATTCATATTCTCATCCCTGAATTTTATCCCCCATCCCTGCTTCATTCAGGCGGATCCCACGGGGCCCATTCCGATAGAAATATTGACATCCCTACTCATTCACTTCTATATATTTCACTCTCACTCTATCAACTTATATTATTTCTCTCTCACTACATCCTTTTTTTCTTTTCACAAATTATTACTCTGAAGTATTAAATCCCCCCCTCTCTCTTTTAACCAACATATCATTCTATTCCTTTTTTTTTTAATTTTTTTCCACCGTATCATTCTATTGCTTTATTAAAAATATTAAAAGTTTTTCTTTGTTTTCTAATTATTTTGGTTTATGAATTCTTTTCTTTATTTTTGCCCCCGTGAGTTCAAATTCTGGATCCGTCATGATATTTAGGGAAAGAATTTGAAAGGAGGATTTGATCAGGAGAATAGAGAAAGTGTTGCTTTCCAAGTGGGGTTTTTTCTTTTTCCCCCGTATCTTAAAAAGTGAGCTAAGGATAGAAACAAGGCTGGTTTTTTTCTTTTGCTTGAAAGGCGCCAAAGCCAACGAGGTTAACTACTATTTTAAATTTTGGTTTCGTGGGCAACAAGAATCCCCAAAAGCTGCTTATGAAAATTACCCCCCACCAAAAAAAAGGTGCAAAAAAGGCCATTTTCAAAGCATGCTTTTAAGAAATGTCTCTAATCTAATTTAGTTTAACAACATGACTCCAAAAAATTCAAAAATCAATAATTTACGGTGTTGGAATTGAAATATTAGAAGTATGTTAATAAATCAATGTTTAATTAAATAATAATTTGCCGAGATCAGTTGGTAATGTATCACGTTCAATAAACCATATACGAAAGTTGATTTAAAAAATGATTTTATTTTTAATTTGTCAAAACTATGAACATTTACCAAGTTATTTAACTGATATATTATATACTGAAATATGACCGCAATAATTAGTGGACACAATTTTTTTTTTTTTTTTTCAGTCGAATGGTGGAAAAAATTATTAAACAGTGGGGTTATTTCGCTTCTAGCGTATCACACTTTTTTTTTCTTTTATATTATTTAAACGTTATCTTTAATAAAAATTATACGACACATATCTTATTTAAATACATAATTCAAATTTTATTTGAATACAAATAGAATAATTAGGTTGGATTTGGCCACCCAATTAAACAAATGACAGGAATTTATTTTTTTTTTTAGGGGGATGGCCGTTTCAAATTTTTCCTGTCAATCAATTTGGAGCTAAGCCATTCCTATTGAGTGGCTCTTCTCTCTATATCGCTTTCTCTTCGCGTCGCCATAGGTTGAACTGTCGGAGATCACGATTCCGTTGATTTCCGGCAGTAACAGCAGGGAATCTGCTTCTCTCTCATGGAAATATGTCGACGGCGACGATGTCGCGAATCTTCTTCCCAGTGCCCCGAGGTGGGGGGTTGCGGTGACGATCACAATTCTGGCGTTGCGATTGCCGCTGGTTTCTGGGTTGGAGAAGGTGGGTGTTTGGGTTGGAGAATGTGAGGGTATTTTGGATTGTAAGGAAGAACAAAGATGGTGTAATATTTTTTATATATATATATATACATATGTATGTATATGTATAGCTAAATGTTTTTTTTAACAGTAAATCAGTGACTTACTCGTAGTTAAACATTGAGCCTATGTTTGATAAAAAGAAAGAAAACAAGAGAAAAAGAAAAAATGAAAGTGAAAGAAAATAAGAGGAGAGGAAACATTTTGTTTTTCTTTTATGGTATTTGGTATCATGAAAGAAAAAAAATAAAAAAAGTTATGTAATTATTATTTTACTTATCTATATATATTATTTTATTTTAAAAACATGAAAAAAAATAATTTTAGTAGTTATTAGATGGATTTTAGTTTTCCCTCTTGGAGGGAATTAAAAAGTAGACCAAATTACAATATTTTTCCATTATATTTTTATTTCCTTCTCTTTTCTTTTTTACCAATAACCAACTCAATCAATTTCTATCCATTTTCTCTCAACTCACTTCCTTCTTTCTCTTTTTCACCTACAAAACATAACCTGATTGATCGGAAAATTGGTACTATTGTTTTTTTCAATCAGTGATTGACTACAAAAATTTATGAGTTATTTTAAAGTCAATTATTGATTTACCGATAGTTACTTAGTGATCAACTAATGGTCAATTAGTGATTAACTATATATCATGATCGATGTAATTAATCATTTACAAAATTGATTGATCATTCTACGGAAAAAAAAAATATATCTTTTAACTAATTTTTAAAAACTAAGATTTTTAAATTATTTTTAAAAAACTTGGGCCATTTATTAAAAAACTTATTTAAAAAAAAAAGCTATTTAACTATAAACCTCATACAAGTATTCAATTTGAATCAACATTCAAAAAACATTATATGATCTAGACGAATTATAAGTTAAAAATAGACTGAAGTAACTTTTTTATTTTTATTTTATTTTATTTTATTCTTGTTTTGACTTGAGAGATTACTGTGGGAAAAAAATGAAGATGGCTCATCCCCAACGGCTTTTGGATCAAACTTATATTTTATATATACATCACACACGCACATATATATGTATAGGTGTATATTCAGTGACGGAGATTAAATGGTAGGGGGCCAAAATTTTTTTTTTTTTTTCACATATTGGAATAGATGATTGACCATCTTCTCCAAATTGTTGATCTTGAATATTTTTTTCTTTTAATAAATGTATCAGTTGTTAACTTCTCCATGAAAATAGTAATTCAGACCTGAAAATAAAATTTTAAAACTTCATAAATTATACTATATAAATCTAGTAAACTAAAAAAATATATTCAATTCTAGTAAACGAATTATTAATATTATAACTATTATTATTTTGGTTATTTTAAGAAGAAACAAAATTTTATTATTGAAAAAGTTACAATAAAAGTAACACTTTTTTGACAAGAAGTTCTAAAGGAGAATGTATAAAAGAAGACTAGTATCAATGTTCGATCTCCTCGAAAATCCTTCCTTTCAATTCTATCTAAGTGACCCAACTTAACCATCAAAAATTATTCCCTCACTTTTTTTTCCAACTTAACTATTTGAAATAGAACTAGAATACATAAATTAGACATTGCAATAGGGGGGGAGGGAGATTATAAAGGGAAGAAAGAAAAGCAAGCGTTGAGCTCAAATTCCTTCGATATACGACACCAATACTATTATAGTCAAAATTCTTCAAAAAAAAAAAAAAAACATGTCTAAATTTAAAAAAAATGTATTTAAATTAGAATGTTAAGCAAAGCTATTTCCAATTTTCTTAGCTAAAATTTACAATAAAAACTAAAAATCACTAATTTCTAGCGAGATATTTCTAATTTCTGACCCAATTTAGTATATTATCATAAATAAATACGAACAAACAAAAAAAAATTGGAACATTGTGTATATTTGATTGTATATGAGTCATAATATTCCTTCAATTACCAGGTCAACTTGTCACACCATATGCAACAAATTCAATATCTCATCCTCCTTGTGTAAATCTGGAATTATGCTCGTTTAAAATCCACCAATTGACACTTCATACAGCGCGGACTTGTTAAAGTAAGAGGTGGACATCAAACAATATACAGGTGGGATATCTATATCAATTTTTATATATTATACAAGTGGGATATCTATATCAATATTTATATACTGTACCTCGAAAATCCTTCCTTTCAATTCTATCCAAGTGACCCAACTTAACCATCAAAAATTATTCCCTCATTTTTTTTCCAACTTAACTATTTGAAATTGAACTAAAATACATAAATTATACTATTAGAGCCCAAAATTCTTCATAAAAAACGCATGTCTAAGTTTAGAAAAGAATCAAAACAATAAGCGAAATATATATATATATATATATATATATATACACACAAATATAAAATGGAAACGAGACTATAAGAGATTGAAGAAGAACGAGTTGACAACCCATGCAAAGTTGAGAAGAAATCTAGCGTAATCCAAGGAAAAAAAATCTCACCTTGAATAATAGAACAAATTTCCAAATTTATTTAGGAATGACAGAATGAGAAAGTGAAAAGTTGACTTCCTTTATAAGCTTTTAGTTTATATCGACTAGTCTTTTAAAATATTTGGACTATTAAAATTATAATTCAGATCTAAATTTTAAATCAAGTTACTAGACCCACTAATATTTATAGATTTAATAAAATCGTTTTATTTCTTTAAATTCAAATTGTTTATCAAATAAAATATAGAAAATTCATAAAAAAATTCATAATGTATATAGGCCCACTAATGTATATTTGATTCTATATAGAGTCATAATAATCCTTCAATGACCAGGTCAACTTATCACACCATGTGCAACAAATTCAATATCTCATCCTCCTTATGTAAATCTTGAATTATGCTCCTTTAAAATCCACCAATTGACACTTTCATGCAGCGCGGACTTGTTAAAGTAAGAGGTGGACATCAAACAATAAACAGGTGGGATATCTATATCAATATTTACATATTATACAAGTGGGATATCTATATCAATATTTATATACTATACAAGCGGGACATCTATTTGAATCAATCAAAAACTAATCTTTTCATGAATAGACACTAATATTCACACCCCAAGAATCTATCTACCCAGTAGATAGGGCGGAGCTAGGGGGGTGATAGTGGGGCTTTAGCCCTCATTGAAATTTTCTTTCTTTTAAATTTACCTCAAAATTTTTATAATTTATACAATTTACTGTCACTAAAAATAAAAAATTATCGTGTAATCCATGTTTTACCCCATTAAAAATAAATAATTCTAACAAAATCCTTAGTAAAATTAATTCTCTATTAACAATTTTACTGTTTTACTCCCACTAAAATTAAAAATTCTCATATAAACCCATTAAAATTTATTATCTTAAAAAAAAAAATTTACGTCCCATTAGAATATTTCTAGCTCCACCTCTACTTGGAGAAGAATTCTTGTACTTCACAGAATCTCAAAAAAAAAATTTGGAGACAACGACACCTATGAATGACCAAATGGTAGTTCGTTTTTGCATATGTCGAGAGAAAGATGACTTGTCCATTGCCGAAGCATTTAACAGAATGAGTCATCCCTATAAAAATAGAAATGAAAATGACACTACCAACACAGAAGTGAAAGGCTCAACAGTCCAAAAACTAGAATATTTCTCATTTCAAATAGTGGAAAAAGACGAGATCTTGTATCCAAACTCGAACGTGGAAAAAAAAAATGTAACAAACAAATGTTATTCTTGCATATCTGAAGCAGACGAAGTCCAATTTCAATAAATCTGCATTTAATCACCCTGTCATACAATAGATTTGTGACTTACAATGAGTTTCCGTGTAAACAAGAGTTGAAAAAATGTAAGAAAGTGTTAAATTATGTATCCATCTGATTTTTTTTTTTTTTTTTTTTTTGGTGAACTATGTATCTGAATAAGATCATAGAGGTTGACAAAGTCTAAGATAACAAGACTTGCTTTACAATCATAAATTTTCGCAAGTCGACGACATATACAATGGATAATAACTTCTAAAAGCGTTGATTACATGTAGGAAATAGAGTTGGCATAATTGTAAAATTTACAAACAGATAACTCCACCGGGCCATCACCATTGTCGAAGTCTGAACTTGCTGAACAAAATAATGCTAAAATAAAGTCATACCTCGTTGAAGCCAAAATTTAATATTTTGGGTACCAAAACATGCCCTTAATGCCCTCCGGATCCGGTTCAAAACCCAAATTTCGGTAAAACTCCACAACTGCAATAACGGTGTAACAGAACAAGTGAGGCCAGTGTTCGAGTATTGGAAAAGGATACCATTAGGCATAAACCAAACATTTAAGAAAGAAGACACAGATAAAAGTTGCATACGGTTGAATAGGAGTTCCTACGATTTTATCTTGCCACGTAGACCATAGAAAGAATAAAACCTCTGACTACTTAGCAAATTGGACCTCCAGATAATTCAATTCTTACAAAAGTGTTCAAAAAAAAAAAAACACTTTTACACAGATTCTGTCATACCTTGACTATCCGCAAAGAGGGTAATATTGCCAATGTCCCTTTGCAGAAGCGACCTTATCAGCTTCTCGACAAGCGCCTTACCAAGGCCCTGACCCTGAATTATAGAGTCAAAAAGTGAAACTCAGATTGCATATAATCAAACTAATTAGCATAACCAGTTATGACAGGAAGGTCGCACATACAAGATTTGCAATCTAGACTTGGGTAAAGTTAGATTGCAGTTTCTCAACCCCCAACAAACTCCACAGCTTCAAAACTTTATAAGACAAACCAAGTGGACACACGAGACAGGCCAGAGCTACCACGTTTATAATTTGCAAGACATTCAAGCTCAAATTCATCCCAAATCATAGAGCTTACTTGGTAAGAAGGATCAACAAGGACATCCCAGATTGTAGCATTGAAGGCATGGTCCGATGTAGCACGAGCCATTCCAATTAGCTTCTTTTGGTCATTTCCCTCTGTCATATAACTTCAAGTACACTAAGATGTTCATCAAATAGTTTGACGTAGCAACAAGCAATTGCATCAGCAATTCTAAACAAATGACTGATACGGTCAGAATCCCATTTTCACTGTATACCTGATCCAGGCAACTTCCGAACTGAATGCAAAGTAGCCACCATATAGCTATTTTTTAAGGCAGCAGCCATTTTTGAAAGAGGCCTCCGAGGCCAGCCAACCTAACAACAGACATTTGACTTCACTATTAGAAAATAGAAAATAACGAATACATTTCAGATATATGAACAGTCAACAGTTGGAACCAACAAGAAAGATCTAGTAGCCAAAAGAAACGAGAATGAAGAAGCAATACGTAGGAATTCCAATTCAGGACTTATCATCTATTTTGCTCTTTCAGATGCATGAAGAAAAAGGTACGAACAAAAACAAATTACCTTATCACATAGAGATTGAAGGTCATAAACATCAACTTCTCCACCAGAAGAAAATATAATTTGTTCAATTGCTCCATTGGGCTCAGTCTTTTCAACAAGCACAAACTCTTCAGGCAAAGGTTCTTCCTCTTCTTCAAGTGTGGATGGAGGTTCAATGACTTGTGTTGTACTGTTCTTCAATAACCTGTAATGAGATGCATTTGAGCACTTTTATCCAAGTAAAACTACGTACAATTTAGTTACTGAAAGCTGCTTTTCCAGGTAGGAAAAAGGCTGAAAGAATAGAATTCCACCTATGGCATTTTTATCCATTAACAACGTTTGTGTGTTTGCCAAGTACTGTAGCAGCCACATGCCACAATTCAATACGTTCCTCTATGTTTTTTGTTCCTATGTCTTTGTTAGTACGGAGATCGACCAGCTACAAGAAAAAATAAAATAAAAGGACACACACACACATATCATTTATATTTACCCAGATTTGATGGAGTCCCAGAAGCCAGCCCTGAGCTGAAAACCCTTCTGATTCAAGCTTTCTGTAAAATGTTCAACAAAGACATATTCAACTACAAACACATCGATAG
Source organism: Ficus hispida (assembly GCA_025413025.1). Classification (NCBI taxonomy): domain Eukaryota; kingdom Viridiplantae; phylum Streptophyta; class Magnoliopsida; order Rosales; family Moraceae; genus Ficus; species Ficus hispida. The sequence continues at coordinate 24,976,698 of CM046372.1, forward strand.
CATACTTAAGAAAGTTCTTAAAGACTAAGCGCCTGTTTAGCAGAGCTTCTGCTTTTGCTTCTAGCCAGTATAAGAAGAGAAGCAAAAGCTACGGTTTCTCAATAAGTGTTGGGAATCAAGGAGCTTTTAAGGTCAAAATGATCTTTAAAGTTCTCTAATAAGCAATAAAAATATTAAAATGAAGTTTATAATGTCTAATTTAAATTTTATTACGTTTTAAAGTCTACTCAAGTGGTTGCAAGCATAGTCTAGTGGAAATTTCACACCTGATTTCACCATGAGGTGTAGAGTTCAAATCCCCCACCCTCAAGTTCAAAAATAAAAAAAAAGTCTACTAAGAAGAGCTTTTGCTGGAAATCACATTTTTTTGGCTATAACAAGAAGCACTTCCGGAGATTGAAAGCTCTTTTGAAAGCTCATCCAAACACTTTCAGAAGCTGCTTCTAGATCTAGAAAGCCAAAAGCAACTTGTAGGAAGCTCTGCCAAACATGACCTAAATCTTAGTAGATTATCAGCAAGTTTTTCTCGAGTAAATTTAAAACCAAAAGCACGCAGAGGAGGAATACGAAGAGAACTATTTAAGAACAGCAAAGGAAGCAAGGAACCATACCCAAGTACAAGGAATCAAACTTTTTTTTTCCCTTAAACTAAAGAGAAATGCAACTTTTTTTGTTTATTTTATCTTCTTTCTTTTTAATCTCTCTTTCCCCTCTTTTTGCCATGAAATTTGCAATTTGCGTCGCTCTTTTCATGTATTCCTAGTAAAATTTGTCATAAGTTCTAAACTTTTAGCCACGATTCACAACTTCAAGGTTAAAAAAACTCCCCCAAAAAAAAATATATCACAGCCAAGAAGAATCACAAAGTAATACCTTTTTTTTTTTTTTTTTGGGCAAAAGCAATACTAATTTCAAACTAACTACAATACAAATACCGGGAAATTATATAAAATAAATACCTTTGGCTCTCCGGTTGGGTAGATTGTACGGAAACAATAACCAATTAGTTTGACCACAACGCAAACCCAGCGAAACAAGCCCTAATTCACTGCCATTACACAAATATTTGTTACTCCAAACGGAACTCATAAATCAAAGCCATTGCTTCCCCCACAAATTTCTAGGTCAATCTACAGACTGAATTGAAAATTTTCGCAAATTACAGATTTGCAAAAATTGAATAACAAAGCATTTTCTTTTCGTCTTTTCCGAAAGAATTATCGAAAATGGAACGAAAAAGAAACGAATTTGAAAAGGAAAATAACGAAAAAATTTACTTACAGAGCAGAGGGCACAACCCCTCTGAGTGTTGGCATTTTTTCGGGGATTTTGCTGAGTGGTCTTCCAACGTTGGGGAAATGAAAACCCAGTAGGAAAAAATTTCGATTGGCCATGATATTTCTAGTATTTACACTATTGCCCATGACACTTTTACTTTTTGCAAGAGTTTCCCCTTGTAACTTTAATAATCACACAACTGTTTAGGTTTTCCAATAAATTTTTCCTTCTCGAATACTTTAATTGCAATGAATTGCCAAATTTTCTAACCTTAAAAAAAAAAGTACTTTAATTCATGAGGAAAAAAAAACTTTGATTAAATATATTGGTTCCATTATGGTATGATTGTAGGACGATTAATAGATTATGCGACTCATTTCATATTTTCATATGTGAAATAATAAAGTTTTCACTAGTTCAAGTTTTATCACAAAGTTTGTAACTTTAAGCAGGATAACTTTAAAGCCTAAAACAGTACCTAAACAAGGAAGCAAACCAAACTCTCAAACATCTTTGAAGAATTAAAATTATAAGAAAAGGACTAAAATGCAAAAATTTTAAATTTTAAGCCAAAATGTCAATATTGAAAACTTCATGTCAAAATTCGTGGGAAAGTTTTAAGGACAATAATGGAAACTAACCCGTTAGAAACACCAATTAGAGTTGGAGTTTTGGAGTTTTATTATTGAAAATGAGTAAGGGTTAGTTTAGGATGACAATTGAAGACCAGGTTTTGCAAGTTAGTTTTGGAATGTATATTTGGGGATGTGTAAATTGAAAATGAATTGTGATATAAAAATTAGTGTTAAATTTTTAAATATATTCGGAATAAAATATACAATATATATCTTATTTCGTTTATTTGTTTTTTTTTTTTTTACGATTTTAAAAAATCATCTTATTTCAACTTAAACAAGAAAATTATAGAGGTGTGAAGTTTAAGTCTTTTTGAAAAATAAAGAAACAAAAAGTGAGAGGTAAAACAAGGGAAAATAAAAGGTTTAAGCAAGAAATAAAAAGGGAATCCAAGTAGGCTTCTATTTATAAATGCGGTGTTTGGTGCTCCAATTTGGATCACGACGGTTTTAGTATTTTCACAGTTTTGTAACTCAAACTTTAAAAGTCCATAACTTTGCATGTATAAGTCTAAATGATTTTTTTTTTTTTTACTTACATAGAATTTCAAGACGGACGAAACAAGTTTCATATTGATATTTTTTTACATAACATATTTCAAGTTTTTTCACTGTTTGACTCCTGTAATTCAAACGTCTCACCAAACACACAGTTCAATTCAAACCCAAATACTTCAATCCAAACCTTAGCACTAAACACATACAAAAATTGCCCAATTAGGAGTCAAAATGTAAAATTAAATACTTACTGTAAAATTGACTTTGTATGGAATGTAAAACAGTGATCCCTAAAATAGAATAAGAATAAGTTTTGATAAGTGTAAAGCCTAGAAACAAATTGAGTTTTAGGCTAAGAGTATCTCAATAAATTGTTGAGATTATGTGTCAATGGTAAATTTTGACATTTGGATAAAAGTGTTGTTTAATAGACATCAAACTTTGCATATGCTAAGCCTGATGGCAAATTTTTCCACCAAATATAGTCAATGTTAAATTTTACATTTAATTTCTGTTGGTTGTTGTCTTAACTTTTTCATATAATTATTTTAATTGTCATTTTCAAAATTTTTAAATATAAACTTTGACTTTCACATATTTCAAAACTAAACTAGTTGTAATGTATGGGGAATAGACAAAAAACTACATGACGGTGATTGGACTATCACATGACGGATGATGAGGCTAATACGTGATAGTCCCATAGCAATGAACGAAAGACTATTAAAGCAAGATTCATCCTTTTAAATATAGCTATATAAATTGTAATGACAAAAGATAGATACAAATTAAAATAACATATATATTAAAGTACCAATCTAAATGGATTATCTAAGCATGTCATTCCACCAGCCTTAAAGTTAAAAGGAGAGTTTGGAGAGCTTCCCAACCTAGTATCAATAGTTCTCGGAGCCTCTTTGTAACCACTAAGAACTGTATCAAAAGTGAGAAGAAGCTCTTTTTTTTTTTTTTTTTTTTTTTATTACAGCTATATCAATTAGGAAAAAATAATGAAAAATATATTTTGCTTCGCAATAAATGCATGGCCTGGCAAGTAGATGTTTTAAGAATATATCAACACCACAATTAACCACCATTAATAGGATTTACCTCTGTTAGTGTGGACAGTAAAGAAATTAAATAGAATAATAATAATAATAATAATAACAATAATAATAATAATAATAAGAAAAGAAGAGAAAACAAAGATTTGTAACGTTGATATGCTTATGCTAAATGAACCAGGAAGAAGGGAAGAATTCACAAATAACGAATACTATAAATGAGCTCTCATTTAAATACAAGTTACAATATATAGAATCAGATAAATTATATAATACTAACAAATCTACTAAAATCAAGATATATCATATATAAATTACAATAATTACAAACAAAATTAAAAGTACGTAACATACAAAATAATAACTTGTTCATTTTCCTATGATTTTTACCTTCTCATGTTTTGTTGGCCGGACGTTTTCTCTTTTCCCTGCCAACAAAACATGTTTATTTTCCTATGATAATAATTTTTGCTAAACTCATGCTTTGGTAAATGAACAAATTTTCGTGCTTTTGCCAATGAACGAGGGTAAAACCAAGCACTTACCAAATATATAATTTTGCATCCGTCATTATTTTCTTATTTTCTAAGCTAATTTCTGGCTCCGTCACTGTATATACTTCTGTGTTAGTTACCATTTGTGATGAAGGAGCTTTCAAGTCCTCTTTAGTAACAAGTATTAGCATGGCGTTGTTATTTGGGTCTCGACATTTCATTGTCGTTTGTTTTATTTATGTGTCGTTTGTAATGTAGAGGGACAAAAGCTCGATATAAGAGCCGAGCTAAAGAGGTTAAGGCGGTTTTTATTTTATTTTATTATATATATATATATATATTTTTTTTTTTTTTTTTTTTTGACAAAGAGATTTGTAATCCTTTTGAGTTTTTATCGGTAAAAGAGGGGCTTCATCCCCGTCTCCATTTGGAGCTCTTTCGGCCATGGTGTGGGCTTAATCCACCTCCAATGGTCTGCATTAATATGGAAATTGATAGTCAATTCTAAGTATATCCCAATTTTTAATCGTGAGCATTAGGTAAATAGATTCCAAATACCGAAAATTCATTGAAATTAATCTCGTAAATTGGTTTGGGAAAATTATAATATTTCCAAAATAGTTTGCAAATCCACAATAAAGCAATTCTCTCTCTCTCTTTTTTCAAAAAAGGTGTTTCACTTTCCAGAATTAAGAGTTCCACAAATCACATTTCCTCAAAACTCTTTTACAAAAATCATTTGGATAGATGCTATTTTTAAAACATTTATAAATCAAAATTTCTCAAACTCATGATTATATAAATAGTACTCAAAAGTCAAAACTCATTTTGGCCAAAGCACTATAAAATTAGGCTATCATGGAAGGGGTGTTGAACCGTAACTCATGGTAATTTATTTATTGAACTCATCTCCAAATGCGATTTGATTTTTAATAAAAAAAAATTAAGCTCCTCATCAATCTCCCTATATACTCTATAAGCTGCATTAGTTCTTCCAGGCTGAATCTCCATATATATATATATATATATATATATATATTAAAGAGTTTTGTTTTTCTCAAATAAGAACATCTCAAACCCATTACTCTATTTTAGAGTTATTTTGACATCAAAATAATACGCAACTTTAACTATAAATTTAAAGTTCAACTCCAACCTATTTACTTCAAATTTTACTCTAAAAAAAATATTTCCTCTATATTCTATTTTACTCTAAAAAGCCTTTATTTTATTTTTATCTTTTCTGCTTTATGGTTTTGTAATTAATAAAATTAAAGAAATAGATTAATTATCTTACTATATTCTATAACAATTAATCTATTTCTTTAATTTTATTAATTACAAAACCATGAAGCGCTGCGCTATCTCCAATAGTATATTGCGTCAAATTTGTGTGGAGTTGGGCTGTAGAGTTGGATTGGAGCCCAACTTGTGTTTCATTTTTGGTGTTTTGTCACGAAAATGACAAAAATGAAAGCCCGGTTGGAGATGACCTAAGAGGAGTGGTATGCTATTTTGTTGCAGAGAATTATGAATAAAAGAAGAAAAGAAAGAAAAGAAAGACGAGGGAGAGAAAAAGGAGAAACGAAAAATGAAAAAACGCAAATGCAATGTTTTTATGTAGAAAGTTTACGAGATATACCTTTGACCAAGTCAAACGTTCGTTCGGGTCTTGAACATTTTATGATAGAAGATAGTGGGCCACTGAATACATGTGGGCAGCAGCAACTAAATCTCAGGAGGCATTTTCCAAAAATTTTCTAAAGTTAGGGCAAAAATCAAAATTTTCAAAACTTATGGGGTAAAAGTTAAAAAAATTCAAGAGCGACAAGAAGGCTATCATATTTTGTACGTGAAAATGAAATTGTCAAGATCAAAATTTAATTTGGCACACTAATAAGTCTCATTTTTCACGCATTAATCCCTAATTTAGTTACATTAATTTTTTGAGCGTTATATCACATTGGTATTCAATTAAACATTTGAATGGAAATTTCATATTGCTCTAAAAAAAAACATTTGAATGGAAACTTCAATGAGCTTGCACCACCATATGAGAGATAAACATCAGTGGCAGAGTCACTTAATTATTTCAGTAATGGTATATATTAAATATAAAGTTTTTTAAGGTGTTTAATTATATAAAAATATTCTAAGTTTTATAGTACGGACAAAATGTTAACTATTTAAAAGAAAATTTGAAAAAAAATAATAAAATAAAAGTGGGGGACAAAGAAAGATATTTTATTAATGTATTATTATAACATTACAAATATAACTCAAACTTCAATCTTAAGATACTCATAGTAGTGTGCCCACATGTATGCATGTAGGTCCTTATTCACAAGTAAAGAAATTTAAGACCTATGTGTTATTAGAATGTATACAATCTTCATCTTCTACATCTATCTATCTATCTATCTATATATATATATATATATAGTACGTATGTGTTATATATGTGTGTATATAAGCATATCTCTAATGACCTCTTTTGTTCCATAAGGATGAAAGAGAAGGAATGCTTTGTTCGTTCCTAAAGAAATTAGTTGGATCAACCTTGGTCTTGGTTTGAACCAACCTATTGAAATTATTCTTGAAATACTTTGTCCCCCAAATGCTTGCTTGTGCATAACTTGTTGTACCCTTTTCACTATTTGTCCCAACGTCAAGGTCTCTATAGTTGATATATGCAGCTCTTGGATTCTTGGAAACATAGTTAGCCATGTAACTATAAAGCCTTCTTATCCAATTTATATGGACTTGGGATTCATCAACATTTCCTCCTTCTTCTTCTTCCCAATATATCAAGTACTGAATTTGGTAGAGGTTTCCCGCCCTATGCGGGAACGGGATTTCGGATTCCGAGATCTCGTCCATTTTCCCGCCATAAGGACTCATGAACAACATAGCCCTCCCAACTTCTTCTTCATACACCCTTTCCCAAATTCCTTCCAAACCGCTTTCGGGGATCGGTTCCTTCACATAGTCCGATTTCGCTTTGAAGGACAACCTAGACCGACGCACTCTATCAAGCAAGACTTCCAGAGGTGATCCACTTGGAAATCCCTCAAAATACAAAGTGGACTCAATCCAGCTCATCTCGGTGCAATCTTCGCGAACCAACCCTAATTCGGGGAAGCTCTCTTGCATCAACGGAAGGAGCCTATCGACACCGCCAAGAAACAACGAGTTGAACGTAACTTGTATCGTTTTGTTGCCGCTATCTTGATCAGTTGTCGAAATAGCTTGCAAGATGAGCCTCATGAAAAGATCTTCATGAAATTTGTCCGCAATTTGTTGCCACCGATGAACGAGCTGTGTAGCGTTTTGTTCCAAGTTCCTATTGATTGAGAACACAGTCACATTTGATGGAACGGAAACAAGCTGAACCTTCCATTTGAGAACAACTCCAAAGCTCGCTCCTCCGCCGCCACGAATCGCCCAAAATAGGTCTTCTCCCATGGATTCCCTATCAAGAACCCTTCCTTCAGCGTCAACTAATTGCGCGTCGATAACATTATCCGCCGCGAGTCCATACTTACGCATCATTGTTCCGTAACCTCCTCCGCTGAAGTGTCCTCCGACGCCGACGGTTGGGCAAACACCCGCGGGAAACCCTAGGGTTCTGCTTTTCTCCGCAATTCTGTAGTAAACCTCCCCAAGTGTAGCCCCAGTTCCAATCCATGCCGTCCGATTCTCTACGTCAACTTCGATAGTTCGAAGGTTGAAGAGATCTATTATGACAAATGGGACGTCGGATATGTAAGAAAGGCCCTCGTAGTCGTGTCCGCCGCTCCGGATTCTAATCTGCACGCCATGTTTTCTTGAGCATCTGACGGCGGTTTGGACATGGGAGGCAAGTGTAGGTGTGACGATAACTACGGGTTTTGGTGTCGAAGGTGAATTGAATCTAGGGTTTTGAATGGAGAAATTCAAGACCGACAAATACGACGATTCGTTGATCGGACTATAGATGAGGTTTGTATCAATGGAGGAAAGGTTTGAGAGATTTTCGGAGAGACATTGAAGAAAATTGTCATGTCTATTGGCTGAAGTGGCCAAGGAAAACAATGAAAGGAAAAGGAAAATGCTGGGGAAAATTGAGGAAGAGAATGCAATCTTCATTTTTTTTTTCTTTCTTTTATGATAGCTATGAATGTGAGTAAACTAGATGTAACGTCCCTTATTTATAGCAGTTTCTCTTCTTCTTGTTTTAAATGAAGCGTTTTTCCTTCTTGTTTTAAATGAAATTAGAGAAAATGGCTGCTTAAGTTGAAAATTCTATGAAAAGGACATTGTAAGAAAATTCAATAGAAAATGTCAAAAAAAATTTTTTGATTATATCCAAAATGAAGATAAAAATGTACGTGGAAGATATATACCAACAATTTTGGTATTTTTTTGGAAAGACAAAATTAAAAAATAAAAAATCCTACAAATTATGTCAATAGATCATCTTCAAATGAATACGGTCTTCTCATAAAATTTAAAAAAAAAAAAAAAATCTGGTCTCATGTTCTACAGGAATATTTATAATGTTTGGTGTGTAATTTGTGTCTTCTTGATGAATTTAATGAAAGTTTCTTGTTCAAAAGAAATCTACTATATACGTACATTAGTTCAATAAATCAGACGTCCTTTTTTTTTTCCTTTAATTATATTATGAGGGAATATGAACTTTACACTAGAGGTATTAAGGTAATTAATTATAGTGTTTATAATATTTTAATAGGTGTTTATAATTTTTTAGGGATATATAGTACTGTTTATAATTAATGTGACATTTTATTTTCAACGTCGATATTCTTTCTTTCTTGCTTCTTATTAAGAGATCGTTAAGAAATATGGTTGCGTGGAATAGTTATGAATTATACATGGACTTGGGCGTATATATAATGCATGTAAAGCACGTAATCTCAGAAAAATTCAAATATGAATGTAGAAGAAAAAGGAAAAAAGATCAATAATATGAACTACGTGAACCAATTTGCATGACAATTCAGATTTGGTTTTTGAATAGCTAGTTATGTAAATCCTGATATATTCAACTACGCACGTTTTTAATTTTATTTATAACCGTATTTATTAAGAACAAAAGGAACGTAAAAGTTATTGAGAATTTCGTTTTGTCTACCAGAAAGAAACAAAAGGAAATAAAAATAAAAATGGAAGAAATATATATATTGCAAGTCAAGTCTACGGTTTTGAAATTTAAAGCCATGTAATGAAAATAACGTTTCATTGTTCAAGTTCACATAATATATAATTTCAACCCATGTATGTATTTTTTTTTTTTTTTTCAATTGAGAAATTTCTACTGTTAGAAAATTTTATTTTTGAATTATTATTGGCATTTATTTATCAAAATCCCCAATGACATTTTCAATTAAGTGTGGCAATTTTCGTGATATATTGTCAATTTTTGAGAAAATCGGGTTTTGACTTTTGTGTGATCGGATTTATTCTACAAATGCGAACTTTAATTGGATTTGTTATTGGAAATTTTCTTCTCTGGCGTCTGATTGCAGAGAAATCGTTTATAGTTTGATTTTTTTATTCTAAAAATAACTGAGAATCAATTTGAGTAATAGGTATTTAATTCATAGATATTTTAGCTGCAAATATTCTGATTCGGTTTTTCAATCTGCACAATATATTACTGTCATTAATATTGAATAAAGTCCATGTAGTTTCATAAAATTATATGTTTTTTGCAGGTCTATATATATGATTCCTTAAAATGTACGTACTTTCAAGTGTAAGCAAGTAATCAAGTAGCTTATTTTATTTTAAGAATCTTTTAGGGATGCAGAAATAAATGAAGAAGGAAAGATATCCGATTTTAAATTTAAGACTAATGTCAAATATTGTAACGCCCCAAACGTTACCTAACAATAATGTTAGAAAATTAACATTAGAATTAAAATGGGTAATGTGATAGAGATAGTAATTACTTAATTATAATGTTATATTAAGTTGTTTTTTAATATGATTAAAAAATTTTAAAAAATAATTTTAACATGTCTGAAGTAAACGAGATAAAGAAAATCTTGCACATGAAAAACATAAAAAGAAAAGAAAGAAAAAATGTAACCATTAGATAGAAAGGGGGGGAAAAAACAAGGGAAAAAAAATGGAAAAATGCTAGAAAGAACCATGGGTTGACAAGTGTAAAAAGAGGAGAAGAGAAACATTGACTCTTTTATACAAGTAAAGACAATATAAATATATATAAATATATATTAAAATATCTTAATGTGGATTTACAAAAAAGTTGTTTAAATAGATCATTAAATTATTTCAGTAGGGTAAAGAAAAAGTAGTTATGAATGTTGTGTTTGACAAAAAGAGATAATGAAAAGACAAAGTAAAATTTTAGGAAGATATTCGAGAAAGAAAGAGAAAATATGAATGTTAAAGTTTATTTTAAATTATCATACTATTGTACTGTAATAATACTACCTTGTATAATCAAATTAATGGTGTGTTTACCACACCACTTCCCTCAATAAGTGAAAAAGTAGAAAGTAACATATAAATATTTTTGAAAAAAAAATACTTATAGAGATTATAGTAAAATTGGAAGAAAAAAAAAGTGAGGGCAAAATTTATCTTAAATATAAATAATTTTTTTAAATTATCAAATAGTAAGGATTGTATGCTTTAAAAAAAAAAAAAAAAGAGTAAAGAACAATATGTGAAAAACAATACTAATAATGTGATTAAAAAATTAAAAAAATAATTTTAGCATGTCTGACGTAAATGAGATAAAGAAAATCTTGCACACGAAAAACATAATAAGGAAAGAAAGAAAAAAAATGTAACCATTAGATAGAAGGGGAAAAAAAACAAGGGAAAAAAAGGCTAGAAAGAATCATGAGTTAACAAGTGTAAGAAGAAGAGAAGAGAAGAGAAACATTAGCTCTTATATATATATATATATATATATATATATATATATATATAAAGATTGGAAAAAAAAAAGTGAGGGCAAAAATTTATCTTAAATATATAGAATTTTTTTAATTATCAAAGGGTCGGGATTGTAAAAAAAAGAAAAAAAAAAAGTAAAGAACAATATGTGAAAAGGAATACTAATAATGTGATTTAAAAAATTAAATTATTTTTTAGCATGTCTGAAGTAAACGAGATAAAGAAAATCTTGCACATGACAAACACAAAAAGAAATTAAAAGAAAGAAAAAATGTAACAATTAGATAAAAAGGAAAAGAAAAAAAAAAAAGGGAAAACCTAGAAAAAGGCTAGAAAGAACTATGGTTTGACAAGTGTAAGAAGAAGAAGAGAAATATTAGCTTGACATGTTATTACCTATGTCATATTTTACAAATAAAGTTTTATTTTATTTTATTTTATTTTTTATCTCTGAACTATATAGGTGCCATTTTATTACAGTTCTCAAACTTTAAAATATCTTCAAATCAGTTTTCGAACTATTAATTTATCTTATTAGTTGTATTCACTTTCTTCAAAACAGTACTTAAAATTGGATTGTAGTTAACTTATTCGTTTATTCTATCATTTTCATGTTCCAAACTTGAACTCTCTAAGTTGTAAATTCTCAAAGCTCTAACGTTAGCATACCAAAACTAATCTTGTCTTCACATGTTACAATCTATTTTAACACTTTTGCAGGGAAGAACTATTACAAGATAAAACTTATAATAGTTCGATTACTGGTTTTGTGATATTTTAAAGTTTTCAGGACTAAAATGAGATTTGACTTATAATTTAAGGAGCACAAATGAAATTTACCCAAAAAGAAACTGACATAATCAGTGGTGTACAAAGTAAACTTATAAAACTGTGTGTAAAAGAAGCTCACCTGCATTGTCCTTAACGAGGGTTAATCAGGGGACAACACCACAAATAAGGTCACTTTCTGCATAGTGATCCTGCTGAAGAGGCAAAACTCAACACTTAAACTGTGCTTCTAGACGTCTGAGGTTTTGTAGAAAACATATGCATGTGTCTCTAACTCTCCGATGATCTCTGATAGCGGAGATCGTTCAGCCCAATAACATTTTATAGGCACGTTCATACATTTTTCAGCACACTCAAAACGATATGCTCTTGTCTACAATAGAAGCGATGATCCCACACTCATCACATGCCGTATGTACCTGTGAATGTGATAGATATGATTAAAAAGTAAGTAAATTCCGACTTCGGTTTGTATTCTTTTTTAAAGTGCAGGGACTGTCGTTCACTAAGCTCATCGACCTTTGATAATTTACTTCTCAAATTTTTAATTTGACAATTTACTTCGTGAATTTTCTAAATTGTTTACTTATTAGCTTCCTATTAGATTGATGATAGAAAGCTCAAATGCGTCTCATTTTGACCCCAAAGTTCAAAAGTTTTGCTATTTTTTTTTTCTTATTCGCCCCTTTTGAGATTCTATAATTACAAAATTTACACAATGTTTTTTTTCTATTACAATGATAACCAAAGTTTTTTTTTTTTTTAAGTTTCACATTTTAGACGTAACATCTCAAATAAAAAAAACATTATATTACTATATAAATTAGTAATTTCTTGATCTCTATACTTCAAAGTTGAACCAAATTCTATTATAAACTAGTTTATTTTCAAAAAAAAAAAAAAACAACAAAGATATCAAAGATACAAATAAATAAAGAAAATTAAAATTTTTGCATTGTAATTTTAGTTTATTTCACGCCCCCTATAAAAATAACTTTTGACTTGTATATACTACTTCGTTTGGTACCATATGTAGGAGCTTAATTTCAAGTCCTCGTAACTAGTATTAGCATGTCTTTGTTATTTGGGTCTCAACATTCTATGTGTCGTTTGTAATGAAGAGGGAGAAAAGCTCGATATAAGAGCTGATGAGCTAAAGAGGTTGAGGACGGTTTTTATTTTATTTTATTTTATATATATATATATATATATATATATATTTTTTTTTTTTTTTGACAAAGAGATTTGTAATCCTTTTGAGTTTTTATCGGTATAAGAGGGGCTTCATCCCCGTCTCCATTTGGAGTCCTTTCGGCCATGGTGTGGGCTTAATCCACCTCCAATCGGCGGCATTAATATGGAAATTGATAGTCAATCCTAAGCATATCCCAATTTTTAATCGTGAGCATTAGGTAAATAGATTCCAAATACCGAAAATTCATTGAAATAAATCTCATAAATTAGTTTGGGAAAATTATAATTGTGATGTCCTAAAAATTCATAAACTCGATTCACGAACTATTATTATGGTTTTCCTTCATCAATACATTTCTATGAATTATTTTGATGAATACTAAATTTCAAGATCATGAATAATTGTATATGTATTATCAATGTAATGATATCGATGATTTAATAATTTTGAATTTTTAATTGAGAAAATATATATATAATGTTACTCTCATTTTCTTTTTCAATTGAGATTTTATAAAAATATTGTGTGTAAAAATTCATTATATATATAATGAATGAATAATCATAATTTTGTAAATTAAAAAAGTGAATTTTATGTCATACCAAGATTTATCTATTAAATTAAATTTAATAATCCTATTATCATCTCAAGAAAGAAAGAAAAGGGGGGGGAGGGGGAGTGCTCATTCACCCCCCCCCCCCCCCCCAATCCAGTGGGTAATTACCCACTGGGCTTTTAAGACAAGCAGACAGTAAGCTGCCTGCCTGCTACAAGTAAACGGGTATAGAAAAAAATTTTAATTTTTTTCCCCTCTTTTCTTCAAAAAATAGGTTGAACAAGAAGGGGGATTTTTGAGAATCCAAAATCCAACCCCTAAACAAGCAAAGCAAAGATGACAAGACGAAAAAGAAAAGTTGATTACAATGTAAGATGGTGGCCTACTTGAATGACTACTGACTAAAATCATTTTGAAATACATGAAAAACCACCAAAACAACATCCCAACTTGTCATCTTCAGCTGAGCACATTTTTTGAGATATTTAAATCCAAAAAGTTTATTTTTTTAATCAACAGTAAGACTTGGTTATAAAATGGTTTTAAGGTAAACCAAAAAACCACTTTTTTCTCTTTCGTAAAAACCATACAAGTAAAGAAAAGTTTCTTCTCTTCCTCCCTTCATTGTGGACGAAATTTGTAGCTAAGGGAAGCCAAAAATATACTTCATCTCCTTCCACCCATTCCCAAGATCATTTTCCGTACAAAGAGGAAGAGTCATTCCAAGTGTTTTTCAAGGTAAAAACCTATATTTTTACACTTATTTCTTAGAAGGAAAAATTGATGTTTTAAAAATATTTTTAAAGTGATGTTTTATTTTCATTCTAGGCCCCTACCTCAAGGATCCAAGAGTGGTTCAAAGCCTTTAAGAGGAGCTAAGAACTCATTAATTTTCTAATAGGTAAATGATTTGTAATTTAGTGGTTTACCAAGTTCTTAATAATTTTCTTTTCAAAATGTGTTCTTACAAATAGGAAAATCTTGACATGGTAAATGGTTAAAATGTGGTTTTGCTACCTAGTGAGATAATATATGTGCTGGCCATGATTTTAGGTGGCTAGAAAACATGATTTGTATAAAGAAGAGTATGTTTATGTGATTTTTATAGTTATATGATATGAAATGAGTATTGATGTATGAGAATAAGAGATTATAGCGTGTTGATATGTTATTTCCTCTATTTAGTGGAAGCATGAATGATGAGGAAAATATTTTGACATCACAAATAGGCTATAATAATAATTAATGACCATAAAATACCAAAAATAAAATTTTTGGCATAAATGTTAATAAATTGAAAATTGTATTTTGAGTGGGATTTTCATAATCATGTAGAAGGATAGAATATTACTCTTGACATAAGTCATAAGAAGAGCTTAAGTTTGATCAGAAATAAAAATGTCAAAAATTGGATCTTTCGGATTGATGTATTCAGTATTGGTGTATTCTTTTTTTTTTATTTATATTATTTTTTATTTATATGTATATCCTGCAGTTTCGGATCATGGATCGAGCCAAATCTCACAACTTCTTATACCCATCCTGTATATTGTCCTTTTCATTCTATGTTATAATAACGATTTTGCCCTCAAGGGGTAAAATCATAACTTCACCAGTCTAAACACTTTATTTGAATCCGAAACTTTGCATTCTTGACTAGAGAATTAAAATAGACCTTGTGTCAAATTTTGGTGATAAATGGATAAGAAAAAACCAAAACGCCACTTTGGGGTCAAAACGTAAATATAGAAAAATTTATGATAAAAATATAAATAATAAAAACTTATTAAAAATGAGTCCCGGTCCTGTGAGAACACTTTATAAGGACATTAAGTAGAAAAAAAACTTGAACCAAAGGGTATTGGGAACTAATTGGGGCTAAATAAGGATTAAAATACAAAAATAAATAAATAACGAGTCAAATTATAAAATCTTCTTAGACTATAATTAGACAGCATCTTTGTCACTTTTAAAGCAATATATTAAGTTAAATAAATACAAGAAATAATATGGTTTATGTTATAGTCAAATGTACGACATTAAATGACATATAGGGGCTTAAATGTAACACTTTTATTGGATTGTATTTAGAAATATAATAAGTTATGAAAGCCATTATGAGAGCTTATGGGCACTGTAAACATTATTCTAAGGCCGGGACAAACTTTTAAAAGCCATTTAATAAGTCTAGATTAAAAAGTGCATGTCTAATGGTAAAATTGTAATTTTGTCAAACTAAGGGGCAAAACGGTAATTTGATGGAAGAATGTTTTAGACCATAGGTAGAGGTTTTCTGGACCGATAAAACTGCAAGAGAGATTACTAAAAGCTAAGGTCAAAAGATTTAACAAGTTTAAGCTTAAAAGTGCTTGAATCACCGAAATAGAGGCAAATGGTAAATTAGTACCTGATGACTCGGTGACAAGAAATGAACCTGCTACTAAACTTATTGAGATGCCATGTAATTATTAAACTTGCTAAAGACAACAAAGTGTAATAGGCCTTAACAGGTTTAAAACAATAATAAACCCAATAAATCTACAACCCACAAAGATAACCCAATATGATATTAAAAGACCATGGTTATCCATGGTCACCTAATGGACCCAAATCTGAATAAAGAGAAATTAAGTAAAATAATGGATAAGAAATTAAGTATTAAATAATTAACTCACCAATGGGTTAATAATTAATTAATTTAATATTTAAAATCAATTAATTATTAATTAAGATATTAATTTATGATAATCATGTAATTAATATTTAAGGTTGTTATTCTTAAATAAATTAAAAAAACTTAGAAACAAATTAATAATTAAATTGAAATTAATTATTAATTAAGAGAACATATGTCCATAATCGAAAATGATTCAAAAACCTTACTCTAACCGTCGGATGTCAATTTAAAATTAGAATACCGCATCGACTTGAGGGTAGAACCAGAAACAGTCAATACAGATACACAATTATGCGATTTTCTGTAAGTACAAACCTTACCTACAGCATGGAACAAAATGTTTTTCGTTGATGATATTCTACATTTTCTATGATTTGCCTTGATGAAGTGATGAGCCTTTGAGCCATATGTATTGCGTTAATTAAGTATTTAACGTGCATAATTTCTCTTGCACTGATATGATCAACATGTCTCATAGATATGTATGCAGTAATGATAGATGCATAGTGACATGTTAATCTACACATTGTCACAAATAAGAAGAATGAGGCTAACAAAAGATAGGATTAAGTATCGTACCAACCTCCAATTAGTGAGAAGATATGATAAGAACGAAAGTTATAAGATATGATTTTGGAGGTTGTTGGAGGGTCGCTCCCCTAACTCCCCATTGGTTGCGCATATATGGGTACAACATAGGGGCCCTTATGTAGACAAGATGTATATATAATAAAATATAATTAAACACACATAGATCACATGCATTTTTGAACATTCATGATATTACATGTGATGATTGATTTTATGAAAATGATTTGTGATATATTGTTTATATTTGCTGAGCGAAAGCTCATACGTGTGTGTTTGTGATGTAGGTAACGTGGGTAAGTAGCCCGCTACATAGATGTTTTATGGACTGACAAAGCTGTGCGAAGGCGATGAAAGATGAGAATGAGATACTACCACAAATTAAATTTCCGCATTCAAATTTCTTAAATTATTTTGTATCGACTATATTTATAATTATGTTTCAATGTTTTTGTACTACTAAACTAGTATGAGTATTTTACGAGAAAAAGACTTTAGACTCTTTCTTTTTAATTTATATGAAGTTATAGTTTTTAAAATATTATCTAAATATGAATTTGAATATGATATTTATTAGCCAGATGTTTTCTATTTTCTCAGTTAAAAATTTTCATAATTTTAACTTTTGTAGTATGAATATGATTTTTAAAAAAATTATGTATTTTTTGGACCCAATATAAATAAATGTTAAGATTAAATTAAATAATAATAAGTAAACTAATTAATG
Source organism: Ficus hispida (assembly GCA_025413025.1). Classification (NCBI taxonomy): domain Eukaryota; kingdom Viridiplantae; phylum Streptophyta; class Magnoliopsida; order Rosales; family Moraceae; genus Ficus; species Ficus hispida. The sequence continues at coordinate 24,994,135 of CM046372.1, forward strand.
GTTCGAAAAGTCGGGTCGTGATAATAATATTTCCAAAATAGTTTACAAATCCACAATAAAGCAATTATTATTATTATTATTATTATTTTTCACAAAAGGTGTTTCACTTTCCAGATTTCAGAGTTTCACAAATCACATTTCCTCAAAATCTTTTCCAAAAACCATTTGGATCTATGCTATTTTTAAAACATTTATAAATCAAAATTTCTCAAACTCATGATTATATAAATCGGACTCAAAAGTCAAAACTCATTTTGGCCAAAACACTATAAAATCAGGCTATCATGGAAGGGGTGTTGAACCGTAACTCATGGTAATTTATTTATTGAACTCATCTCCAAATGCAGTTTGATTTTTAATAAAACATTAAGCTTCTCATCAATCTTCCTATATACTCTATAACCTGGATTACTTCTTCTAGGTTGAATCTCCACATATATATATATATATATATTAAGGAGTTTTGTTTTCCTCAAATAAGACCATCTCAAAGACATTACTTTATTTTAAAGTCATTTTGACATCAAAATAATACGCAACTTTAACTTTAAATTTGAAGTTCAATTCCGACCCATTTACTTCGAATTTTATTCTAAAAAGAATATTTCCTTTATATTCTGGTTTACTCTAAAAAGCCTTTATTTTTATTTTTATCTTTTTACCTTTATAGTTTAGTAATTAATAAATTTAAAGAAATAGATTAATTGTTTTACTATATTCTATAACAATTAATCTATTTCTTTAATTTTATTAATTACAAAACATAAAGCAAAAACTTGATAAAAAATACTATCTCCAATAGTGTTGCGTCAAATTTGTGTGGAGTTGCGCTATAGAGTTGGGTTGGAGCTCAACTTGTGTTTCATTTTGGTGTTTTGTCACCAAAATGAAAGCCCGGTTGGTGATGACCTAAGAGGAGTGTTATGCTCTTTCGTTGCAGAAAATTATGAATAAAAGAAGAAAAGAATGAAGACAAAGACGAGGGAGAGAAAAAAAGGAGAAACGAAAAACGAAAAAATGCAAATGCAATGTTTTTATGTAGAAAGTTTACGAGAAAAAAATTCAAAAACGACCAGAAAGCTATCATATTAATTTTGTAAAATCAACAATCCAGGGATAATTTTGTAAAAAAAAAAAATTTAAAAATTTAAGAACCAAATAATCACATACTAAACAATTTTTCCCTGTTATAAATGATCACTGCTAATAATAATTAGCAAAGCATTATTTTAACCCACCCAAAAAGAATAAAAAACAAATAACTCAGTTAGATCTTAGCTGCCTGTCAAGGTCTTATCACTTTTATTTTTAGTTTTATTTCACACATGGTGAGGATCATTGCTTCTAACAATGTCACGATCACAGCCGACCAGCCACAGTCTTGATGACCGGCCAAAACATTGGCAAGTAAAACACAATTATCACCAAAAAGTAATGTGTCAAATCATCAAATTTTAAATTATGCCAGTGAAAAACCACGTGCATTGCCCTTGTGTGTTTAGCTTGTTGAATTTCTTGTCAATTTTATCCTGACTAATTTATTTTTTAAAAGGACATATTTGAGAAAAGATTTGTTAACTAAGAAATTAGGAGAAAAAATATATTTGTGAAGCTCAAATTTAATAAAATAATATCTTATAAAAATGTATGAAAATATTGAAGTTGGGACGTCATTGAAAAGATTTTTTTTTTTAAACAATAACAAATGGGGGGGGGGGGGGGGGGACCTTAAAAATATATAAAATTCGAGGAGGGAGGGAAAAGCCAAAAAAAAAAAAAAGGTCTTAAATGATAAATAAAGTTTTTTTTTTTTTAAGAAATTTAGATTGGGTGTTCTTTTTTAGTCACTTAATCTAATAAATAACCCATTTTTTTTATTTAGGAAAATCACCATTTGTATTTTTCAAATTTAGTCGATCAATAATTGATTATGAAATTTGATAATTGATTAATGATTAATCAGTGATTGACTGTAAGTTAATCACTGATTGATTATCATGCAGTCAATAACTAATTAACCATTTAAGACAGTTGATTAACTATTTTAGAAAAAAAATATATTTTAATTAATTTTTAAAAATTTTGACTATTTATTAAAAAACTTCTAAAAGAAAGCTATTTAGATATATATATATATATATATATATATATTGCCTCGGAGAGGAGAGGAGAGAGAAAAGTAAGAGAAGGACAATAAAATGAAAAGAAATTTTGGGGGGGGGGGAGACTGTAGTAAAGTCTCTCCCAAATGACTCTACCGGTAAAGCCCTTGTTTTAACCGTTAGATTTAATCGAATGGTTGACATATCATGGGTGTACTATTGTTATCATAGACCTTACCTCATATAAACTTTCCCACCCCAAGTATTCTCCGTCGCCGGTGACCTTTCAGCAACTGGTGATGAACGCCGGCAACCCATCCCAACGTCGGCGACCCACCTCCAGCCGTAGCCCCGGCCGCCGGTGACCCCTTTTCTCTCTCTTGCCCTTTCTCTCTTTTCTATTATCTCTCTCTTCCCCTTCTTTCTCTTCTCCTCTCTCGTGGCGACCCACCACCGACCCCCCACCACTGGCCGTAGCCCCTGCTGGCCGGCCGCCGGCGACCTCCCTTTCTCTCTTCTCTTCTCTCTCTTCCCCTCTTCCTCTTCCCCTTTCTCTCTCTTCTCTTCCCTCCCGTCGGCCCCCACCTTCGGCCCCCAGCCAGCCCCCTCCCCCGACGACCTCCTCCCCCCGCTCGCCCCCCTCCCCCGGTACCCCCCCAGACGACCCCCCTCTTTCTCTTCCCCTTTCTCTCTCTTTTCCTCTCTTCTCTCTCTCTTCCCTATTCTCTCTCTTCACGGGGCCGACCCACCCCAGGCCGCCCCCCATCGAGTCGCTAGCTTCCTGGGGATGGGTCGGCCCCGCGAAGAGAGAGAGAGAAGAGAGGAAAAGAGGGGGGCCGTCGGGGGGAGGGGTGCCGGGGGAAGGGGCGGCCGGGGGGAGGGGGGTCGTCTGGGGTGGGGGGAGGCCGGGGGAGGGGGCGGGGCCGGGGGCCTGGCTGGAGGCCGGGGGTGGGGGCCAGAGGGAGGGAGGAGAAGAGAGAGAAAGGGGAAGAGAGAGATGGAGGTCGCCGGCGGCCGGCCGGCAGGGGTTGCGGCTGGTGGTGGGGGGGCTGGTGGTGGGTCGCAGGCGTTGGGTCACCGCGGGAGAGGAGAAAAGAGAGAAAGGGAAAGAGAGAGAAAAGGGGTCACCGGCAGTCGGCCAGCCGGCCGGGGCTGAAGCCTGAGGTGGGTCGCCGGCGTCGGGGTGGGTCGCCGGCGTTAGTCGCAGGCAACGGAAAGGTTGCCGGCTACGGAGAATACTTGGGGTGGAAAAATTTATATAAGGTAAGGTCTATGATAACAATAGTACACCCCTGATATGTCAACCGTTCGATTAAATCTAACGATTAAAAAAAAAGCTCTACCGATAAAGTCATTTGGGAGAGACTCTACCACAGTCTCTCCGAAAAAAAAAAGCAACCAAAACAAAACACATTTTGAAATTTTTTTAATAAAATAAAACGCTCATTTGGATTAAAGAATGAAAAATAGTGTCTATTTTTGACATTTATTAAATATGTATATATTGAATTCTAACAATTTTCTTACTTATGGTGATTGTACCAAAATTTAAATTTTTAGAAATGCATTTTATCAAAGATACCCAAAAGTAGTAAAATTTTTTGTCCAAAAAAAGTAATAAAATTTTTTGTAGATAATTAGTTAATTTGAGAATTCAGTAGTAATTTATAAGATAATTTTGTTATAATAGGATCTCATATAATGTATTATTGATGGAAATTACTATTTTAGTATCTTGAATTAAGGGGTCGTTTGGAGGAGGTTTTGAAAATCACATTTCCACAAAAGTTTTTGTCGTCTTCTTTTTTCTTTCTTTCTTTTTTTTTTTAACTCAAAACTACTTTTAACTATTTATATTTCTAAAGTCGGAATGAAATAAGATGTATATTGACATTTTTTCTGCACACATTTCAAGTTTTTACATTTTTTAATTTAAAATAATTTTTTTAACAAATACACATTTTCAAAACTCATCTTAACTTCAATCTAAATATTTTCAAAACATCATCTCTAATGCCTCACTCAACTCAATTCTTAACAATTTGGCCATAACTAGAGTATTTTTGTACCGTATATTATAAATTTTTAAGATGAACAAAAGATACATATACCTCAAGCCGTTAAAAAGTAAAATTTGACAATTAAAAATAAATTTTGATTAATAGTAGAAAATAAAAGATCTTATAGTAAATCTTTTTACTTTTGGGTAAGTTACTTATTTAGTCTCTAAACTTTTAACATCATGCAACTTTAGTCTCTGAACTTTTTTTTATAGCTGGAATGTCCCTAAACTATTAAAATGTTACTACAATATTCCTTTTCGTTACTTTTTGGATAGAATTTGTTAGTAATTTGATCAAAAGTGATGATAAATACGGATTCAGTCAAAAAATTAACGAAAATGATTAATGTAACAATGTTTTTAATATTTTATGATAATTCCAATTATAAAAATAAAGAATAGAAAATACTACTAAATTATTAAATTATTATTACAATGGTCATTTTTATTAATTTTTAGACAGAATCTGCTAGTAATTTAATAAAAAATGATAATAACTAATAAATTACGTCAAAAAATTACGTAAATGACTATTGTAGTAATATTTTAATAGTTTAGGGTTATTTAAATTATGAAAAAATTTTATGAATTGAAGTTGTATAAAATTAAACATGGATCAAATTAACAATTTATCTTTTTTTCTTTTTTTCTTTTTTTCTTTTTTCTGTTTAAAGCTCCTCCGGGGTGGGGACGTTGAATGGGAGGGTGTGCAGTATAATGCTATGTACTCTGGCTCTATAATAATTGCAATCCTTTATTGAGTTCCGTGCCACTCTTGTCATCTTCACTCCACGCTCCACTTTTCCTTATCATTTTCTATCATCTTTTTTTCTTTCTATCCAAACAAACACCCCCGCCACTTGCTTTGCCAAAGTTTATTTTATTTTTCTTCTCTTTTGTCACAAACACCCACCCTTCTTATTGCCTGTAAAACGCCCAACCGGGTCTGGGTTTTTTTGAAAAAGATATGGTATATTAATTTCGTGGTTTTATCATTCATGTGTAACGTGATATGTTGTAGTTTCTTTGCTCTTTTTTTTTTTTTAATTTATTTATTTTTTGGATCTTCTTTTTCTTTTCTTTTGATAATCTTTGGATTTTCTTTCAGGTGGGGCCATCATTCTAAAGCCCCAAGACCGGGATTCAACGGATGAGCACTTTCTCTGTTATTTTGCTTTTCCACTTTTTCTATTTTTTCAAAACAAAAAAATAATAATAATAATTGCAAAAGAATTTTAATGCAGTCATTTGTTAGATGCATGCGATCTCTTTTTACAAGTCCTTAGCTTTAGAGAAGTTGTTTTCCATTCCTACCTTGTGCTCGTTTGTTTTGTAAGTTTATTTCATTGTCTAATCTCGACTTAAAAACTTGTTTGGTTTGGTTGTATAAGTAAGTTATCCGACGTTTTATCCTGATTTGAAAATTAAAAATTTGACTTTATTAAAAATCATAAAAGAAAATAAAGGAACACAAATATGCAAGTTAATATCCATTTTCTCTTTGATGGCTTCACTCGACTATTAGTATCCGAGTGACTAACATTTAAACATCTTTGTTGTGTAAGGAATTAGGGTCCACTAACAGTTAAACATTCTAAAATTACGTTATACTAAAACTATATGTAACGTTTAACTAATGAACCAACTATTAGATAATTAGTCATGGAGGAAAAAAAAATTCATAAAAGATTATAAAAATATATATATTTTTTGTTTCTTCCTTTACATGAAAGTCCATCAAATTATGAATCTTTCGAAGTAGTTTGATTAATAAGATTCACAAATTGTCTAATTAATCTTTGGGAAGAAAAAAAAGAAGAAAAGTCATAAAAAAGATTGTAGTATTACTTTTTTCTTGTACGAGAAAGTTCACCAAATTATGAGCAATTTAGTTCAAAAGTTGAAAAATCATCATTTGAAAATGATCCTCTCTCTGTGTCTCACTATATATATATATATATATAGATATAGATATATACCAAGCCATAAGGCCAATTCTATGTCCCATATCTCTTATCCCATGAGTCATGAGCTGTAGAGTTTCTCACATATATATACTGTTATATTTTGTGTAAACATACAATTTAGTTCCATTTTCAAGCCGCGTCGACAAAGAATTTCAGGTAAGTCTTCTTCTGGGTTGGCAGAGAATTTCAGAACATATGTTTTCTTTCTCATTTGTTGATTTCTATTATTTGAATAGTTTATTATCAACTATTGCTTGAAATTTTAAGGTTGTTGAAGCTGATGAGACGTGAAGTTTAAAAAAAATAAAAAATAAAAAATAAAAATTGCATGTACCGAGAGGATAACTATTTTTTTTGGTATGTTTTTGTTGTTTTTTTTTTTGGGTTGTGTTGGGTGCAGTGAAAGGGAGGCGTGGGTTCTGAGACTGAACAACTGGATTTCCAACCAGACAAAACATTTCTTTTTCATTCTTTTTCATTATTTAAAAAAAAAAGTAGAAAGAAAAACAAAGCATTACATAGAAGAAGACAAAGGAATATAGTAGAAGGAAAAAAAAAAAAAAAAAAAGCTAAAGGTAGCTGACAAGAGGGCGTGAGCCCTGTCGAGAGAAAAAAGAGCGAAAAAGTGTGACATATTGTGAACTGAATCAACTCTTCTGAGCTGTTTGGGTTATTTATTTACCAAAAAAAAAAAAAAGATTTATTTATTATTGTTATTTTTTGTTTATGCAAAGAAGAAATCTATTATGATGATGTCTGAGGTTGTGCGGGTAATGGTGGTTTAGAGAGTGATAAAAGATGGTGTCTGACAATTCCTTCTCTTCTTCCACTCGCTCTCCCAAGTTCTCCAACTCATTCACAACTCGGTATGTTCTTTCTTTTTCTCTATTTTTTTCTTCTCTTTTTGTTCTTCATTCATAAACTTTCTCATGACCTATATAATTCCTTTCTTCTTCTTTTTAATGGAAATTTCCCGTATTAGCAAGATCTTGTTGTAGGCTTCAAGTCAAGGAATAATCTATATTATCCTTTTTCATTCTGATTTATGTTTTTGCCCTTTTGTGCATTATTGTTCCTTATTATATATATATATATATATATATATATATAGCTATATTGATTTCAGCTTGCATGTGTTAGTTTTGCTCAATAATCATGCCCCCGTCGTTTTAAACCGACAATATTAACCTTTCTTTTTTATGTCAGAGTGTTTTTTCTGTTATAAAAATTTGAATATATTATTTGAATTATGAGTTTAAATCTATATAATCCGAATGAAAATAAACGGAAATATAACTCTGTGGTTAAGTTTGACTCCTCTTTGCATTTTCCTCCACTTTTTCCTTTACCTCCCTAATGAACTAGAGAAACGCTCAAAAACTAAGGCTTCGAATTTTAGGCCTTTTATGATGCTGATTTTGAATGCTGACATTAGAAATTCTACTGAACATAGGATCTTTTCCGATGTTGCTGGGGACATTACAGTTGTTGTTGATGGAGAATCTTTCTTACTCCACAAGGTAACTCTAATTCAATTTTTATGATTTTTTTTTTCCTTGTTATTTACAAAATTTGATTGCCATTTCGGTTTTTTGGCCCAAAAATTGAAAGAAATTTGGAACTAAGTATTCTCCAGATTAATGTTATTGTTCATGTTTTGCTGCTGAAGTTTCCGTTGGTGTCGCGGAGTGGGAAGATTCGGAAAATGGTTGCGGAAGCGAAGGATTCAAATCTTTCAAAGCTTGAGCTCCTCAAAATACCAGGAGGACAGCAGGCTTTCGAACTCGCCATGAAATTCTGTTACGGAATGAACTTCGAGATCACGACTTCTAACGTCGCGCAGCTGCGCTGCGCAGCCGAATACCTCGAAATGACGGAGGATTACCGCGACGAAAACCTCGTCAAGCGAACGGACATCTACCTCAACGAGGTTGTGTTTCAAAGCCTCGAGAAATCGATCGAAGTCCTAGCCACCTGCGAGGCTCTGCCTCCGATCGCAGAGGAGATCGGGATTCCCAACAGATGTGTGGAGGCTATTGCCATGAATGGTTGCAAGGAGCAGCTAGTTTCGGGTTTGTCGAGGTTGGATTGCGACACTGAATCTACCGAGCTAAAGAGTGGTTGCGTCGAGTGGTGGATCGAGGATCTTTCGGTGCTAAGAATCGATTTTTATAAGAGAGTTATATTCGCCATGGGAAGAACAGGTGTTAGACAAGATAGTATTATTGCTTCACTAATGCATTATGCTCAAGCATCACTAAAAGGGATTGGGAAATGCCAAGTTTGGAACCAGGCCAAACAGAAACCGAGCCTCGTATTTGAGGATCACGAGCAGAGGACTATTGTGGAGGCTCTTGTGAGTCTAATGCCACAAGAGAAGGCTGTTTCCGTTCCAATGAGCTTTCTATTCGGAATGCTGAAGATGACAATCATGTTGGATGCTACCATTGCGTGCAGGCTCGAGCTCGAGAGGAGGATCGCCTTTCGGTTGGAGATGGTTTCGCTTGACGATCTTCTTATACCGTCCATCAAAACCGGAGATTCGTTGTTCGATGTCGACACTGTTCACCGCATGCTAGTAAACTTTCTTCAGCGGATCGAGGAAGAAGAGAGCGAAGATTGCGGGTATGAATCCGAAGGCATTGGCTCTCCGAGTCACGGGTCTTTGTTGAAAGTTGGGAGGCTTATGGATGCGTATCTAGCGGAAATTGCTCCTGATCCTTACTTGAGCTTGCAAAAATTCATCGCAATCATCGAAATACTACCGGATTATGCTCGTGTCATCGACGATGGGCTCTATAGAGCCGTTGATATATACTTGAAGGTAAATTATATACTAATGAATAAAAGGGGACGGGATGACACAAATGATTCTTTTTTAATTTTTATTTTGTTGGCATTCTGACGAGTTTTCGTAGATTTTAACTTCCGTGAATTGTATTATTTTACTTTCTTTTTTTTTTTTTTTGCAGGCTCATCCGATGCTAACCGAGCTAGAATGCAAGAAGCTGTGCAAGTTCATAGACTGCGAGAAGCTCTCTCAAGAAGCCTGCAACCACGCTGCGCAAAACGACCGACTTCCAGTGCAAATGTCGGTAAGAGTTCTCTACTTCGAGCAACTGAGGCTAAAGAACGCGCTGTCGGGAAGCTCCGGGGATGGAGGACTACTGTCGCAACGGATGAGCAGCGGAGTGCCGAGCGCGGCGATGTCTCCAAGAGACAATTACGCGTCTCTAAGGAGAGAGAATAGAGAGCTGAAGCTGGAGATCTCGAGGATGAGAGTGAGGCTAAGTGAGTTGGAGAAGGAGCAGTTATGTATCAAGCAAGGAATGATTGACAAAACGGGAAATGGGAAGACGTTTTTCACTTCGATATCGAAAGGGATCGGAAGGATCGGAATCTTCAGCGGCCCGAATGGCGGCAAACGGCAGAAATCGGTGAGGAAGTCTCGGGGATCCGAAGGGAAGAATGGTAGAAGTAGGAGGTACTCTGTTTCATAAGCTTCTTGTTATATAAAAAAAAAAAATTATTAGGAATACTAACTCTAAACTCAATTTTTAAGTACCAACCTATATAATATATGAGTTGTCATATTTTTATTAATAAGTATTTAAAGTATTATCATATAAATTGATTGTAATTATTAATAAAAATATGACACGTCAGTTGGTACTTAAAATGTTAAGATTTGAGTTGATCTCCCTAGCATTACTCTATAACAAAAGAACAAAGCTGTGTTTTAGTGTTATAGAGCAAAGCTGTGTTTTAGTGAAGTTGTTTGTTTGTTTTTTTTTTTTTTTTAGGTTGTGTTTTTGTTAGTTTTAACCTGTAGGAGAAAAAGAAAAGCAAATTTTACAAGTGAATTTCTGTTGGAAAAGGGTGATTTTATTAGCCACTAGTGATAATCATCACAGTCAGGGAGTAAGAAAACTTTGTGTTGTGGTGATTATCACTAGTAGTGATAATTATCTAGTGTTATTGCAATATAACAAACGTCCATGCTAAAATTCTATCTCACCTTGAAAAGAGTGTAATTATCAATTTACGTTTGTAGTGACAATGTCAGAAGTTTTAAAGATTAATAATTAAGAGTGTTTAATTTTTACAAGAATAAAACAAAAGTTTTTAGTTTTTAAGGGACTATTTATAAATTTAAGTCAAACATAGTTGAGGCTCTTTTGTAGGATTTTTTTTTTCTTTAAACAAAAATAATAAAAAGCGGAGACTGTAAAAATGTACCTCTAGCCACTGCAATTTGATTTAAAAACTTGACAAAAATAATAACAATCTCAAAGAGTATTAGAAGTCTTTTAGAAACGAATGTACAGTGTATTTACTAATAGAGAATTCTAGTAATAGGTTATTAATTACTTAGATAAAGAAATTAAATTATACGGAATTAAATTTTAGATTTATATGAAAGTATTTACTAATCTATCAAAAAATCAAGTTACTTGATAAATTTAAATTCTTATTATATTTTTTACTTTCTAAAAATTAAAAAGAGTAAGAATAGAATTATTGTAGTTACAAAATTATCCTTAAATAAAAAAAAATTAAATAAAGATAAAGATGTATTTGATATAAAGTTTAGTCAGTTCCTATTTTTTGGGATAATGAATTAATTCCGTAAGTAATATGTGAGAGACAAATTCTCCCTCAACAAAGAACTTAATTTCATATTTTTAAGGACTCGTGTTATATAATTATCAAATATAAAAGTAAATATTAGAATTCAAAATCGAAAGTTTAATTAATTTTTCACAAATTAGATTACTAATTAGTAAACACGCTCGCAGAGATAAATGCTAACCTCCATAGCGCCACATAATTCAACAAAATTGAGAATTGGCTTCTTTGTCTGAAAAATTCGGCCTCGGCGCAGTGGAAACATTGGTGGAGGTTATAAACTTTTTTCATAATATAAGAACAAGATCCTCATTTGACAAATGGAAAAATCCGAAAATCCTAGTGATAATTTTGTGATGAAAATTAAGTAATTAAGGATTACCTTAATCTTATCATGTATGGTATTTTCAAGATTGGAATACATTACTTCCAATCAAATATCATGCTACCAAGTGCACCATCATTTTTGGAAAGCTCTCTGTGGTGGTCTTTATGCGTACATTAGACGACAATTTTTATTTTTTATTTTTTCCATTGTGAAAAAGAGCATCATGTATGCAATATTTTATAGTGTATTTTAATCGACTTGGCAACCTTTTACTCGCTAAGTTTAAGCTTGCATTTAGAATGTTGGTTTGAAAAATAACTTTTCGATTGACGTTAGTTAATTTTTCAAAAATTAGTTTTAATTTTTGTTAAGTTATCAGAAAAAAACAAAAACTGTTATGAAAAACTTAAATCTGGACCTGAGAGTTCAACAAACAATAAAGATGCAACCCCTCTAGGGCTCCAAATAGGTTGCTACTCACGGAGCCAGTGGTGCAACAACCATTTAGTGCCAAGTGCACGTTTGCCAAATCTATTCCATTACTAAGCTTGCATTTAGTGCACCAGCTAAAAATGTGCTTGCATTTGATGTGTGAGTTTAGAATAAATTTTTTAAGTTGAAATTGATTGATTTTTTAAAAACTAATTATAATTTTTATTGACTTAAAAAAAAAAAGATAAAAACTAATATGATAAACTTAAGTTTGGATCTAAGAGCAATATAATTGCTTGACCTTTTAAAAACTAATTAAAATTTTTCTTGACTTCTTGGGGGAAAAAAAAACGAGTTGGAAATTTTTGATCCAAACTTGATGTCCAAACACAAGCTAAATGAGTACAAAATAAAATGACGAATCACAACAATAAAGACATGTTAATTTTACATCAAACGAAAAGGGAAAGCGAGTAATCATTTACTTTCCCAATTAATTATGTGTTTAATGAGAATGTAGCGGGCTATACCCAATATAAGGAATGAAAAAAATGAATGTCAATCCCTACATCCCTTTGGTATTGATTGATTTATTGTCAAAGGAAATAAATATAAAATTTACTTATAATGTCAATCCCTGCATCCCTTTGGTATTGATTGATTTATTGTCAAAGGAAATAAATATAAAATTTACTTATATACCCTCAATAGCTAATGTGTGTGTGTGTTTTAATTGTGTAAACAGATATTTTAATAATATTAACATTACCAAATTAGTAAACACTACAAAAAAAAAATGAAGAACTAGAAAGAGAATCAATTATCCTCTTTTCTATTCATTTAATTTACTTTTTAATCTTATTACATTTTGTATTATATTCCTTTGCAGTTTGACAAAGACATCCTCAAGTGAATAAGCTGCCAACTAAGGATTTAATTCAATAAAACATGAATCACCATGTTGTTCGTGTTTTATTATGTATTAAGGTGGATGAGAATTGATGAATGTGTGCGAGTAATGGAGGCAATAAAATTACAACAAAATTTCTAACCCTAGACCTTAACATATCCTAGATTGTTTCCTTATCAACATTTTTTCTTTTTAATGAATGTTTCCTTATCAACATTTTTATTTTGTTGATGACAATTTGTCTTTTTGTATGACAATCGTGAATCGTTTATGTGTTATGGGAATGACTATGATAAAGCTTCCTTGAGAGTAATTATCCATAAAGTCTAATGGTTTGTTTGGTTATCAAGTGTGAACCTAATATTTTATATCAGTTTTTATCTTTTTCTCAAAAGTCAATAAAAATTATAATTAATTTTTTAAAAATCAATCAATTTCAACCTAAAAATTTTCTCTTAAACTCGTATTCCAAACGCATGTTAAATATGCATCATACATATACAATCGCATGGTAAGAAAGGTTTGAGTTGCACAAAAGTTCAAATAGACACTACCACATACGACCAACCCCTTCTTCTTCCACAGCAAAAAAAAAAAAAAAAAAAAAAATCAATCCATTTTCAGTAGAGAAAAGGAACAAGCCAAATGTTCCCTAAAAAATAAAATAAATAAATAAAAAATGGCCAAAGACCACCGTGGGAAGGGCTATATGGTTGTTGCTGGCTTGGGAGCAAGGCTGTGGAGGCCACATCGTCATGACCCACCGATTACAGCAGCATCGCAAAGCCATTCACTCGCAACAGTGGTTGTCAATGGTGTCACGCAAGAGGTTTCCAACGGTGTTGCAACCACAGCTTCCATGTCCCAAGTGCGATCTCGCAACATTCGTCATCGTGGTTTTCCGTCCTCTCCTGGGTTACGACCAACGGTAGGGGGACTCAGGCCCTCACCCATTTCCCAGAGACAGTTGCCATGATGGAGATTTCTGAGTTTCTTTCTTCTTTTCTTTTCTTTTATTTTTTTCCTCCTGAAAAAGTTTCTCTAATTTTTTTTTTTTGAATTGGTTTCTGTAGTGCTTATACCCTGCCTGCTGTTTAGGGATACGAGTTTCTGTTTATATCCCTTCACAAAAAAAAATTCAGAAGAAACCCAAGTCAATAGTCGTGGTGGAGGAGGCAACGCATCCTATTAGGGTTAAGAACAAAACGCCTACTCCAGTTTATATCATCGTTGAGCAAATCCTCCGTGGAGACGTATTATATTGATTTAGTAAACTTTCTGAGAATAGTTTCATAGATATTTTAAAACAATTTTTTTCACTGTGTGTTTCCCTTCCAAAATTTTAAGAGCAAAACCCTAACTAGCTATGATGGAGCATCCAGTTAAGGCCAAGAACAAATTCCCGACTACAATTTAAATCATCGCTGAGTAAATCTTCTGTGAGAAGGAAAAAGGAGAAACATTAACAAAAATGAGGAACCACAAGACCTATTTTCTACTTCATGTATAAGACTGAAGGAGGATCCTTTTTTATAGGATTTGAAGATGACTTGACATTCATCTCTTTCTATGTGGGATATGAGTTTTTCTTAGTATTTTTTCAATTTCATGGGAGCAATTTGAGAGTCAATTTATCCATGCATCACTTTGAGTATATGATTATGCCATTTTGATTTCCTTATGGAGGAAAACACGAGTCTACCTAGATCTGTTGGTAACACATAATGGGTGTCATTCAAAATCAATACTCAAAATAATTTTTTAAAAATATGTATTTCTTTAGTCATTTTTCCAACAATTTCCCACATGAATGAATTAATAGATTACACAAGACGTATAGATAAATACATAATATTAACCTAGTGATAGAATCCAGCTATAGAGAACTACATAGTAATATAAATTAAATAAGAAAAATAATAATAGCAATAAAAATAGAGAAGAATAGAACACAAAAATGTTTAACGTATATATGGTTATGTTTACGGACTAAAAATAATGAATTAATTAGTGAAGAGTATTATAAATTGACTCTTATATAAATATAAGTTACAATATACATAATTGGGTAAGTTTTTTAATACAAACAAATAGCCTAAAATCAATATATATCTTAAACTACAATAAATATAAAATTTCTAATATAGATAATTACATACAAAACAGCAACTTACCCTAATATTAATACTCACTTTCTCAATATGCCCCATAAGATGGAGGTCTGATAAGAGGTCCAATTTTGAACTATAATATAAGAAACTTAAATAAAATTTTTTTTGAATCTATAGAAAAATAAAAATAAAGAAATATGGATGGCAATCGTCAGAAGAGGAAGGAGCCGGCAATAGGCACTTAAGTGCATGGACGGCAATCGTCAAAAAAAAAGGAGAAAAGACAGCAGTACTTGGGTGGAGGTACATAGTGTCAGGACATCAATCATCAAGAGAGAAATAGCGCATATGTACTAGGATGTCAATAGTTAAAACAGGATGCAACGGCGTTAAGGACGACAATCATCAAGAGAGGGTGCATAGGGATCAAAGGATCAGTGACTCATTTGAGTATAATCGTTATGATGGAATATGAAATAAAATAAATAAAATAAAAGGGATGTTGGTACACTTTTTTGTTTTTTGTTTTTGTTTTTTGTTTTTTTGTTTTTGTTTTTGTTTTTTTGTTTTTTGCAGGAAGAACTATCCTTTTTTTTTTTTTTTTTTGTGGTGGTGGGTGATAGACGTGGGGGGATTTTTTTTTTTAATTTTTTTTTGGTTGATGGGATGTGAGGAGCGATGGATGAGATAATGTACAGAGGACGGATTATGTGAATAAGGGGGTGGGTAGGGGAATGCGTTTAAGGGGGTGGGGAAGCTACGTGATGGGGGAAAAAAAAAGGGTGGGAAGGGGAGTGTCTTAGGTATTGAAGATTAGGATCTAAGAATCTGATACCATAATAAAAATTAAATAAGAAAAATAAAAATAGTAATAAAAGTAGATAAAAAGGGAACACAAATATATTTAACATGAATGTGTTTATGTTCACAAACTAAAAATAATGAATTTATTAATATAAGTATTATGAATGAGCTCATATATAAATACAAGTTATAATATATATAATCCGGTAAATTTTCTAATATAAACAAATCATCCAAAATTAATACATATTTTAAATATAATAAATACAAAATTCCTAAAAAAAAATTACATACAAAACAATAACTTTTCATAATATTAATATCAATTTTCCTAACATATAGGATAGATAGACGTTACCCTTTAAACCTTCCATTTACGAGATTATATTTAATTTATTAATTAATCGACAAATGTGATGTCCTTGAATTGTTTAGTTGTTTATGCAAATGATACCAATTATGCTATCTTTCTTTGACACAATAGTTTTCAATGTTATGTTCATTTTGGCCCAAAACATCTTCTTTGGTTCCATGAAAGTCTCTAAAGAATTTAGTGCCGGAAAAATAGGCACTCGAGTGCGCATCGAAAGACAAAAAATTTAAAAAACTTTATAGATAAAACTCCTGTTGCTATATATAATAAACTAATGTATGATTTATATATCATTTAAGAACGAAACTGTACTTCTGGCAAAACTTTTCTTAATAATTATATCAAGAAGATCCTATATTCTCTTTAGCCTCCAAAAGTCGTCATATTCTTCTCTTGTGATACTAAGAAAATAATGATATTTTATCTACTAATTTGTATAATCTTATCATTAAATTTTCTATTTTAAATAAATAATACCACTAGGGTAATTATCTACTTAAACGCACACTTAGTTATTATTCAACTTCTAGCTACGTGGAGGGCTATCTCTTATTTAGCTTTATTTACCTGTCTGTGAGTTGTTTTAATTTTCTCGTTCCTTTTGAACTGTCCCATATCTCTTTTCCTTTTTTTATTTTTTATTTTTTATTTTTATTTTTATTTTTATTTTTTTATTTTTATTTTAAATTTATTATCTTTAATAAAGCAATGTAACAGGTGAATGAAAAAGGATACTCGATCTATTTGTAATGTCTTAATTAATTTGATTAGTTTCGGTTATTACTTACCCAAAAAAAATTAGCATCAGTTATTATTTATAATATAATATTTTTTTTGAAGAATATAAATAATATATTTTGTATTTATAGGAATTAAATCAATATTACATTTGGATTTGATTATGATCAGGTGTCATATGTATTATTATAATTCAGGATTTATTTAAGATTCCTATTTGATTATGATTACGTATCATATATAATTTTGCATTTCTATAATTCAGGATTTATTTAAAAATCCTAAATAAATCGGTGATTACTTATGAAATTTAGTGATTCACATTACGATTAATTAGTGATTGATCATATTAATTATATTATGAGGTCAATCAATTATTAACCATTTAAGAAAATTCATTCATCATTTAAAAAAAAAAGACTTTTAAACTAATTTTTAAAAACTTCGACTATTTATATAAAAAATTCTTAAAAAAAACCAGCCTATTTAGCTAAAAATCTCTATGTAAATAACCATTCATAATTAGAACGGGTGTTGAACTTATGTCACACTTCTCTAATTAATTCTTAGTCCACGAATGCAGTTTTTTTCTCTCTCTTTGGAAAGAGAATGTAGTTAATACTATAATCAGTAACTTATTGATAAAATCACAAATGAGATTAATTGATTAATTTTTTAAGCAAAAAAAATGAGATTAATTGTTTCAAGTAAAGGAGACATGTACGGCAACATAAAGAAATTTTAGTTTCATTACAATTTTAGTTTATTTATTTTTAATATTTTAAGTAGTAGTTTGATTAGTTTCGGCTATTATTTACCCAAAAAACAAACAAACAAACAAAACAAAACAAAAAGATTAGGGTCGGTTATTATTGCCAAAAAAAAAAAAAAGTTAGGATCGGTTAGTATTTATAATAGATATGTTTTATATTTATAGCAATTAAATCAATATTCAAGTTTGAATTTGATTCTGATTTTGTATCACATATTATCATAATTCAGGATTTATTTAGGATATATCAGAAGTTAATTATAAATAGAATATGATTAAATTTTTCAATATAAGTTCATATTTTTAAAATGACCTCGTCATATATTTAAATTTTAACTATGACTCCGATCCTAAATTCCTACCTTGATATTAGAGCTCCCCGAACTCAGTTCTAAATCCAATCTCGACCCCAATTCTAAAACATGATTTGGACCCGAATAAACATATAAATTAAATTACCAAAAAAATATTGTTTTAAAAATAATTCAATCAAAACTTGTATTTTTTGTGAGAAATTTAAGAGTTATCCTCTTTGCTACACTCATTGGAAATTGTTTGCCTATGAAAAATAAAAATACAATTTAATTGAACTAACTTTTACTCACCAATCGCAGAGCTGATTAATTCCGACAGTCTACTCTAGCAAGATCCTATTAAGAAATTAATAGAGTATCACAATGTTTCTTAGAAATTGGTTATAAAAAAAATTCATAAGTTCAAAGTTATACACTATTGTTTCAAGATCTGATGTAGAGAACATGTTTCTGAATTTGATTAGAATTATACTCAATTTAAACTAAACTGTACTTTTTTTCATTATGTTTTTTGCCTTTTCTAAAAAAGTCAATAAAAATTACTATGCAAACTTAAAAATCTCAACTCAACTCAAACTCAACTCATTCACCAAACACCCTAATAATAATTATATATGATAATGATTTAGGATTCTCGTTATTAACCTATATATATAGTTTGAATAGTATTAAAACTATATATAGGTTAATAACGATCTGATGTGAGTTTGTTCCTAACTCACACTCGGCTAAATTAGAGTTATTTTAAAACGATTTTGTCCTTTCCACTCCTCCCTCCTAAAATTTTCGCAAGTCAAAGAAGAAGCCGCAGTCATGGCGATTGGAGTTAGGAACAAACTCCCAGCCACAATTCAGATAACCGCCGAGCAAATCCTCCGCGAGGCTCGCGAGCGCCAGGAGGCGGAGACACGGCCGCCGAAGCAGAAGATCAGCGACAGCGCAGAACTCTGTGACTACCGCCTCCACAAGCGCAAGGAGTTCGAGGACCAAATCCGGCGGTCGCGAGGGAACACCGGCGTTTGGGTCAAGTACGCCCAGTGGGAGGAGTCTCAGAAGGACTCCGACCGCGCCAGGTCAGTCTGGGAGAGAGCTCTCGAGGCCGATAACAGAAACCATACGGTCTGGCTCAAGTACGCCGAGTTCGAGATGAAGAACAAGTTCGTCAACCACGCCAGGAATGTCTGGGACAGAGCCGTCACGCTCTTGCCTAGGGTTGATCAGCTCTGGTACAAGTACATCCACATGGAGGAGATGCTCGGCAACGTCGCTGGAGCCAGGCAGATCTTTGAGAGGTGGATGAATTGGTCGCCTGATCAGCAAGGTTGGCTTTCCGTCATCAAATTCGAGCTCCGATACAACGAAATTCAGCGTGCCAGGGATGTTTTCGAACGATTCGTGCAGTGCCACCCCAATGCCGGGGCTTGGATTCGGTTCGCTAAGTTCGAGATGAAGAACGGCGAAGTTGCTAGGGCTAGAGATGTTTATGGGAGGGCTCTGAAGAAACTGGGTGATGACGATGATACGGAGCAGCTGTATATGGCGTTCGCCGAGTTTGAAGAGCTCTGTAAGGAGACGGAGCGGGCAAAGGGCATATATAAGTTGGCTCTTGATCGCCTACCTGAAGGCAGGGCCGAGGAGTTGTATAGAAAGTTTCTTGCCCTTGAGAAGCGGTTCGGGGATAGTGAGGGTATAGATGGTGCCATAACGGGGAAGATGAGGATTCAGTATGAGGATGAGGTGAGGAAAAGTCCTCTAAATTATGACACTTGGTTTGATTACATTAGGCTTGAAGAGAGTGTTGGAAATAAGGAGAGGATTCGGGAGGTCTACGAGCGGGCCATTGCTAATGTTCCACCGGCCGAGGAGAAGCGATATTGGGAACGATACATCTATTTGTGGTGAGTTTTTCTATTGAAACTTAGATTAAGATTTATATGTTTCTGTGTGTGTTTTGTTTGTCTGTATAATTCTTGCTGGCTTTGTTTTTGTTGATGGATTTCGTTTAAGATTGATATGTGTGTATTTTGCATCATCTGGTTCTGTTTGTTTGTCTGAATGTTTCGAAGGTGATCTGTTTTTTGATGATGGAAATCTGGTTTGTAAGATGTACATCTGTATGTGTTGCATCGACGGGTTCTGTTTGTCTAATTGTTGCCGAGTTTGTCTAATTGTTGCCGAGTTTGTCTGGTTATTTGTGTGTGTGTATATATATATTTATGGAAATCTGTGTGTGTTGCATCAACGGGTTCTGTTTATTTGTCTAATTGTTGCCGAGTTCTTCTGGTTATTTGTATATATATTTTTTTAATGGAAATCCTGCTTGTAAAACGCATATTTGTGTTTTTTTGGGCAATGGGTCCCCCTACTTGTGTCTAATGATTCTGATTTTGCATGTTCTTTTTTTGTGTAATTTATAGGATAAACTACGCATTATATGAGGAGCTTGTTGCTGGAGATGTGGAGAGAACACGAGACGTGTACAGGTAAATTGGCCTTGTTATTCTGGATTAGCTCCCCTTTTTGGCATCTTCTTTTGTTTTATGTTTTGAAATCTGTCATGTCTTTTTGATGCTTTCTCAGCTGATGAACATACTCTTTACTTATGGTAGTAAATAGTGAATTTCATCTTCATTCCCCGTCAATGTTTCTGCTGAGATTACCTGCTAATCCTTCGTATCTGACTTATCATCTTTTTCCCCCCCTTTTCAGGGCGTGTCTTGAGCTGGTTCCTCATAAGAAGTTCTCCTTTGCAAGGATATGGCTCCTTGCAGCCCAGTTCGAAATTCGACAGTTTAATCTTAAAGGAGCATGGCAGATCCTTGGCAATGCAATAGGAAAAGCATCCAAAGATAAGGTAAATACCTAGTTAAAGGTCTATCTCCCTGTGAAAGGCAGTGCATAACTTTTCTTTAGCTGATATTGAACCAAAGCCATTTTGCTAATATGTCTTTTCGCTACAGATATTTAAGAAGTACATAGAGATTGAACTGCAACTTGGAAATATATATCGCTGCCGAACACTCTATGAGAAATATATAGATTGGGTGCCAGAGAATTGCTATGCCTGGATAAAGTATGCCGAATTAGAGAAATCTTTGCATGAGACAGAGCGGGCAAGAGGAATATTTGAACTTGCAGTTGCCCAACTGGTCCTAGACATGCCAGAATTGTTGTAGAAGGTACTTGCATTGCACTACACATACTTCTTTTGTTCTGTACCGATATTATGACTATTTTTTTCCTTTTTAGGTTTTAAAGTTTTACTTTGAGTTTGAAAAATTGAAAACGCACTATGAGCAGGCACTAAATATTTGACAATCGTTCCTTTTCCCTCTGTTTCTGTGATATAAGCTAGTTCTTTTGTGTTAATGTCTGAATTCTTATTGGCTTATTTGCTATCGATCTGTTTTGTGAATAAAGTAATCGAAATCTCTTGCCCATTAGAGATGAGACAGACTTGGTTGTAAAGAAAATTTTTAAGTATATTGATTGATTGGTTAAAGGTTTAGAGGCACTGTGTTATTTACTAATATGGATGTTTGTTTGTATGATGACAGGCGTATATTGACTTCGAAATCTCAGAGGGTGAATTTCGAAAAACCAGAGAACTTTATGAGAGAACTTTGGACCGGACGAAGCATCTGAAGGTGTGGCTTAGCTATGCTAAGTTTGAGGCCACTGCTATGACGGAAACCAGTGATCCAGATATGGCAAATGATGATACACACCTGCAGGCACAAAAGAAAGATTGCATTCAACGTGCAAGAAGTAAGTCAGCTTAACAATATCCAATAAATTACCGTTGCTAATTTATTCTTGATTGTTTGTGGATTTCTTAACAATTAAAGAACTTGTCTTAATGCCATTTTTTGGTTTGTTATTTTGCAAATTAGTGGTTTTTGACAAAGCAGTCGACTACTTCAGAACATCACCACCCGAACTGAAAGAAGAAAGGGCTATGCTACTGGAAGAGTGGTTGAACATGGAGGCCAGTTTCCGTGAACTCGGTGATGTCAGCATCGCTCAATCAAAGCTGCCAAAAAGGGTGAAGAGAAGGAGACAACTAGTATCTGAGGAGGGTCCTGTTGGGTATGTGGCTTTCTATTTCTATTGTTCTTATTTTTGTTTGCTTATTTTGGACTATAGCCTATAATGTTGCTAAGTATATGATATATATATATATATATATTTCCTTTTCTTTTTGAAATTCAAGTACTCTGTTAGAAGAACATTGACTTAAATTTTTGTTTTTGTTTCTCCTTTTGGTTTAATTGTCTATTCCGTTTGCATGTGTCATTAACAAACAAATCTTAAATTGTTAGGTACGAGGAGTACGTAGATTATCTATTCCCAGAGGACACTCAATCGGCGAATCTCAAAATTCTAGAAGCTGCCTACAGTTGGAAGAGGCAAAGAGTTTCTACCTGTTAGAATAGATTTTGAGTTTTGAGCTTTGTACAGTGGTCTTTTTAGTTTCTAAATACAGAACATAGTTTTGTTAGCTTATTCTTTATTACGGATTGCCAGACCATAGAAGTGTAATTTTTTGTTTGGGTAATTTATATTGTTTTATTTTGAATCAATGTTTTGTTCATTTACATATCCAGCAAATGCATGATTGTCTGTTTTCTCTTTTGTCTTGACGTTTCTAAAATTATGAAACTTTTCAATAACTCTAGTCATAGATGGAGGGACCAGATTCCGAAACCTGCTCGGCACCAGGTCTTTGAAAAATATACTGTTAGTGTGAGGGTGGTTTTTGTGGTTAATGGATTTTGTTTTCAACTTTTTATTTCATTCAATTTTTTATTGAATTTATCCGGTTTATCTATTTTGGTTTTTCTTTAAAAATTATTTTATTCCTGTTTATAATTTTAAACTCCTACTGAGTCTTTCACTCACCAATATTCCTATATTTGTTACACCTTGCCTCTCCTCTCCAAATAAACTCTAGGCCTATCTCGAGTAAGACTATATTCGAAGTCGAGTATGTTATATGCTTTATTAGAGTATTTCGGCGAGGACGGATGGAGTTGGAGACAGACATTATATATATGGTATTATACTAGATTGTCGAAGTGATAGAAGCAATTTGGATAAAATATGTTTTTGTAAAGTATATTAAGTTGATATTTGACAAAAATTATTTTTATGTCATATTTTGGTTAAGTGATAAACTTTAGCATGATGTTAGTATAGAGACTTCCAAATTTATGTTATTTCCGTGCTTTTCCCTTACTACTAGAATATGCAATCAGCTTGATTAAGTAGGTTCTAAAAAAATTCTAAATGATTATCGTAGCACATATTGTTGATTATCATAGGTGATATTTCTAACTTTTTCTTTCCAAGTTTTCACTCCTTCGTTTGCGTTTTAGGATTTGCTAGAAATTCTTTACATTCAACAAAAATTGTTTGTCAAAATTGATATTATTTCATTAATTTTTCAGCCTTCTTTTTTTTTTTTTTTTTAAGGATAAATTGCTCATTTAATCCCTAAATTTTTAACCATTTGCAACTTTGATCCCTAATTTTTTTTTTCACATCTGGAATGCCCTTAAATTTTTAAAATGTTTGCTATAATAGTCATTTATATTAATTTTTGGATGGAACCTATTAGTAATTTAGTAAAAAGTAGTGTTAACTACAGATTCCTTTAAAAAAAATAACGGAAATGATTACTGTAATAACGTTTTAATAGTTTATAGTTGTTCTAGCTACAAAGAAAAAGAACATGGAATGCCCTTAAATATTAAAATGTTATTACAATATTCATTTCTATAAATTTTTTTAAACGGTATCCGTTAGCAATTTAATCAAAAAGTGATGTTAAAATGGATTTCGTCCAAAAAATTAATGAAATGGTTAATAAGTAAAGTGATCACCTCCTAATGGTATGAGGCCTTTTGGAGTGAGCCCAAGAACAAAACTGTGTGGGAACGAAACTTAAAGCAGACAATATCATACTAATGGGGAGTTTGGCATTTTAACTTAAACCCAAATTTTTTAACTCAATTTTGTCTTTTTCTGAAAATTTTTTTTGTCTTTTCTAAAAAAGTCAACAAAAATTATTATTGAAACTTAAAAAATTAACTCAAACTAAAATACCAAACACCTCCTAAATAAAGGCATGAGTGGTTACATAGAACCTCAATATATATTATAGATTTTTGTTGTTTCTAACCCTTGGCCACCTTAACAACTCTTTTTTTTTTAAATAAAAATAAAAATTGTTGATGTATACCTATATTTATATTTTTTAAAAGAGTCAGTGACTTTTGGTTGTCTTTTTCTTCTTGATGACATCATGTAATTACCACGTTATTGTCATGTAGTGATAGTATTATTGTTATATGGATTTATAACCTTTTTTTTTTTTTTTGTTGAAATTATTGGTTGATTTGTAGGAGTTACCACATGTTTTTTTTTCCCTAAATTAAATTATATGGGTATATTGATAAATATAAAATAGGCAATTAATTGTTTTGTTTGTTTTTGTAAATAAGTTTATTATTAGACAAATTTTAAATGTAGATCTCTAAAATGACGATATATGTAAATCATCCTTGGAGGAATGCCTGAAAAGAATATATTTCTAACATATTTCTGAAATATTACCTCATTTTTTGAAAATTTTTTTTTCCTGCTTGCAACGTTGAATAAAAGATGATTTCACGGAAAAAAAAATCTGAAATATTAAGCAAAATTCTTAAACATGCACGATAATGATTTTTCCCACAGTTTCCTTAACATGTTTTCTTTAGTGCATTACGAGTTTAATATCCGTGCGTTACACGGGAAATGAAGAAAAAAAATAAAAAATTGAGTATTATATAATAAAAGCAATCGGTTAAGATAAATATTATAATTATAATAAGTATAATTCTTCTCAAAATCTCTCCCAATAGTGAAGATATAAAATCAAAATGATAATAATATTAACAATAATAAAAATGAAAACAAAAGTAAAAAAAAAAAATTCTTCTGTAGTCATACTCATTTAAAGAAAAAAATAAAATAAAAATAAAAAAACAAAAATAAAACAAAAAACAAAAAAAGAACAAAAATTTTAGATTCAAAAGAATCGGAAAAAACTAGCCCTAAAAAAATAATATAATAAAATAAAATATATATCTCATTTTCTCTTTTTTTTTTTACTGTTTTAAAAAAATACCAAAAAAAAAATTCCAGGTTATATACATGCAAAAAGGTAAAAAAAAAAAAAAAAAAAAGATTTTCAAAATGTAAAACAAAACAAACAAAAGATCACAAAAAAAAAAAAATTACATGCATAATCCTTAAAAAAAGGGTCTTTAAAAAATAGAACAAAAGAAACAAAAAGGACACAAAAAAAATCCAGAAAAAATAAATCCGAAATAAAGATAAAAAATTTAAAGTAAAAAATCGTTTAAAAATAAAAAAAAGGCAAAGTGAGTAAAAATACAATACAACAATAGATCGGAATCTAATGTCTAAAATTTAGCATAAAAAAATAGCAAAAACAATATTAAGAAAAAAAAAACAAATTCTAAATAGGGGTAAAACCGACAACACACTGTAAGAAAAATAAAAGCAACTAAAAAAGAGGTGTAAAACGGTAATTGTACTGTGTGCGTAGCCGGTAATTTCTGCATAATATGGGTAAAAAGGTCAGCTCACTGTAGATGAAAGAAAAACAACTAAATCAGATGGGAAAAAAAGACTCTGCATTGTAGATAAAACAGTAAAATATGTGAGGATAAAACCGTCATTCCATTGTATATCAGCCAAATTCAGCATATGGGATAAGAGCAAAATCGGAATTTTACTATAGAAAAAGCAGTTACTATGCATTACTGTAGCAAAAAGTACTGTAGTAATGCTGTAGATTACTGTAGCAATACTGTAGATCACTGTAGAAAAGTTACTGTACGATACTGTGCATTATTGTAGCTAAACCGGTGAAAAAAAAAAAAGCAAAAATCACTGTGGAATATTGTAGAAAAAACAATAAAAAGTAACCATTCCTTTAGTATATTTACGAGTTTAATACTCGTGCGTTGCACGAGGAAGGAAGAAAAAAATAAATAAAAAAACTAAGTATTATATAATAAAAATAGTTAGTTAAGATAAATATTATAATTATAATAAGTATAATTCTTCCCAAAAACTCTCCCAATAGTGAAGATGCAAAATCAAATGACAATAGTACTAACAATAATAAAAACGAAAACAAAAATAAAAAATAAAAAATTCTTCTATAGTCATGCTCATTTAAAGAAAAAATTAAAATAAAAATAAAAAACAAAAATAAAACAAAAAACAAAAAAAAAAACAGAACAAAAATTTTTAGATTCAAAAGAACCAGAAAAAACTAATCCTAACAAAAATATTATAACAAAATAAAATATATATCCCATTTTCTCTTTTTTTACTGTTTAAAAAAAACCCAAAAACAATTTTAGGTTATATACATGCATAAACGTAAAAAAAAGAATTTTTAAAATATAAAACAAAACAAACAAAAAAAACACAAAAAAAAAAAATTGCATGCAGAATCCTTAAAAAAAGGGGTGTTTAAAAAATAGAATAAAAGAAATAAAAAAGACACACAAAAAAACCCAAAAAAATAAATCTGAAATAAAGATAAAAAAGTTAAAATTAAAAATCGTTTAAAAATTAAAAAAAAAGGAGGCAAAGTGAGCAAAAATACAATACAATAATAAATCAGAATCTAATATCTAAAATTTTACGTCCAAAAAATAAATGGCAAAAACAATATTAAGAAAAAAAAAAAAAAAGAAGCAAACTCTAAATAAGGGTAAAACCGGCAATACACTATAGGAAAGAAAAGTAACTAAAAAAGAGGTATAAAACGGTAATTGTACTATGTCTGCAGTCGGCAATTTCTGCATAATAGGGATAAAAATGTCAATTCATTGTAGATGAAGGAAAAACAACTAAATCACAGGGGCAAAAAAAAACCCTGTACTGTAAACAAAATAGTAAAATATATGAGGACAAAACCGTCCTTTCACTGTAGATCAGTCAAATTCAACACATAGGATAAGAGCAAAATCAGAATTTTATTGTAGAAAAAGCAGTTACTGTGCATTACTGTAGTAAAAAGCACTGTAGTAATGCTGTAGATTATTGTAGAAAAGTTATTGTATGATACTGTACATTACTGTAGCTAAGTTAATAAAAATAAAAAAAGTAAAAATAACTGTAGAATACTATAAAAAAAAAAGTAAAAAGTAATCATTCCTTTAGTATATTTACGAGTCTAATACCCATGCGTTACATGGTGTGGGGAAAAAAGTTAAAATGAGAGCAATAAAATATTGTTAAAAGGTAAAAATCATAGATAAAAAAATGAGAGCAACAAAAAAAACCAAAAAAAAAAAGATCATGATTTTTGTTTTAAAAAAAAAAGCAACTAAAATAGTAATAATAAGATAATATTAAATATTATTCTAAACTATAAAATAATCTAATCATAATTAAAACTAATTGAAAAAAATATTGTTATTAATTTTATGATTGAATTTATTTAAATTTTATTTAGATATATGTGATTTCATTTTAGTAAAAATTATATTTATCAATTAAACAAATTTTTTAAATATGTTAATCTGTTTAATTTTTCTTACTTCTAAATTTTATTTAATTTAACAATTTGTTAATTTGGTATATTTAATTATTTGTGATATTTTATTTTACATATTTTAAAACAAATGAACAAATTATTACTTTTCCTTTTATAATTAAATTTATTTAAGTGTTATTTTTAAAGGCTTATGTTGTATTATTTTTTTTAAAAAAATTATTCAATTAACAGTATTTACTTTGTTAATATTGTAACCATTATTATTTTTTCACTGTGTTCTTCGTACAAACAGTGCCAATTTCAATTTGTATTACTTAAATTTTATGTGTTTTTATTACATAATTGATTAAAATGTTATATAGCAATATATATTTTTATTTTTTTTATGACGATTTACATTTTATAAAATAAATAATAAATAAATTATTATTATCCATTATGATCAGTTATGGTATTTAAACAAAATAAAAATCTATACCACATAATAAATTTAATAAACAATAATTAGCATATATAATTTATGAATATGTTATTTACCACCCTTTATTTTTTTCCATGTAATTTTTTTTGCTTAAAAAAAATTAGATTTATCCAATAAAATAATAAATACATTAAGTTATCCTTATTTATTATTACCAATTAATTTGTCCAATCTAAATCCAAACAAAATAAAAATTTATAAAACATAAAAATATGTTCTTATACTGCAGAATTACATGATAAAACAATCTAAATGATATATATATATATATATGATTACAATAATTTACAATTGTAAAAACATTTAAATACAATAATTATTTCTATAAACTGGAATATTACAACAATGTAATAGAGAGGAAAAAAACATCCCCGGGCAATACACACTAAAAGAAGAGAAAAAAAATTATAAAAAAAAAAAAGAAAAGGAAAATTATAATAATAACACAACATATACAAAGCAAAACCTTCGATCTTTAATTATATACACTAATCTAGATAAATAACATAATATATACATATATACTATAAAAAATATTACATAAATTTTTATTAAATATTTTCTAAGATGCTTAAATCTTTTATATACTTAAGAATATCTATTAAATAATATGTAAAATACAATTCAATATCATCTCTCACAGCTATCAAGTGTAATGTCTGAGAATGTGTTTAAACAAAAAGGGAATAGAAAAAAAGTTATAAGTATTCTTAAGCAAAACAGAGAGGAAAGAGCAGCAGAAAATAGTAAAAAAAAAAAGGGTAACATAAAAAAATAAAAATAAAAAAGAGGATGGGGGAGGAAGGGGGAGGGAGGCGGACAGTGGAAGGGGCAGAGGAAGAAATATGATACATAATTACTATAGATATGTTGAAAAAAGTTATAAATATTATTAAGCAAAACAGAGAGGAAAGAGCGGCAGAAAATAGGGAAAAAAAGGATAACATAAAAAAAAAGAGGGGGAGGGGGGCGGATGGTGGAAGAGAGCAGAGGAACAAATATTACACTAATATAAAAACAATAACATAATTACTATAGATATGTTGTGAAAAAAAAAAAGAAACACATTCCAAACATCCACAATAACAGTTAAAATGGTCAAATAGTATATAACAGTTGTTTAACAGATGCCACCAATAATATGATAGTCAGCAACACACATCAAATTAAATAAAAAATCTGGTATATGTATTATTACATATTTGAATAGAGATCATCATAGCATGGGAAAATTGTAACTCAAAAATTTTTCTCAAAATCATCTACGATAGCACAGAGAGGGGAGAACAAAAAAAAAAAAAGGACAGACAGAGAGAGAAAGAGAAAAATAACATAACACTTTTCAATTTGTTTAGAATATTATTGTTATAATAATAAACATGTTAAAGTAGTATAAAGGTATACCAGCGACCACTAAGAGGGAACAAAATAAAAACAACAATAAATACTAATTAATAGCTTTAAATAACAATAGTACCTGAGAAAAAAAGCAAGTCTAAAGAGGTTTGAAGAGAAATGAATGAAGGTTTAAACCAAATAAGGTTAGAGAATATTATAGAAGCATTAATGGTAAAGGATGGTGATAAAGCAATAAATGAAGAGGGTTTATTTATAAAAGGGAGTCGGCTAACAGCAAAATACCCAATTTTTTTTTTAAAAGTCGGGGCAAGAGGAAGCAATAAACTTTTTTACAGACACAACACATAAAAGATAAGAAATTTTTAACAAATCAGATTCATTAATGATAAAGCTGCAATTATAAAAAATCTGAGTCAAAACAATCATGAGAGAGTAAATCACATATTTATACCAACTAATAGAATTACAACACAGAGAAAAAAAACTCAGAAACATGAAATGCAAAAGAGAAATCACCTAATATGATTACAGCTACAAAACTAAATAGTAAAAAAGTCTAACAATCCATCCAAACCCAACTAAATATCATAATACAGTTAGTAATCAGACATGTTACTTACGGATTACACTTAACATGTTAAAGAATGATGATAATAAAAAACCACATAAACACTAACCTAATTAAAATCAACCATTAAAAAAAATCCCATTTATAACAAAATCAAACCACATAAACAAAAAAAACAAAAAAAAACCCATCAAATAAAATTCGGCAAGATATTACCCGGGGAGGGAAAAAAAAAAGGAAAAAGATAACACAAAAAAAAAGTCCTCGATTCTCCACTAAATACTCGCATTCATCCACTTTACCACATCATTAGTACAATATGTAAAAATAAATTAATAGAGATCAAATACAATTAAAATAAAAGCTACAAAAAAAAATCTAAGAGCAAAAAAAATACAAACCTCATATTTAGTTCAAGTTTGTTACTGTTTCCAAAAATGAGCCAAAAATTCATGAAACAGATAAAAAAAAATAAGAGTTTGGAGAAAGCAGAGGAGAGAAAACCGAAAAGAAACAATTGAGTTAAAATAAAACAAAAAGGAAAAAAAGGGGGGGGGGGGGGGGGACATAAAATAAAAGAAAGCCACAATAATAATAACAATTTAAGATGTCCAAAATAAAATCGGGGGAAAAAGAAAAGCAAAATACAGGATTCGGACACAAAAAAAAAAAAAAAACTCATTATTTGGACAAAAAAAAATCTAAACCTTCAATACAAAACTCAACAACATTAAAAAAAAATTCGGATTTCGAAGTCAAAAATCTGAACAACAAAAATCTAAATCTAAATATTTGAGATAAAAACCAATCCAAAACTTCAACAAAAAAACTCAACAACATCAATACAAAAAAATGAACAAAAAAAAAAAAAAGGGACTTGGACAGAACCTGAGGAAATGGTGAGGGAAACCGGATACAATAATGAAAAAAAAAAAAACTAACATAACAAATATTAAAATCTAAACCTTCAACACAAAAATCCATCTAAACTTTAAACACAAAAACCTAACAACATCAACAAAGGGGGGAAAAATCTAGGGTTTGAAGGCCAAGAGTCCGAAAATTAAGCACAGAGAGAGAGAAAGAGAAACCTGTAAATACATAGGAAAAAAACCAGCTAATCAACATTAGAGATCAACATGAACAAAAAAAATGGATAAAAAAAAATACACTTTGGATAAAACCAATGAGAGAGACAGAGGAAATAAAAAAATTGGAAAAACAGATAGAGAGATCGGATCTGCAAATCTAACATTCAACACAAAAATCCAACAATATAAAAGAAAAACACAGGAAATAAAATTCTAGGGTTTTAACACCAAAAATCAAAAAAATATGAAGGAAGAGAAAGAAACCGACAAAGAAAGAGAGAGAGTTAGAACATCAACAATAAACATACACAATGGAACAAAAATATCAACGGCAGAAACAAAAAGGAGGAAAGAAAATTAGGTTTTGAAAGCCAAAAATTTCAAGAATAAGAAGAGAGAGAGAGAGAGCTAGAACATCAATAGTAGAGAGAGAAACAAAAACCACACAATGGGTGGCAGATGCAACAAAGAGAGGAAACATTATTCAACACAAAAATCCAACAATAGTAAATAAAATAAAATTCTAGGATTTAAAGATCAAAAATCCGAAAAATATGAAAAAAGAGAGAGAGACCGGATGGGAAATCTAACATTCAACACAAAAATCTAACAATATAAAAAAACAGAAAATAAAAATCTAGGGTTTGAACACCAAAAATTGGAAAAACATAAAAAAAAAAAAGATCGAGAAACGGACAAAGAGAGAGAGAGAGTTAGAACATCAACAATAAACATGCACAATGCAATAAAAATATCAATGACAAAAACAAAAAGAAGGAGAGAAAATTAGATTTTGAAAACCAAAAATTTGAAGAATAAGAAGAGAAAGAGAGAGCGGTAGAGAAAGAGAGAGAGCTAGAACATCAATAATAGAGCGAGAAACAAAAACCACACAATGGGCGGCAGATGCAACAAAGAGAAGAAACATTAGGGTTTTGAGGACAAAAAGGTCCACCCACTATGAAGAGATACTCGGTAGGCTAACCATTGAGGGCAAAAATGTCCTCATAGTTAGTAAAGACAAAACTGTCCATTCACTATGAGCAGCCCAATCAGCAGAGGAAGAAGAAAGGGCAGAAATGTCATTCCACTATAGCAACCAAAATTTCATATGGGTAGAGGGGCAAAACCGTCAGAACACTGTAGAAAGAATAGTGAAAACCACCTTTCCTTTTAGTATATTAGTATAATATAATATGATATAATATAGGGTTAATTTTATTAATAGCACATGTAGAAATTTTATTATTAAAAATAGTATCATTTTTTTCCCTTCATTACTAGTATTTAATGTGGGGCCCAGCAGCATTTAATGTATATCAAATTACTGGTTTACCCTCATCTCCTACCAGCTCATATAACCCTCTCCCTCGCATGGCCCAAAATTTTTTTTCAAACCAACATCTACAGTGTTTTAGAGAGAGAAAACTGAAATTTAGAGAGAGAAAGAGTTGCCATCCATCGAAATCTTATTTTTTTTCACTTTTCTGCCTAGTCCCCCACCCATTTTGAAACCCAAATCTTCATATAATAGAGAGAAACTTCCATCTAAAGGGAGAAACTCTCACCGTCGGAAAATTTTTTTTTTAACACTTCCATTTAACAAAAAAAAAATCTAACATTTTTAGTCATTTTTGAGTAAAGGTCATTCCTGTTATGACCACCCAGTCATAACAGTTATGACCTATGTCTAAAATTTTTTTTTAAAAAAAATCTAACATTTTTGGCCATTTTCCAATAAAGGTCATTCCTGTTATGACCACCCAGTCATAACAGTTATGACCTATGTCTAAAAAATTTTTTTAAAAAAATCTAACATTTTTGGCCATTTTCCAGTAAAGCTCATTTATATTATGCCCATCTAGTCATAACAGTTATGATCTATGTCTAAAAAAAATTAAACAAAAATTCTAACATTTTTGGCCATTCACACAGACAAAAATAAGGTCATTAAAAAAATTACCACCTGGTCATTATGTAAATGACCAACACCTGTAAATAACAGTAACAGTAATAATATTTAATATAGTATAAAAATTTATATAAACTAATACACTAAATTTTCTTCTCAAAATCTAAATACCCAATTAACAAACATTTAGTTCATGGCACAAAATCAAATAAATATATAAACATTATAATTTTTATGCATTTTTTTTTTTCCAGAAAATCAACTAGCAATACAGATTTTCCCCTTATTTTTTCTTTGACCATTTCTCGGGCGCCCTTCTTTTTTTTCTCTGGTACTGATTTTTTAGAACTTTTCTGGACCGGTGGCCTTTTATATGCCGAAACCTTTACTCAGAGAGACCTCCTTTCAGGAGTAATGTTTTTCTCAGCCAATTTCGTGAGTTTCGACATGGGTAGTTTTAGAAGATTCTCCAATGTTCACAGACTTCCAAGCGGTTTATAGAGGGCTTTCGTGGTAGTTTCGGACGATTTTCGAGCGGTTCCGGTGGGTGGCAACTCTTTCTCTCTGTAGATTTCAGTTTTCTCTCTCTAAACACTGTAGATGTTGGTTTGAAAATTTTTTTTGGACCATGCGAGGCAGAGGAATATTTGAGCTGGTAGGAGATGAGGGTAAACCCATATTTTGATATACATTAAATGATACTGGATCCCACATTAAGTGCTAGTAATGAAGAGAAAAAAAAAATATTATTTTTAATAATAAAATTCATGTAGGTGCTATTAATGAAATTAATCCTATAATATAATAAGGAATCGGGTTCCCAGTCTCTTCTCACTCTCCCGCCTCTTTTTCTCTCTTCTCTCTTCGCTCGTCGTCTCTCTCTCCCCGCATCTTTTTCTCTCTCCTCTTTCTTGGCAATCTCATTACAGCGGTCTTTGAGATTTTTCGATTCGTGAATTCAAGGGTTAGGGTTTCATCCAGCTTGGATTTTTTTATGGGAAGAATTTTATTCCTATTTTCTCAGTTCGTAGGGAGATTTTGTTAACAAGAACTTGAACAAGAAAAACAAGACGAGAACAAGAACAATCAGATGGGAAATTTTCTACCCATTGCTAGCAGAGAAGCGGAGTCGGAGAATCAGAATCACATGACTTTTGTAAAGGATCATGTTGGTCTGGTTTCGGAGGAGAGTAATGGGAAGGATCTTGGAAATGAAAAGAAAGCATGGGGTGTTGGAGAAATTGGCGCTGTAAGTACTGAAAGTTTCTTCTGTCAAATTTTCTGTTTTCAGGACATTGATAATGTCATTTCAGTTCCTCTGATCTTAATGTTCAAAGCTACAAGATCTTATGTCTTGGTATATAAATATTTAAAAAGAAAAAAAAATTATGGTGTAATGAGGACTAGATCCTTTTTGCATTTTTGTTTAATATGAAATTGCGATCGAACCCACAGTCAAAGCTGGTCGTCGACTCAAGAACAGGAATTTCACATAAATCCAGGTGTGTCTTCTGCTCAAGAATGGAAGAATGACCCTTTTTCTATAGGATTTGGATGGCTTTACGGTCATCTTTTTTCCATGTGGGACAAGAGATTTTCTTAATATTTTCAATTTCATGGGTGTACTTTGAGAGTCGATTTCTCATTTATTCATACATCATTTTAAATATATGAATATGCCATTTTGATCTCCTTATGTAGGAGAATATTGATCCTCTAAGATCCATTA
Organism: Ficus hispida; assembly: GCA_025413025.1. NCBI lineage: Eukaryota > Viridiplantae > Streptophyta > Magnoliopsida > Rosales > Moraceae > Ficus > Ficus hispida. The sequence continues at coordinate 25,028,406 of CM046372.1, forward strand.
GTAACACATAGTGGGTCCATTCAAAATTAATCCTCAAAATGATTTTCAAAAAAGAGTTTCTTTTGTCATTATTCTAATAATTCCCCAAATGAATGAAAATGATGAATGACGTGAAATTTATAAGTAAACACAAAATACTAACCTACTAATAAAGTTCAATGGTCAAAATCTACGTACGATATATAGTTGTCATCCTTTAAACCTTCCCGTTGCGAGAGTATATTCACTTTATTAACTAATCGGTAAACACGATGTCCTTGAATTATTATTATTTATGTAAATGATACCAATTCAGTTAATTTATCTTTCATAACACTATGCAGTTATCGTCACTATGTTAATTATGACCCGGAACATCTCCTTTGATTATGTGGAGTCTCTAAAGAATTTAGTACAAGAAAAATAGGCACCGGAGTGCATAGCGGAAGGGTCGTGGCATCAAGAAGATCCTCAACCAACTATTTTTCTTTGCTATTCTTTCACATTGGATCGATGTATGTGTGGGCACGCCTTCATTGTTTTCCTCAATTAAAAATTGATCGTCTTTTCCTTCTAACCACAAGAGTGCCGAGAACAATCAATTGCTAACAATTGTTCACTTAAGCCTCCAAAAGCCATCACATTTGTCACTTGTGATCTAAATTTGAATAGCACCCTTAGGATAATAGCGGTTGGAAATTCTAAAGAAATAAATGATACTTTATCTCTTGGGTATTTATTTATTTATTTATTTTTTGGTGAACCTATCTTGGTCAAATTAATATATATTCCCCTTTTTAGGATGCAACATGCAAATGACATGCCAAAATCCGTTCATGATTTAACATGCGTTTGCAAAAGGACCTAACATGCTAGGATTATTAAATTCAAGGGATCACAATTATCAGAAAATTTAATTGAGGGACTAAATTTTAAATACAAAAAAATTCAGGAGCATCCGTACAAAAAAAGCCAAACCTAGAGATTGTGATTAATTAAGATCAAAAGTGATTAATTAAAGTAACTAAGGATTTATTAACAAAATCTGGCAGTAATTATCCGTGAAAATATATAAAAACAAGTATTGCATCGTAGTCTTTATATATTACTTGTTTATAAAACAGTCTGTGACTTCCAGTTTTTCTCAAAATGATATAACTCTAGGATAGTGCCGAGTAATATAGTTTCATACACCAGAGAATGGTATAAATTAGAATGAAAATAACAAAATAACAAATACAAACCAATTCTTAAGCTTTCCATAAGACTATAATTCCAATAGTGATCTTCGTATAATCTGTCACCAATCCTGAACAGGGTAAAATCCTACATATATAAAAGAGGCTATCTGCCTTTACTGTTCCTCTTCGTTGTCAAAAAACGCACCGTTTGGTGCTTTCTCCTTATTTATTTATTTATTTATGGAAAACTGTTTTTTTTTTCTTTTTAAAAATACTTTTGGTGTTTATGTATTCTTTTTATTTTACTTTTTTCTTTTTAAGCTTTTTTGTTTCTTTCAATCTTCTTTTACTTTACTTTATCATCATCTTCAGTATCATTATTATTATTATATTATTATTATTATAGTTGCTGTTGTTGTTATTAATTTTTTTTCAAATTTTTACTTATTTTTTCTTAAATTTTTGCTTATACATTTTGAGTAGAACATTATTTTTCCTTTTTTTTTTCTTTAATTTCTTCATTAAAAGCACAAGATTTTATCATTTCTCTCTTAAATATTCTTTCGTAATCACTATCTCAACTTTTTTACTCGAAATTCTAATTTTCTTAACTATAATCAAACCTAATTGTGATAAGTTTTCTTTTTTTCGTTATATGATCAGACTTATGTGTGTGTGTGTTTTAAAGAGTTTTTACGATAGATTAAAGGAAGTTCTTAACTTTCTACTTTATTACTTTGGATAATATTTATATGATTATTTTACTTTTTTTGGCATGAAATTAATTTTCATTTTGTTATATTTCCTTAACATTTAAAAGAATAATAAATTTGGTTGTAAAAAATACACCTTATTAGTGCTTTTTTGTTTTTGTTTTTTTTTTTTGGAAAATTGTTTAAGTATTGTTGTTCTTTTTTTTTTTCTTTTATGAAACTATTTGGTTTTTCATGTCATTTTTCCATATTTTTTTTACGTCGTCAACTTTTTTTTTTTAATCCCCTTTCTAATTTGTTTTACTTATATTTCATTATTTTTCTTAAATTTATGGCTTGTCTTTTTCCATTTTTTTTTATACTCCTTCTTACAACTTTTTTCTTTTCTTTCTTTTATTTTTCCTCCTTACTAGAAGCTCAACGTCCCAAATTTTCTCTCTTAAAGTCTGTATTATATCAGCTTTCTCATTGATAACTCAAATATTCTTAATTGATTATGGTGAGTCTTTAAAAATATATTATGAGATTACTGTTGTTTTAAATAATCATTTGCAATAGAATGGTATAAAAATTTGATTTTAGATAACATAATGATATTGTAAATATTATGAAAGAACAAAATAAATAATATTATTATGTATTTTATGTAATAAATATTAAGTCATCATGATTTTATGATGAAATATAATTTTTAAATTTAGATAATTATTATTGCATTTTATTTTTGAATTAATTAATTAATTATTTTTTTTCATAGCGTTGTTTATATAATTACAGTTTTATACACACGTATTTGATAACTAGTAATAAAACAAGTGTGAGTTTAGTGTCCAGTTTGGAGGACAAAATCTATAACGTTTTCCAAAACTTTTAAAAGAGATTTGACATCTAGGGTCAAAATAATTCCCAATATACTATGTGTTTTGGTAAATCATTTTAACACTAGAAAATCCAAATGATAATGCCATTAAATAAACATAAATCACATGTGCTGCATTTGATTAATAATCAAGTAACAATATATAGGTTTGTGCTAAACTGAATAATTACCAATGAACTAATCTGATTGAGTTTCAGGATCTATCCCAAAGGATATTACCTAAGTACCCCTAGCATCTCGATTTAGGTTTCTAGCGTACAGAATCCCAGTGCCGGGGGAATTGGGGCTGGGGGGCTGGCAGGGGGTGCCGGGGGCCGGGGAGTGGGGGGTCGGAGGCGGTCGGGGCTGGGGCCTGGGGTTGGGGGGTAGGGCCTGGGGTGGGTTGTTGGTGTCGGGACTGTCGTCGACGACGGAAAAGATTTAGGATGAGAATGGTAATATGAGGTCAAGTATATGATAAATATGATACATTAACAACATTTCAACCATTCGATTAAATCTCAATGGTTCAAAAAAAAACTCTATCGGTAATTACTCTGAGAGAGACTCTACCACGGCCTCTCCTTATTATTTATAATATATAGGTTTTATATTTATAGCAATAAAATCAATATTCAAGTTTGAATTTGATTCTGATTTTGTATCATATATTATCAAAATTCAGGATTTATTTATGATATATCATAAATTATTTTTAAATAGAGTACGATTAAATTTTTCAATACAAGTTTATATTTTGGGGAAGGCTGCGGTAGAGACTCTTTGAAAGGCTCTACCTGTAAAGTCCATTTTTTAACCTCTAAAATTTAATCGAACGATTGAAATGTTATTGGTGTACCATACTTACCATACACCTCATCTCATATTACTCTTCCCACCCCAAGTCTTCTTCGGTGCCGGCGACCTTTCCGTCACCATCGACGATCCCCCCGACGCCGGTGACCCAGCCCTGGCCACCCCCCACCTCAGCCCTCCCCCACTCCCTAACCTTTGGCACCCCCCCAAGCCCTCCCCCGCCGACCCCTAGCCTGCCCCTCGGCCCCCCAGCTTGCCCGGTGCGCCCCCCCCACCCCAGGCCCCCCTCCCCCGACCTCCCCTCGCCCCCAAGCACCCCCCGGCTCACTCTTTCTCTTCCCCTTTCTCTTTCTTTTCCTCTCTTCTCTCTCTCTCTCTTCACGGCCCTCGGCTCCCCCACCCCCGGCTGCCCGGAGCCCCCCATCCCACCCCCACCCGCGACTCCCCTTCTATGTGGGCTTTTCTTTCTCTATTTCTTCTCATGTCGGGGGTAGGGTGGGGGAGTCGCGGGTGGGGCGGGATGTGGGGGTGCCGAGCGACCGGGGGGGGGGGGGGCAGGGCCGGGAAGAGAGAGATAGAAGAGAGGAAAAGAGAGATAAAGGGGAAGAGAAGAAGGGGTCGCGGGGTCGTCGGGGGGGAGGGGGGCGGGTGCCGGGGGTCGTCGGGAGGGGGGTAAGGGGAGGCCGGGGGATGGGGCCTGGGGTGGGGGCACACCAGGCAAGTTGGGGGCGGGCTGGGGGCCGATGGGGGAGGGCTGCGGAGGGGGGGGGGGGTTGCCGGGGGTCAGGGAGTGGGGGAGGGCTGAGGTGGGGGGCTGGGGTCAGGGCGGTCACCGGCGGCGACGAAAAGGTTACCGACACCGGAGAAGACTTGGGGTGGGAAGAGTAATATGAGATGAGGTGTATGATAAGTATGGTACACCAATAATATTTCAACCGTTTGATTAAATTTTAACGATTAAAAAAGAGATTTTACCGATAGAGACTCTCAACGCAACCTTCCCCGTTTTTAAAATGACCTGGTCATATCTTTGAATTTTGACTATGAACAAAGCCCTGCCACAATTCAGATAACCGCCGAGCAAATCCTCCGCGAGGCTTGCGAGCGCAGGAGGCGGAGACACGGCCGCTGAAGCAGAAGATCACCGACAGCGCAGAACTTTGCGACTACAGCCTCCGCAAGCGCAAGGAGTTCGAGGACCAATTTCGGCGGTCGCGAGGGAACACCAGCGTTTGGGTCAAGTACGCCCAGTGGGAGGAGTCTCAGAAGGACTCCGACCGCGCCAGGTCCGTCTGGGAGAGAGCTCTCGTGGCCGATTACAGAAACCATACGGTCTGGCTCAAGTACGCCGAGTTCGAGATGAAGAACAAGTTCGTCAACCAAGCCAGGTATGTCTGGGACAGAGCCGTCAGGCTCTTGCCTAGGGTTGATCAGCTCTGGTACAAGTACATCCACATGGAGGAGACGCTAGGGAACCTCGCCGGAGCCAGGCAGATCTTCGAGAGGTGGATGGATTGGACGCCCGATCATCAAGGTTGGCTTTCCTTGATCAAATTCGACCTCCGATACAACAAGATTCAGCGTGCCAGGGATGTTTTCGAGCGATTCGTGCAGTGCCACCCCAATGCCGGGGCTTGGATTCTGTTTGCGAAGTTCGAGACGAAGAACGGCGAGGTTGCTAGGGCTAGGGATGTGTTCATGAGTGCTGAAAAGCAATTAGGCGATGACGATGAGGCGGAGCAGCTGTATATTTAGTTTGCCGAGTTTGAAGAGCGGTGTAAGGAGACAGAGCGGGCGAAGCATATATACAACTTGGCTCTTGATCGCATACCAGAAGGCGGGGCTGAGGGGCTGTGCAGAAAGTTTGTTGCCTTCGAGAAGCGATTTGGGGATGGTGAGGGAATAGATGGTGCCATAACGGGGAAGATGAGGGTTCAGTATGAGGATGACGTGAGGAAGAGTCCTCTCAACCATGACGCGTGGTTTGATTACATTCGGCTTGAAGAGAGTGTTGGGAACAAGGAGCGGATTCGGGAGGTCTATGAGCGCGCCATTGCTAATGTTCCGCCAGCGGAGGAGAAGCGGTATTGGGATCGATACATCTATTTGTGGTGAGTTTTTCTATTGAAACTTTGTTTTGGATTCATATATTTGTGCGTGTGTGTGTTCTGTTTGTTTGTCTAATTGTTGCTAGCTTTGTTTTTGATGATGGAAATTTCGATTAAGATTGATACGTATGTATTTTGCATTAATTGGTTTCGTTTGTTTGTCTGAATCTTGCCGAGATATTTGTTTTTTAAGGATGGAAATCTGGTTTGTGAAATGCATATCTGTGTATTTTGCATCAACAAGTTCTGTTTGTTTGTCTCATTGTTGGTTGTTTGTATTGTTCTGATGAAAGTCTTGTTTGAAAGATGCATATTTGTGTAGTTTGCAGCAATGGGGGTTCTACTTGTGTCCAATGATCTCTGATCTCGCATGTTCTTTTTATGTGTAATTTATAGGATTAACTACGCATTGTATGAGGAACTTGTTGCTGGAGATGCAGAGAGAACACAAGGTGTGTACAGGTATATTGATTTTGTTCTAACATTATCGATATTCTGAATTAGCTCTTCTTTTTGACATATTCGTTTGTTTCATGTTTTGAAACCTGTCATATGTCTTTTTGATGCTTAATCAGCTGATGAACATACTCTTTACTTATATGGTAGTAAAGAGCGAATTTCATTGTCATCCCTGTCAAAGTTTCTGCTGAGATTACCTGCTAGTCGCTCATAGCTGACTTATTGTTGTTATTATTTTTTTCCAGGAAGTGTCTTAATCTGATTCCTCATCAAAAATTTTCTTTTGCAAAAATATGGCTCCTTGCTGCCCAGTTTGAAATCCGACAGCTCAATCTTCAAGGTGCACGGCAGATCCTTGGCAATGCAATTGGAAAAGCGTCCAAAGACAAGGTAAAATTTAGTTAAGGTTTCTCTCCCTGTGAAAGGCAGTGCCAGTGCATAACTCGACTTATGCTGATATTGTACCAATTCCATTTTGCTAATGTGTTTTAACTACCAGATATTCAGGAAGTACATAGAGATCGAAATGCAACTTGGAAACATAGATTGCTGTCGAAAACTCTATGAGAAGTATATTAATTGGATGCCAGGGAATTGCTACACATGGATCAAGTATGCCGAGTTAGAGAGTTCATTGCATGAGATAGAGCAAGCTAGAGGAATTTTTGAACTTGCTATTGCCCAATTGGCACTAGACATGCCAGAATCATTGTGGAAGGTACTTGAATTGCAGTACATTTACTTGTTTCGTTCTGTGCAAAGATTTTGTGCATTTTTTTTCCCTTTTCCACTTGGGTTTGAAAGTTTTAATTTGCAATGGAAAAAGTAGAAGAAACCATACCTTGAGCAGGCACTAGATATTTGACAAACGCTCATCCCTTTTTCCCCCCCTCGCTTTCAGTGAAATAACAAGTTGGTTTTGTGTTAATGTCTGAATTTGTAATGCGCTTCTTTGCTATCTATCCATTTTGTGAATAAGTAATTGAAATCTCTTGCCATTAGAAATAAGACAGACTTGGATGTGAGAAATTTTAAGATTATTCATATGTTGGTCACAGGTTCAGAGGCACTGTGTTTGTTAATAATACGTCTGTTTGTTTGTATGATAGGCATTCATTGACTTTGAAATTTCAGAGGTGACTTCGGAAAAACCAGAAATCTCTATGAGAGACTGTTAAAGCAGACGAAGCATCTGAAGGTGTGGCTTAGCTATGCTAAGTTTGAGGCCACTGCTGTGACGGAAACCGGTGATCCAGATTGGACTAATGATGATACGGATCTGCAAGCACAAAAGAAAGAAAGCATTGAACGTGCAAGAGGTAAGTTGCCTTAACAATTTCTGATATTACTGTTGCTACTATATTGTTGATTATTTGTACATTTCTTAACACGTAAAAGAACTTGTCTTAATGCCATTTTTTGGTTTGTCATTTTGCATAACAGTGGTTTCGAGAAAGCAGTTGACTACTTCCAAACGTCAGCACCTGAACTGAAAGAAGAAAGGGCTATGCTACCGGAAGAGTGGTTGAAAATGGAGGCCAGTTTCGGTGAACTCGGTGACATCAGCATCGTTCAATCAAAGCTGCCGAAGAAACTAAAGAGAGAGACAACTAGTAGCCGGGGATGGTCCTGCTGGGTATGTGGCTTTCTCGTTTTATTTTCCTCGTTATGTTGTTTGTTTATGCTATGCTATATCCCATGATGTAGATTAGTGTATCCATAAATTTGATTTTTTTTTTTTTTTTTGTTTCGTCTTTTGGATTAATTTAACTGTCCATGTTTTCTCCTTTTGTGCGTGTTATTAACAAGCAAATCTTGAATTACCAGGTACGAGGAGTACGTAGATTATCTGTTCCCAGAGGAACCTCAGTCGGCTAACCTCAAAATACTAGAAGCTGCCTATGAATGGAAGAGGCAAAAAGTTTCGAAAGAGGATTCGTAGCTTTAGCTTTCTGTTTTCTGAAAATAGAATTACATCGTGGACCTAATATAGGATTTTTTTGTACAGAAAAGAAAGAATTGAAGAGAATAGGAAGATAGAGAAGAAGCTAACACAAGAGAGGAAATCTAGAGAGTAATTCATAGAATTCATTCTTTTATTCATCGTCTTTCATCACCTCCAAAGAGAATGTGGCCCAAACATTCTCTTTGGAGGTCACTCCACTGATCTCCCACGTTACCCCATATTCTACAGCCTTGATTCATCAATTGCTACCTTGTTATTTCTGAATGATATCACTACGCTCTTTGTACGCTGTACTCCTGTATATACGTGTGTGTGTGTGTGTGTGTGTGTGTGTATGATTAACTTGATCAATGTCGAGGTCGAAAAGTTTTTGGATAACTAATAAAGTAATCTAAAGAGAATATTATAAAGATAAAGGGAGACGAATAAAAAAACGGATAATTTATCTAGATTGGTTTATGTCTGCAAATAGATGGGAAAAAAAGGTCCACAATTTAATGTTAATCATCAACTAATATTATGTTGTGATTTTTTTTTCCAAGAAAAAAAAAAAAAAAGATGGGGTGAAAAGTCAGGGTAACAAAGGGCTACTACTCTGTGTAGGGGTAGCCATGGTGTTCGTATATGAATTTTACCAGACTTTTTGTGGCTCTACCAAATATTTCATTATGGAATTATTGGGCATCACTGTGGAAAAAATTGTTTCTACAGAAGGAAAATCCATCCACAATCTTAGTAAAACTCTTGTCTATCTAGATTTAGATAGATAGAGCTATTGAGCCTAGACATTACCAAAAGAATAAGGCATTGACTTTGACATGACCTTAGCTAGTAATTGGTGGTTTAGGATTCATGGAGGAATGAGATGAGGCTTAAATCAAAATCAAAATCTTTTAGTGATCGTAAGTATAGTCTAATGATAATTTTAAACCTAACTCCATTGCAAGATATAGATTTTGAATCCCCAACTCTTTTTTTTTTTCAAAAATATAAAAAATAAAAAAAGTAAAAAATAAAAATCTTTCGAATAAAATTACACTGCGTCCCATATTTTATATACTGATGCATGCAAATTGCAAAGTTGAAATCTCAATTATTATTTAATGGAAAGAAACGATCATATCTATTAAAACTTTTCAGCTTTCATATTTTTTTAAATAGCTTATGCTGTTGTTTTTAATGACATTTCCAATGCACACATTAAAACAATCATAGTTTAATTTCACAAGCTAGAATATTGAAAACATATATATGATCGAGATAACCATAAAAGTAAGCTCCAATTATAAGTCTCGCATTATGAAATACTTGTTATAAGTGTGTGGTGTTGTTGAAGAATGACACTTTTGACATTTTTTTTTTATAATAAAAAGTCCGAGAAGAGGGTGATCAGTGTAAACATATATTTTTAGGCATTTTTAAAGTGACTCCATAGACCTTGATAGTATTATTTGTTGAAAGTACTATGAATGGGTCCTACTTCTCGACAAAAAGTGTATAATCCTGAATGTGCTAAGTAATAAATACGTGAGGTGTAATCTCGGACATTCTCTATCAAGTACTAAGTGGCTAGACTTGTCTCTTTGCATGGACGTTGACATGGACAAGTGTAATTACATTGTTTTTATACATACGCACGTGGGTTTGTCTGGCGTAGGCGAATCTTTGGACTCTGTCACACCCACTTATGAAGCACTTGAGATTTAAGATTCTAACCAACAAAAGCCGATCTCGTTATCACACACACACACACACACACACACACACATATATTTGGAAAAAAGAGAAGCATAATTTAATGATGGAAAATTTATTAAATGACGTATGATATAGCTCAAATATTAGCCACTGAAATTGGAAAAAAAAAAAAAAACTGATTAAGACAAGTAAAATATATTTTGACTCGACAAGTGAAAAAATATGTCTAAGTATTTAACCGAAAAAAAAAAAATCTTTAAATGCATAAGTATGTATTAATTATTGCGTGACATGATTTTTTTAAACCATTAACTATGAGAGAAATTGTATTAAATTGACTGATGGAGAAATTTGAGAAAGCTTAAAGACAAAAACTGATTTTGACTAACCAAAATCCAAGTGCTTATTTATTTTGTTAAGATCAACAAAATCCAAGGAAAGATTTTTTACCAAGGTAAAAAGGAAGAAAAAAGAATAGTTTGTAAGGTTTGGTAAATTAATAGTCAACTCGATCCATTATATCAAAACAGAATTTCTGCTTACCATGAATATGAAAATATATTAATCTGATTTTATTTTCTTTTTGAAAAAAAAAATGTGAGAAAAAACTTTGGGAAATGATTACTAGAGGGTAGACATATATATGTATATGTTAGGTATGTGACTCAAATTAGTTTTCGGGTAAGTTTATGTTTTATGAGCTTGGAAAAGTGTTAATTTGATGTCCCATTGAGAGCCTATAAATAGGTCTATTATGTTTAACTGTGTGTGTGTTCAGAAAAAGAGAGTGTGTGTGCTTCCTTTTGAGAGAAAGTGAGAAGAGAGACAGGCAAATAGTGTAAGCGGTTTTAGATAGAGAGAGGTTAAGAGTGTTTGACAAGTGTATAATTGTGAAAGTGTTAGTGAATTTATTCTTTCTCTCTCGTATACGTAGGCAATTTTTCCGAACTATGTAATTCTTTGTCTTCTTTTTATTTTTGTTTTAGTTTATTTTTCTGCTATGTTTCGGGTATAGGGGTATTTTCCCCAACAAATGGTATCAGAGACAGGTTGAGGATCTTGAGGGGGAAAAAAACAAGTCAAGATGATGTCTGGAGTAAAGTTCGAGTAGATTGAGCACTTTGAAGGAAAGAGTAATTTCAGCATCTGGTCGAGTACGGTGAAAAATGTTCTGGTGCAATAAGGACTTCTAAAAGCAGTGCAAGGAAAGAAGCCAGAAAGGATGAGCGATGAAGATTGGGAAGCACTGGAGGCAAGAGCGGTAAGCACTATTCGATTGAGTTTGGCTCTTGAATTAACATATAGTGTTATGAATGAAAAATCTCTTTTTAAGTTATGGGAAAAATTAGAAATTATATGTCGAAATCCTTAACAAATAGATTATATCTGAAGAAGCAATTATATAAGTTAAAGATGAATGAAGAAAGTGATGTTAGGGATCATATATATAATTTCAATAAGTGTATAACTCAATTATTAAGTGTAGATGTCAAGATTGATGAGAAAGATAAATCGGTAATTTTGTTGGCCTCTTTACCCAAATCGTATGAGACTTTTGTGATTATGCTGTTGGTTGGAAAAACTATGTTGACTATGGATTAGGTGTTTAATGCTCTGTTGGAGACTATAAATATGAAACAACCTAGTAGTTGGTCTCATACTGAACAAGTTCTTGTAGTGAAGTCAGATAGGAGTAGGGGTAGGAGTAAGACACGAAGGAGATATTATGAGAGGAGAGATGACTATTCCCAATTGAGTTCATGGAAGGATCTTGAGTGCTTTTATTACCATAAGAAGGGGCAAATTATGAGAAACTGTAAAGAACTAACAAGGCATCTTGAAGAAAAGAGGAAGCAGAAGGCTTAAGAAACAGAATATGCAAACATTGGTCGTGACAGGTATGATAGTGAAGATGATGTTTATTCTGTTACTACTAGAGGAGATAATTCTAACTTTTGGATTTTAGATTCGAGATGTTCGTTCCACATGTATCCATATAAAGAGTAGTTTGATTCTTCTGAACTCTGTGATGCCGGTACACTTCTAATGGCCAATAATTCGAGTGCTAAAGCCATTGGAATAGGTACCGTGAAGGTGAAGATATTTGATGGAGTTATAAGGATATTGGCGAGTTTTAGGCATGTTCCTCGACTCAGAAGAAGTAATTTCTTTGGAGGCATTGGACACTTTGGGATGTGAATATTCTGCTAAAGATGGTTTTTATGGAAGTTAGGAAAAGTGCTTTGGTAGCTATGAAGGGTGAAAAAGTGAAAAACTTATGCAAGCTGATCGGGAAGACGATTGTAGGTTGAGCTATGAAGGTGGAGCCATGTCAAGAAATGTCTTCGTCAGTTGTGAAAGAAGTTACAAGAGTTAAAAGTGCAACAACATGAAGGTGATAACTAAAGAAAAAGCTTGGAGGAAGAAGAAGTCAGGTTCTCGTGTCCAGTTGATGAGAGTTTGAATTTGACGTATGTTTATTCTTGTTAAGTGTGAGTGTGAAGTGAGAGAATTTAAGTCAAGGTGTAGATTATTAAGTATGCGACTCAAATTAGTTTTTGGGTAAGTTTCTATTCTATGAGTTTGGGAAAGTGTTATTTTGTGTCCCATTGAGAGACTATAAATAGGTTTATTGTATTTAGGTGTATGTGTTCAGAAAAAGAGAGAGCTTGTGCCTCGTTTTGAGGGAAACAAAAAAGAGGGATAGCCAAAGAGTGTAAGGGGTTTGCAGTAGAGAAAGATTGAGAATATTTAATGAGTGTGTAATTGTGAAAGTATTAGTGAATTTATTCTCCTTCTCCTGTAGACGTAGGCAATTTTGCCAAACTACGTAAATTTCTTGCCTTCTCTTTATTTTTGTTTTAGTTTATTTTTGTGTTGCGCTTTGGGTATAGAGGTATTTCCCCAATATATATATAAATAAAATAAATTACGTACTTCATACTGAGGCGTTCCTGAAATCCCTGGTTGTGCAAATTATCAATGGTGGGTTGGCCAAGAATCTCTTCATCTCTACCTCTAAACCAGAAATACTTTGAATCTCAACTCTACTAAGAATCTCTTCATCTCTACCTCTAACCAGAAATACTTTGAATCTCAACTCTACTAATTTCTTGAACAATCCCACCATGCCTCTAATATATAATCGTATAGATTCCGAAAGATATTTTATTTTTAATAAATTGATGTAACTTTTTTTTTTATTACATATCTAATTTTATGTGCATCATGATATTATTTAAAATTATTAAAATAAATAATAATTTATATATATTAATTATCTTAATATTACATGTAATTAGTTTCATAAACGTTGTTTCATCATATAGGTGTCGAACATAAAACTTTATCTATATATAACGAAAATGAAGTGATTCTAAAATTTCAAAGATCTTAGGAAATATGGGTATTTCTACAGAAATATTGCATGTTTTTGAACAGTAAATTACATAATAATCCAAGCAAATATATATATATATATATATATTAATATATTTTGTTTACACCGTAGGGCAAAGAATCATATTGGGCACTCGTTATATTAAAGGGAAAAAGGATAAACCTGTCAAGCTAGTTATATAGACAGAGATCATTCGGAGATAAAGAATATATATATATATATATATATATATATATATATACAAATTACGTATATAAATACCATCATCTTGTTGGGCTAACTCAACGATGGAAGAAAAAAGATTTAGATAGGAAATTTTATAAGAAATTTGAAAGCATTTTCGTTACACTTTAATGAATACAAATATAGTAAGCGAGAAAGTGATAGATCGTATATTATAAATAATTAAAAAAAAATACACATATATATATATATATGTATTACTTACCCGTATCTCATTTTGTTGACACATATTCTAATGATATTTTTCCCTATATTAAGGGATTTATAGCTTAAAATAGTTTTTTTTTTAAGAAGTTTTTTAATAAATGACTAAAGTTTTTGAAAATTAATTAAAAGACCATTTTTTCTAAAATAATATCAATTTTTTTAAATGATCAATTAATGATTGATCACATAATAATTAATCAGTGACTGATTCTGATTAACCATAATGTAAATCTCTAAATTTTATACTCAATTACGAATTTTCATACTCAATCATTAATTGATCAAATCTCAAAAATGACAAACGGTTATTTTCTTAAATAAGAAAAAAGTTGAGCTATATATTAGATTAGGTGATTAACTCATATTATTTTAATCCACACCTCAAAATTACTAACATTAATACAACAACAATAATTATATTGATATTTTTCTAGATCTAGAATACATTAATTGGAATATTAGACGTACGGAAATAATTTTTTATGTTGCATCTCTTTTTTATATTCCTTTTAAGTACTTGACATTTTCTTCAGCTCATGCATATTTATTTAGAAATGTTTATACACTTACATCGATTATCTTTTTAATTTAGTTACAATACGAAAACTGTGTTAACAGGTTGTTTTAAATTAAATTAGAAAAGAAGTGTTTAGTAATCTTCTTGTAATAATTAACATGTTGGTTTAACTTACTGTAACAAGTGATATATATTGTCACATCATCAAGTGTAATTGAGACATGCAGTTGTTTTTATAATTTTGTTGGTTACCACCAAAAGTTATATATAGAAAAAAAGAGTCATCATTAAAAACTCTTCCATATTTAAAAAATAGAAATTATGAATTTTCGTATAGAAAAAGGTATGAATCTGGATATTAGAAACTTACGGGGAAAAAAAAGAGCGAATAGATAATTTGATTTAATTTCAGACATTAACTCTTGAAAAATTTCTCACAAATAATAAAAAATATGTGAATAACACAATCAAAAATTAAATAGACTAGTTATATTGTCGATTGAAAAAAAAAAAAAGTTATCTCTAATGGCAAGAAAAAAAAATCACATAGATTTAATTAATTTTTATTTTTTTAAGTTTTGATAAAGGTCTCTTTTAGAGTTTTCACTTAAGGCCCTAAATTTGCTTCGCCAGCCCTGATTCAATTTAAATTCCTACAATATATCCTAATATAAATAATATCCAACCCTCATCACAAAAAGGGAGTGGACTGTAATAAAATTCTATTGAAAATAACTACCGTAAAGCTCGTTTTTTATGCTATTTAAACATAATCATTTAGTTGAAATGCTGCTATTGTAATTGTGGTATACCGTAGCCCATAGTTTTATAGACTAAGAAATTTGAAACAAAATTTTGAAAAACACTCTTTGCTTGTAAACTTTTTTTTTCTTATTTTCTTTATTTCTAACTTTTAAACCTTCTTCATCTCCAGCTTTTTCTGGATTTTTTTTTTTTGGTCCCTCTCTCTGAGAAAAGACATTCATAGCTTTCTCAAGAATGCCGAAAGCTATTTTCACAAATTTGTCTTCTATTGCACACCTCGGTGCCTGTATTTTTCCTATACTAAGCTCTTTACAAACTCTTACAGAATCAAATGGGATATTACGGGCCAAATGACCATAAAACTAGCAAGTAAATTGTGTCAGGAAAGATAATCGAGCTGAATTGTGATTATTACATAGGCAACAAAACAATTCAATGACATCGTGCCTACCGATTAGCTAGTAAAGTAAATATGATTTTACAAGAGAAGGTTTAAAGGGTAACACCTACCCATTCTATGCAGGTTTTGACCACTAAACTCTATCCCTAGGTTAATCTTTTATGTTTATCTATTTATTTCGTGTCTTCCGTCCATTTTATTCATGTGAGAATTAATGGAAAAATGGCGAAACATACACATTTTGGGTAATTATTTTGAGGCTTAGTTTTGAATAGGACACACTGTATTTTAATGACAAATCTAAGAGGATATGTGTTATCCTCTGTAAAGAGATCAAAACGGTATATTCATATTTCAATATGATGCCTAAATAAATGAGAAATTGACACACAAACTACACCGTTGAAATTTGAAAAAATACTAGGAAAAACTTTTTCCCCACCTATGAAAGAGATGAAGGTCAAGCCATCTCTAAATTCTATGAAAAAAAGGGATCCTCCTACCATTCCATACATAGAGGGGAAAAAAAATACAAGTTCTTCAATTCTAACATTTTGTTTTTGTTTCTCCTTCTGGTTTAATTACTCAGTTGTTTCTGTTTTGCATATAATAAACTGATATTGAATTGAAATATATGAGATGTCCTTAGATTATTTTTTTCCATAGGAATCTCAGTTAGCAAATCTTAGAAGTTACCAAATCTCACCTATTTAGATAGACTAGAATAGATAGAAAATAAGTCACAGAAGGAAAATAAAAACTTGTAACGCATTGTACTCTACTTTTTTATTATATATATATATATATATATATATTTATGTATATAAACCTCTAACAAAAAAATCTAACTATATAAATTAAAACCCATCAAATTAATGAAAGTCGTTTTTCATTTCATCAAAATATTACATTCAAGGGTTTTGATAAAAGTTTAAACCGAAATATATTCAGGAAAAACAATTTTGACAATAACAAGTATTTCTAAAGCAATTTGAATATATACTTTTAGGTTTTTTTTTTTTTTGGGGGGTGTGGAGGGGGTAAAAAAAAAAAAGGAAAAAAGAGAAATGAAAAATGAGAAAAGAGAAAAGTGAGAGAGGGAGCACAAATCCTAAATGCCAAAATAGCCCTACGAAGCTCTACAGATAATCAATGCTTTATCCTAGAGACCGTTATCAATACTTTCTAATATTTTTGAATGCATGCATCACAAAATTGTAGAGAAAAATTGTTTTATTGGGATAATTGACAAAAACATCTTTATGATGATCATCTTAACAAATAAATGCAGCTCTTTTAGTATTGTTAGGACAAGTGTAGACACGTGCAAAAGCACATATGGTATTATAATGTGGTGATTAATAACAAAATATTTATAGAATGATGATGATGATATATATATATATATTTTTAATAGTTACGTGCAAGAAAAAAATTGACTTCGTAAGAATAAAACAAATGAAATTTAATAAATTTCTTATTTTAATTTAATCATCATTAATGTTTTTAAATTGTTCAAATTTATGTCACAAAATGATAGATTTTTTTTATTGGGAATTGAGATAATTAATAAAGCCTTTATAATAATCAATTGGACAAAATATTATATTGGAGGATAATAATAAAAATGTTTTAATAGGAGCACATTTGAAACAACAGTTTTGAAAATGAGAAATTAGAATTAAAAAAAATATATGATATGAATATATATATATATATATATATATAGCCTCAATGGGATTTGAATCTTCTTGATAAGGAGAATAGTTTCCTACCACTTAAATATTGATTAACCGTAACGTAAATTATTAAATTTTAAAGTCAATCACTAATTGACTAAGTTTAAAAGTTAATCACTAGTTTTCATAACCAATCAATAATTGATTATTAATTAATTATTGAGTGATTAAATTTGAAAAATGACAAACCATCATTTTTTTAAATAAAAAAAGTTGGATCATCTATTATATTAGGTGATTAAAAAAAAGACAATAATTGAGAATATATTATTTTAATAGGAAAAATTATTTTAATAGGGCAATGATTGAGAATATATTAAGGAAGAATTGTTTTAACAGGGACAAGTTCAAACAAAAAATAATTTAACAAAACATAAACATACATTATATATAACAGAGATTTAAAAAAAAAAAAAAAAAAAAGCAAGGGAAAGTTTTTGTGGAAAAGAAAAAAGAAAAAGAAAAAAAAAAAAGCGAGGGAAAGTTTTTGTGGAAAAGAAAAAAGAAAAAGAAAAAAAAATGCAAGTTGTAAAAGTAGAAGGCAAAACGAGTCAAATACATTAGTACATATACGGTTGAAGAGAAAGAAAACGGAAAAAATAAAAAATAAAAAAACTCACTAAAGGACAAAATAAAACGACAAAACTTTTGAACAGTGGTAAAATCAACTGAGCTTTCTAGTACAGTAATAGATTAGGATTGGGAAGCCTTGTTCGATTGAGAGATTATGTTTATTCTTTTTTTTTTTTTTTTTACTTGAAAATGAGAGAATTTGAATTCTATATTTTTAAATAGAATTAAGTATGATATTACCGTTAGTTATAACTGTAGTCACAATCTTTAATTTTTTTGATACAGACAGAAATTATTGCTAGATTTTTTTTTTTTTTAAAGCCTTCCACTTAGTATGGTAACAAGACTCTACATATATATATATATATATAATATGATACTTTAAAATTTATCCACTAATCAGTTTCGTTGTTTTAGTTGTGCAATATAGATCAGATAGTTGTAAGAAATTGAAGAGTTAATCATAAAATTTAATAACAATTAATTGGCATAAAACATAAAAAGCTCATTTAATATGATTTTAGATGGGATTATTAACTTGTTGACATTAACATTTTTAAGTTTTTTTTTAATCTAAGTTAAATATTTGTTTTTTAATTTTTGAATCTTATTTCTAATTTCATTCCTGTTCCAGATTTTGTATATCTCCAGTTTTTTCTTTTCTCATGGTGACTTTATTACTGAAGTTTGAGAAACTTTGATGCATTTGATAAAAATTACTGAGATTCTAAGAATTTTTTTTTCACAAGTTCAATAAAACATCGTTAGTTCACTACAAAAGAATGACATTACACTTGTCGAAAAGATTTTATTCATAATAATGATTAATTCATCTTAGGGTTTCCCTTTCTCTCTATCCTTTTTTCTCTCAAATTTTCATATACTAGGGTTTTATTTTGTGTCAGACTTCCACCACCGCCACTGCGGTTGGCGAGGGTAATCGGCGATTCAATGATTTCAGTGAGAATGGAGTTGGAATGTCCTAATTGGGAGTTTCTCGATCAGATCTTGCCCGATGAGCATCCGACAATTTGACATCTAACGAGGCCTTGGTGATCAAATGGTTGGTATATTGATCTCTTACCTTGAGTCGATTAATTTCCTCTGAATTGTTATGCGAGACGGAGTAGTTTTTCTATGTGATGCGATTATATTGTGGTCGATGTTACTTTATTTTAATGGTTTGCTTTTGTATTTTAGTTTTAATTTTGTAATAAAAATGGTAGTTACCTCACCTTCGGTTTGTTTTTGTGTGTGTTCCATTTCAGTTGTGTTCTAGCCGGTATATGTCTCTTTGTTCCGTTAATATTATGACTAGATGGAGTTTATTGCAGTCCCCGTGTTGCGAGTGACTATCTCTTGATCGATCGAAATTTTTCATCGATTGCAGATTTTTTTTAAAAAAATGGCTTTATACATGCTCAATTATAGGATTGTCGAGGAATTTGATAAGTTTTTCCATCATCGAATCTCTGCTAATATCCTCCTCACTGAGTTTCATCAGATTTTACTGATGGAGTCAATCTTAGTCAAGGATTTTATCTCTTATACCATAAAATTATTGCATTTTATTTTAATTTGAATGATAATTTTCTTTAAAAAAAAAATAACATAACACTTAAATGAACTACCATCTACTCCGGTTTATCTATTTGTTTTGTTTTGTTTTTTTTTTTTAATTTGTTCTCTCAATGAGTATACAGTACACTGCAGTTTTTATAATGGCTTCTTTTTTTTTTTTTTAATACTGAAAATGGATGGGACAAGATTTATAAAAATGAAAGAATGGTTATGGGATGAAAAATATAAAGAGCAGAATATTGAGTTACCTATACATGACAATGTTCACAATGGCTACATGACAATTACTTGTGGGTATAGTTTCTTTAGATTAAAAAAAGGAAATTGCATTTTTCCAAAAATATATATTTTAGTTTAATATTTAGGTTAATAACTTATTTAACATGCTATAACAAGTCATATACACTATCACATCATCAAATATAA
This sequence comes from Ficus hispida, assembly GCA_025413025.1. Lineage (NCBI taxonomy): Eukaryota > Viridiplantae > Streptophyta > Magnoliopsida > Rosales > Moraceae > Ficus > Ficus hispida. Next base: position 25,048,036 of record CM046372.1, read on the forward strand.
TCAAGATATACATTTGTTTTTATAAAGATTTATTTGTAACTATTGACAGTTACAAAAAAAGGAGTAGTAATTATTGAAAAGTCTTCCAAAAAATAGTTGGTTGAAAGGGGTGTGATTTCAATGGCTACTCTAATATTTATCAATCCATGATTATTGTTATTTTAGCTGTGTGATACAGATCAAACAATTGTAATGAATTAGGTAGTTAATCAAATAAACTTATGATGATTAATGAGTATTGAAATTACAGATCTCATTAATGTGATTTTAGATATTCTTAACCTACTAAGATGATTTTTTAAGCACTTTTTTTTATTCAAATGAAATTTAAATAAAATATTTTTCCTATTTTAAATCTCATTCCTGATATTCATTTAGGATTTTTTTAATTTATTTAAAAAAGATTATGTAGCCCAATATTCTTACAATTATATGTTTTGATCAACTTCAAATAATGCCTCTTTTCACAATTTTCCCTTTCTCTCTTATATTTTTCTTCTTCGAAGTCCAAACCTCAGTGGCTTTTTTTTTTTTATATAAATATTTTTAACGTCTTCAAATGTGTGTCTCTCTCTCTGCCTTTTCTTTTTTCCTTTGTAGGAAAAATATTTTTTGTTTCCCTTATAAATACTATAGTTTACGAAAACCAAGTAAGAAAATAATTTTCTATATACAAAAAAAAAAAAAGAAAGAATTATTTTTCTGCAAGAAACATAATGTTATTATGACATTCTAATTAACTGTTCAACATGTTTTCTTCAAGTAAAATCAGTAGAAAAGAAAAAAAAAATACAGTATGGAATTTATAATAATTTAATGTAAACAAAAGTGAGAAGAGAAATTGAAAAGAGTAATAGATGCAGAAAGGAGAAAACAACACTAATATGTCAATCACGACAATTGTTTCCTCGTCCTAGTATATACGAAGCGTCACTATAATAGTAACACTGATATTTATTATCCACTTCCAACCAAAAAAGAAAAATAGAGAGAAATATATTTGATTAATACTTAAGATAAACAGGTTTTTAACTTGCTATAATAAGTCATATAAAATGCGACATCATCAAATGTGAGTAAAACATACATTTTTTGTTATAATATTATTTGTAACTATAGATGGTTACAAAAATAGAGTAATCATCGAAAATCCTTTCATATTTGGGAGAGACTAATGTTTAGGTTGGTACCACAAATTGCATTGGAAGTATTAAATTCATAATATTAAGGAACAAAGTACATGGGATTGGGAAGCTTGAAAGTGCGGTTGCCCAAACATTCTCCTTGGAGGTCACTCCATTGGTCTCCCACGTTGCCCCATATTCTATAACCTTGTTTCATCAATTGCTTCCTTATTTCTGACTTGTATATCACCGCGCTCAGTCCTCTGTATGCTGCACTCCTGTATATGTGTGTGTGTGTGTGTGTACAAATATGATTAACATGATCAATGTCGAGGTCGAAGTGTTTTCGGCAAACTAAAAAAGTAACCTAAAGAAAAAATATATATTTAAATATGAAGGGTGTCGTATCAAAAAACGGATGATTTATTACACAGATTTATGTACACAAATAGATGGGGAAAAAAAAAAGCATCCATAACTTAATGGTAAACACTTCAACTAATGGACCGTTTGGAGGATATCTGGAAATGATATTTTGGAGGTTCGGTTGGAAATATGTGATTGGAGAGAATACTTTTGGAGTAGTTCTGTGATATATAAAATAGTATAAAAATTTGAGATGTGTTCAGCAAAAAATATGTAAAATGGATCTTGCCTTGTTTATTTCATCGTTACGAGCATTTTGATATAAAAATCATCTAATTTCGATTTGAAATGAGAAAGTTATAGAATTTTAAAGTTTGAGTTTTTTTTTTAAATGAAAAAGATGAAAAGTTTAATTTAAAATTGAGATTTGAAATCCATATAATATTTTGCCATCTGAAATTAATGCCCCAAACAAGCCATTTGGAAAAAGAAAAAATAAATAAATAATAAGAAGATGGGGTGAAAAGTCATGATAACAAAGGGGTACTACTCTATGTGTTGGGTAGCTCATGGTGTTTGTATATGCATTTTTTGTGGCTCTATCAAATATTTCATTATGGAATTATTGGGCATCACTGTGGAAAAACTGTTTCTACAGAAGGAAAATCCATCCACAATCTTAGTAAAACTCTTGTCTATCTAGATTTAGATATATAGAGCAATTGAACCTAGACATTACTAAAAGAATAAGGCATTGACTTTGACATGACCTTAGCTAGTAATTGGTGGTTTAGGATTCATGGAGGAATGACATGGGGCTTATCAAGAAATCAAAATCAAAATCAAAATCTTTTGACTAAAATCTTTTAGTGATTGTAAGCACAATCTAAGCGTATAATTTTAAACCTAACTTCATTATGAGATATAACCTTTGAATCCCTAACTCTTAAGTTTCAAAAAAAAAAAATCAAAATCAATATCTGTCTAGTAAAATTACACTGCACCCATTTTTTATATACTGTTGTATGCAAAGTTTAAATCTCCATCACTATTTAATGGAAAGAAATTATCAGAGCCATTAAAAATTTTCAGCTTTTATCTTTTTAAACAGCTTATGTTGTTGTTTTTAATGATATTTCCAATGCACACATTGAAATAATCACAGTTTAAACTCACAAGCAAGAATGTTAAAAATATATATATACATATATATATATTTGAGAGCACCATAAAAGTAAGTACAATTATACGTTTCACATTATGAGATATACTTTTTATAAGTGTGTGGTGTCGCAGACAAATGATACTCTTAGCATTTCTTTATAGTAAAAAATCTGGGAAGGGCACATTTTTTATAGTAAAAAATTTGGGAAGGGGACAATCAGTATAAGCATATCTCTCGAGGTATTATTAAAGGGGTTTTCCAGATGCTGATAAGAATATTCATTGAACATTCTATGGGTGGGTCCTATCCCTTAACCAGTATCGCGTCATTCTAATACCACTAAATGTGCTAACGTAAGGATAAATGAGAGGTAATCTCAAGTATTCTTTATCAAGTACTAAGTTTATATAAATACCTAATATTTAAATATTTGATCACATTATGATAATTTATTGCCCTTACGCCATAATACTCGTATACTGTCTGAGCATGTGGTGAGGTAGTCGATCTGGTGGCTTCACTTTCACGCACGCAGTACCTTAAAACAAGAACAGTGCAAGAATATTTGGTGGATTTGCCACTTACCAAGAAAACTTTGAATTTTGACACCAAAATTTGAAAAAGTAGCTAGACTTGTCTCTTTGCATGGATGTTGAAATGGACAAGTGTAATTATATTGTTTTCATATATACACACATGGGTTTGTCTGGCGTAGGCGAATCTTTGCACTCTGTCACACCCACTTATAAAACACTTGAGATTTAAGATTCTAACCAACACAAGCTGACATCGTCATCATAGTTTTTTTTTTTTTTTTTTTTTTTTTTTTTTTTAAGAAAGAAGAGAGAGAGAAGTATAATTTTATGATAAATTTCTAAAATTTGAATTTTTAAATTAGAGTTATGAGTTCTGAATATTAAAATTGAGTTGATTTTTTAGAAAAAGATAAATGAAAAAAAAAATAAATACAGCTAGATAATTTGAGTGGTTGAATTTGAAAGAGATTTTCACTGTATTTTAGGACGTAACCAAAATGTACGTACTTGTTTATTTTGTTAAGATCAATAAAATCCAAGGAAAGATTTTTTTACCAAGGTAAAAAGGAAGAAAAAGAACAGTTTGTAAAGTTTGGAAAAATAATCAAGTGCACTCGATCCATTATATCAAACCAGACCTAATTTCTACTTACCATGAATTCCTATGAATATATATGAATATCATTATTTAATATTTATATATATATATGAGAGATAACAAAACACTTTGGAACATGATTAATAGAGATTATATATAAACGAAATCAATTAATTACCTCATAATGAGGCGTTCATAATCCTGAAATCCTTGGCTGTGCAAATTATCAATGGTGGGTTGGCCAAGAGTCTCTTCATCTCTACCTGTGATCAGAAATACTTTGAATCTGAACTCTACCAATTTGTTGAACAGGTCTAGCATCCCTGGAACTGCCGGACACCCTCCTATCTTCGCCCATGCCTTAAATCCCGATGGATCATATGGATCGCACCTATACATGTATATGTATGTATGAATACACTCATATCCAACAGTCCTATAGTTTAATGTATTTTTTAAAAAAATTAATTAATTCATGTAACTTTTTCAATTATATATCTATTTTATATCTAACGTGATATTATTTAGAATTTAGAATTATTAATGTAAATAATAACTTGTACATATCAATGATTTAATATTACACGTCATTAGTTTCATAAATGTTGTTTCATATATAGTGTTGAACATAAAACTTTATCTAAATATAACGAAATTGAAGTGATTCTAAAATTTCAAAGATCTTAGGAAATCTGCGTATTTCTACAGCATATTAATGCACGTTTTTAAACATTAAATTATATCGAAATTAGGAAATACGCATTATCAACATATCTAATTATTTTACTTCAAGCAAATATATATATATATATATATATATATATTATGTTTACACCCTAGCGCTAAGAATCTTCTTATTGGACACTTGTTATATTGAACTGAAAAAGGATAAACTTGTCAAGCTAGTTATATAGATAGAGATCATTAGGTGATAAAGAATAACACTAACACTATCATTGGTTACATTTTATATATATATATATATATATATATATATTACGTTTATAAATACCATCATTTTGTTGGGCTAACTCAGCCATGGGAGAAAAAAAAATATGCTTTGTTTAACATTTTAACTTAATTTTAATTGAATTGTATATTTTTTATCTTAGTTTTTGTTTTTTTTTTTTCTGAAAAGTTAATAAAAATTATAAATAATTTTTGAAAAGATAACCAATGTCAATTTAAAAATTTTATCTCTAACCAACAAACTAAACGCAAATTTAGATAGGAATTTTTATATGAAATTTGAAAGCATTTTCATTTCTCTTTAGTAAATACAAACACAGTAAGTGAGAAAGTGATAGATCATATATTGTAAATGCAAAATATATATGAAAAATATTATGACCACCAACTCTAATATCAACTTTTGAGAACCAATCTATTTGACATATGAGTTATCGTTTTTTTTTATTGATAAGTGTTTAAAGTATTGTCATATCAGTTAATTTCATCATATTAAATAATGTTAAAGACACAAACTCTAATCTCAATTTTTTTGAGTACTAACTCATGTATTATATTTTTATTAGTTGCATCTACTAATAAAAATAATAATATACTCAAAAAAATTGATATTAAAGTTTTGTCTTTAATATTATTCTATATATATATATATATATAAAACACTTACCCGTATCTCTTTCCTCTGTAGTAGAAAACGTTGGATATACAAGTATCGTCAACATCAAAAATCCAAGCATCCAAGCCATCGTCGGAGACGGTTATCTCGGCAGCGTAACTCGTGATCTGGTCGACGATCAGCCCCACGTCCCTCTCGTACTGGCCGCCGATCATGTACGTCTCGACGTACCGGAGGCACTGCTCCGGCACCGTCCGCCACCACCTGACGTTGTTGGCCTCCACCCCCAGCCGCCAGCTCAGGCAGTAGGCCGCGTTCTCCGCCGCCTGCTGCGCCTGTGGTGGCGGAATGATCTCCCTGCGCCAGAAGTTTGGCTTCCCGATCTCGACCCCGACTCCGACCCCGCCGCTCGATTTCGAAAACGAGGCCAGGAACAAGAATATCAGCATCACACGTGCCCTTTGTACCATTGTTTTAATGATCGTATAGGCGTTATTTGTTCTTACAGCAACAAACCTAGCAATAGAAATTTAATGTAATTAGTAGTATCTTTGTGTAGCCAAAATATATGTGTGTATATTTACAAATATATAAATGTACAAGAACATTTCTTAGTCAGTTAATGCTTTTCTCAAGGAATGGCTCGATTGCAGAGGGAATTTTTGGTGTCTAAATCCGAATGTACATATCAAAATGTTTAAAAAGTTGACCACAATCAAAAATAAAATAAAATAAAAAAGTTAAAAGTTGATGGCATATTTTTAGAGTAAGTTGGCGTGGAATAAAAGCAGGTTCATTTTGTACTTTTAGTTTTTCAATTTTATTTTCTTTCCTTATAAACGTAATTATATATATATATATAGATAGATATATATATATATATATATATAATCTCTAAATGGAGAGAAAGAGCGAGGCGGAGGTGCTTGTGGTTTTATATTCTTGTCCGATTGAAAATGGTAATCGGATAAGCACACGAATAACAGGTGCTTATGCATACATGCCCGCGCGCATATATATATATATATATATATATATATAATTAAAGCAAAACGAAAAGAGAAGTGAGAATGAATATGAAAGGAAAATATGTAAATTACGATTATAACCTGCTCTTTAGTGTTTGGCACTTTGAAGAAAGTAGAAGGATGGAGAAAATGGATCAAAACATGTGTTATAATTTCCTCCCAATTTGTGGTGCCCTATGTTAATAATCTCTCCCTTATATATATGTGTGCGTACACACACACATATATATAGTTAGTTGCATATGTATATGCGTGTATACAAATGATGGAGAACGGAAGAATGAGGAAAGTTGGTGGACGTTACTGTGATGCTTAATTGTGTCAAAGTCGTGAGAGACTAGATGTTTGTACATGAACCGAAGAAATTTGTATACATGAGGTTTGTCAGATGATTATTAATTCTTCTTACATGACAACCCAACCCAACTCAACCCACCACACCATTTTAATTGATATGTTTTGACTTTGTAAAAAGTATGTCAACTTTAAATCTACCCTCAATATTGTTGGTACTACTTTCAAGTAGTCTCTAATTCTCTCCATATATATATATATATATATATATATATATGTATGAGATTCACCTAACTAGTCCACTATATATGAATAAAGATTCCAACCGAGCTAGTTGTAGTAATTTAAGCCAACGACTAATTCGCAATTTCCATTAAATTAGTTGAACAACTGTATATTCTTATATTGTTATTTAATATACATAATTAATATATATATATATATATATATATAATAGTCTTGATCGTTTACGTGTTTGTTAAATTTAAAATGGAAATTAGATGCAAAATAGCCCACAAAAAAAAAAAAAAAAAAAAAAGTCTAGGACAGCAAGAGCCAGCTTCATCGCGGGCTCCTTATTAGATACCAACACAAAAATTAAGTTGGAAAATGCAATATATAAGTATGTGAGATAATTTGTGTTTAATTAGTTTCTTTTAAAAAAAATACCTAATTTGTTATTTCTAAAAATTAAATGTGGCTGTGTGGCCTTCTCTCTCTCTCTCTCTCTCTCTCTCTCTAAAAAGAAAAGAAAAGAAAAGAAAAGAAAAGAAAAGAAAGAAATTAGAATTTGTTTCCTGAAATGACAAAACAATCCCTTAACTTTACCAGAATACACAGACATGCAGCATAAAGCAAATATGTACTATAATGAAAAACATAACATTTATACAATATGTGATTGATTAAAACGTAACAGCTAGGTCAAAGTAAACGTCACAATATATATATATATATATATATATATATATGTAGGAACCGAAATAAAAAAATGTTGCAAAAAAATGAACGTACCAGAAGCACTAGAGTATATCTTTTGGAAGATAAGCTATATTTGGTTCATATAGTGTACACACACACACACACATATAAATATATTTGGTGTCTTCGGAGAAAAACAACCAAAAGAAACTAGATAGAAAAAGTGAGAAGCAATTGAGAAGAGAACGTCTCTTTAAGTAGTAACTGAAAATGGGTGGGTTGGTGTCAGAAGCCAAGAAATAAAAAAAATTAAATTAAAAAAAATTGGAATATGGTGGGATATATACATATACATTGCAATATAGCCGGCAAGGGCGGTGTAAAAATATGGGGAATAATAATAGTAATGATAATAATGATAATAACAATATATATAGATATTGTTCATCAAATGAGCCTAGGTTTTGTGGGGAGATGGGGAATTTAGTGTTTAAAGTTGATGAAAAGTGGGAAAAGAGTCAGACCCCACGTTAGTGGTGGGATTTAAAAGGTCCGTCAGATTATCCACATTCCATTGGCATGTGTTTTGGAACGCTAGCACAAAAGAAAAAGAATAAAACAAATATATATAGGACGATTTGACATACATATTACATCAAGATTAATATATTGTAAAATTAATTCATTAGTCCTAATATTTTCTATTGATACTAATCACTTCTAATCTAATAGTTTCAAAACGTAACATGTAACATGTGAAGTTACATAACATTACAACTGTTAGTTATGTGAGTTCAAAAAAAAAAGTTATATTTGTCGGATCTTTACGATTGTCGAATAGAACAGAGAGTCTTAGTTGGTAGTTGAGTGAGTATACTATATATGGCACTACGTCGGATATTGTACTAATATTACCGCCCTAAGTTATGAGTGTATGTGTGGAATAATAATATCTAATTTAAATTTCATGGATCACTTAACCAATGAGTAATATTGTATGTCATCGCATCTTGATTAGAAATTTAAAAGTTATGCTGATCATGAAGTGCGTCAACCAACTAACAAGGTAGTTAATTAAGTGGTTTTTAAAATTCATGATATGATGTATTTCATATTTGTATAGTGTTAGGACAAGAAAGTCGACACGGACAAATAACAAATTATTTGATTTGATAAAGCATAAAGCACACTATAAGGTATGCTTAGGAATTAAATTCTTTTTTAGGATAATATTTAGTCTCTAGATTCTCTTAAAAAGCTCACCTATTTGGGCGTCAGGAGGCAAATCGCTTGATACTGGCAGATGCAAAGCCATCTATGTTCGAGTAGGGACTTTCATCTTTAATAAACTTTTTTTTTTAATTTTACCTTTAAAATTTTACATTTTCTCCATTTTAACCCAACTAAATATGGTTATCCCAATCTTTAAGATGTCTCTTAAAAATCGTTATCATTTAATAAATACCCTCACTCAAATAATATTCTGGCTCACCACTGTATCATATATGTCATATGCATAATCGTAAGGAAGACCTCTCAATTTTACATAATTTCCAACTAGATTTTGAAGCATTATTGCTGTTAAGTGGTTACCACCGCCCCCTCTAGATTGGATCAAGGTTAACACAGACGGTACTTCACTAGGCTGTGCTGGCTGTGGCAGGGTTTTCAGAACTTGCATTGTATTCATGAAGTCTTTGATACTTTGCTAAATATATCTCCTTCGTTTTGAATTAGAAATTGTAAGCTTTATTTTAGCTATGAGAAAGCCTGGGAATTTAAGTGGCGAAATCTTTGAATTGAGTGTGAATATTCCAGCTCTGTATAGTCAACCTTTTTCAAGAATTTTTTAGCAGTCCCGTGAAAATAGATGAACAGATGGCTTTTGGACTAGAAAATCTCAGTGTTATTGTGGCTTAAAATTTCTGGGGGATAATTCTATCGCATATAATGAACTTGGAATCAGTTTTCCTAGTGATCTTAGCCTCCAACTTTTAGCAGTTCCCTTTGCATTAATGGGGATGGCTTATATGCACAATTTTTTGTGGATTAGAGTTCTTTGTTTTCGGTGTGTCTCCGATACAAACGTAGATACTCTTTTTCCCTAACTAGGTTTGACCTTTGAGTTTTATACACTAGGTTTTTAATTACTGAGATCGATTTTAGAGATTGATTTTTCAAATGCATGGTTTTGTTTTGTTGATGTTTAATTTGTTGCTACACTATCCTTTGGGACTGTTTGCTTTTGATTATCAATGCCATATTATTTTCTTTTTTTTTTTAATAATATTTGGCTGGGAGCTTGGTATGTAATTGATTTGCTATAAAGTGTCCATATAAGATGTTCTAACTGCTCTTTATGCTAGTCTCTTTATCTTGTTATTTACATTTATTAAACAAACAAAAAAAAACTCTTGTAACTAACATTTTTCAATTATATTTCAGCCATTTATCGATCATGTAAATGTAGAGTTTTACATATTACAATACCAGATGCTTTATATGATTTAAAAACAAAATATATTTATAATGTTTAGCACTCAGCATTGGCATCAAAACCACCATAGGCTTTTTTAATTAACCGCATCATGCAAGTAATTTACTAGGTTTTAAACAATGGATAAATCAATTTGAAACGTTGAAATTTGAGCTACATTTGTGAAATAGGATCCAATAACAAAGAAAAAAAAAAACGACACATATCTGTTTGACCGTCACCCAGTATCTAAAGAAAAGCTAGTGTTTCATGATATGATAAGAAACATTACTAATATGTATGTGTATGTTAGAAACATGAGTTGCACCCGAGGCAGCCAAGGTCGGTTTTCACAGTGAAATCGCTATTCAACTATAGATATTCTACAGTTATTGTTAGGACAATCGGCAGTTTTATAGGCTAAAGAAAATTCTTCATGCCAACTGAAACACACAGAAAAACAACTACCACAACATGAGGGGAAAGATTCTAGCATGTGCTATATAACATGAGGCTCTTTCCCCCAATAATGAAATTGGAAGAATCAAAAGTCTTTATTATATCTCCAGGTTCCTTTTTTGGGTATAGACCATCTTCAGCCACACAGAGATAGAGTTCATCCAAAATTGTGGAACAAAAGGTTATAATACCTTTGCATAAGCACTATCTCAGCTCCCGTTTCGCGCTTAGTTTAAATTCAGTTTCATATTTTTTTTAACAGTATTTTTTTATAATAATTTAAATTTATTATTTGAATTATAAAACGAAAGATAATAGAATATATTGTATAAACAGATTCTTCTTAGTTTTTTCCCTTATAAAAATTTTGCAATTCATGAAGTGGACAACAAGAGGCCTATGACTTTGAGTTTTTTTAGTATTTTCTTGCTAAATTTTCTAAACCAATGCATATATATAGGTGTAGAGCACACGCACGTGTCCAAAATGTAACATGTCTTATCAATTGCAAGTCCTGCGGAATAGACATTAATACATCATATATATATAATAGTTCAAGAGCACGCTCGAAAAATGATGCGAAGTTAAAAAAAAAAAAAAAAAATTCCATGTAGCGAGCGCTGGAGGCACTAGTATACATGATGTGTTGGGAGGTGTGGACGAATGACATTGTAAAAGTGTTATTCGCTTATATATATATATATATATATATATATATATATATAGCTCTGAGGTCAAAATGGGTGGGAAATCAGAGTTGAGAACTAAATTATTATATACAAAAAAGCAATTAACACCAATGGAGTGACTTGTATATCGGCCACTAATATGTTGTCATACCTAGCTAGCTATTACGCAACTCTGACTAGGCTAAACTTATCTCATTGGTAATCCCCTTCTGCCTCATCACCAAACATGCACCTATATTCCGGGAATTTTAAGGCTTTCCCAAATGTTCATTTCAACTCATTAGGACCACTTTGCAACTTCCATGGAGGAAATTTAGTGAGAACTACCACATAGATAAGTCACAATAAATAAATAAATAAAGCTATGGAGATGTTAATTGAGTCCAACTTTATAATCATGACACGGCACGGCACGAGGGTGTGTGGGTACGGTGGCCTATCATGGCATGACATATTGGCAATATCTAAGTGGGACAAAATTCTTTCAACATGATTGGCCAATAGTAGAAAGCACGATATCCTTGGATTTAGAATTAAGTCATTGTATATTTGAAAACTAACATTTAAAATGGATGTTTAAAAAATAGATACACGTGGATCTGATCAATCATAGTAGATGACAAATAAGAAAATGCATAATTATCAAAAACCGCCTCTCGTGTGTATGTTTTTTTTTTTTTTTCCCCCTTACAGACCTGCTCATTCTGTCATTCGTGTATCTAAAATTACAAAAACAAAAAAGGGAAGGAAAAAAAATCCAAATTTAATTGTTTACTTGAGGACTTTCCTTAAATTTGGCCAAATAATTGGGAAAAGTTTAGGTGATTAACTCTTGAATTTGTTCTTCATGAACACTGAAAACATCAATAGATATGTAAATACCTGAATTCAAACAATTACTCAATTTACTCTTTTATTTCACATGTCTTCCTCTCTTTTTGCCTTCTCCCATACTCTCTTTCCTTTCGGTGCTGATATCGGGGCCATCGATCATCAGAGATCACGCCGTGAAAGTATCGAATCTGGTATGAGAACCCACACAAGTCAGCAGAGTGACTTTACGCCATGAAAGGCATATGAGAATTGATAGAATACGGAGGAAGAGTGAGAGAACAAGAAAGAAATAAGCTGATCCCTATATATAGAAGTACCCATATTTATAGAAAATGTTTGGACATGTTTCATATAGAAAATCAATAAGGGATGGATTTGAAGTTAGATTTTCAAACGTAGAAGCTGTCGTAGATTCTAGATATATAAGAAAATTCGTAAGGAAAAAAAAAAACATTTCATTTTGAAGTTTTAAATATAAAACTACAAACCCTTGATTATTAATGATGAGTCCGATTGGAGATATATATGTTTGCAATATTAATAGTTTTTAGCTAAAATGTGGAGGCTAAATGGTTAGAGATTAGAGTATCCATTTAATCTGAGGCCCTTATATATATATATATATATATATATATATATATATATATATAATGTTCCGTAAGTCGGGATATCTGCCTACCACTGGACGTGGGAGACTTAAAGTCTGGATCCGATCTTCACGATCAAAGTTCAAGTCTAACCAACCTGGAATAAGTAATAGTTATGTTGTGCAATTAACATAAGAAATCGAGTAATTTTTCTCATAATAGTCCCTCAATCACAATGTACAATTGTTCTTAACGTTGATTTTGAAAACTTGAATATGAAGTACTTAATTTACAAGTTTTCAAAGATGTTGTGAAAACAACCCCAAAGGGTTGACTCGGCAGTGAATTACTTGGAATTAGTGCCTCATAAAGCATAAGATCTAAGATTCAATTCCTATTGAGTGCTATCAATTCCTTGGGACGGCCCAAGATTTACCTGATCCATGTGAAAGGGGCGCTTTGCATGAATCCCATGGATAAGTCGGTGTAGAGTTTCGGAAACATCTCATGTATGACCGAGTGATGATGGCGATCGAACTTCAAAGGCATTCCGAGCAATGTGTCTTCCACACAAATAAAGCATAAAACTGAGTGAACTACCTTCAATAGCAAATGGTTGAGGCCTGCGTCTTTCGGGGTTCGTGAGGGAACATGTGTGCACGATGCCTATGAAACCCTAAGAGTGATAGATATTGAGCGAGCGAGTGTGAGAGGCCATGCTAAAACTGGCACTGATATATGAATTTAGTCAAGACGAAGGCCTAAGTGGCCAAATGAGTAAATAAACATATTTTAAAGACTACGACTTAGGAAAATGATGCAAATAATTAAATTCTAGAAATGAGTAGAGTGATTTCATCCTAAGTGCCTTATGTATGACTATCATTCTAATTTTGGCTGTGGGAAAAATATAATAAATATACTAATTTCCGATTGATGAGTTTCATAATAGTGGGTCTGATTTTTATATTTAGCATACCCAAACAGATTAATTAATGACGAGAATAATAAAAATTGATGATCTAAATAATAAAGGGAATAATAATAAAATTAGACAATTGCCAAAAAAATAATGATAATAGAAATACAAATGATAAATATAAGGCAAAAGGGAAATTGAGCGATAAATACATCAACTTATGCTACGATGAAGGATAAAAATTATGAACAACGAAATTATTGTATAAGTAAAAAATAACCGAAAGAACGTAATTATAAAGTAAATAGCTAGGTAACGAGGATGGGAAGATTGAAAAAAAAAAAAAAAAAAAAAAAAAAAAAAAAAAAAAACCCTAAGTTAACAGAATAATATAAACCAATGCGGTGGATAAGTATCCAGAACGGTAAAAGATAAGAGAAATAATGACAATAAAATAAAGTGCACGAATTAAATAATATTACTAAAGAGAGATCAGAAGTATACTTGCTACCTGTGTCTAATAAAGAAAATACATTAAAAATAGTGTCAAGAAATTATACTGAGTTGGAGAGGGACCATCCTCTCTTTGTTATTATTCTTCACTTGCATGGTATACTATTTTGAGGGAGCTGGCGTATTAGATCAGCATAACTATATTTATTTTATTGTGTGTGTGTGTGTGTGTTTATATATATAATTTTGCCACAATCAATAATCTACTTTGCCCAATTAATGAATGTTCACACTTTGTTTATCTGGCAAACATCATTTGTAATAAATTTCAATGATTGGTTATATTTCATCAGTTCTATTATGATTTTGTTATGATATATTCTTATGCATGAAATCAACTACTGTCTCCAGTACGGCTTTAGTGATTTAATTCATATTTTCTTTTCATTATTTCTAACAATTGTCGGTTAATATATATATGTATATATATGTACATTTGTCTTGTTTGCTTATATTAGTGATGGCTGCATTAACATATTTTATTAAACTGGCGTTTAACTCGTGAATTAGGGATAAAATTTTTAAATTAAAATTAATTAATTTTTAAAAAATTAATTATAAATTTTATTAATTTAAAAAAATATATAAAAAATTATAATTTAATTGGAGAACCTCAAGACATTCGTTCTATCAAATAAATGGCTTTTCAGAGCATTCATTGCTCCTGCAAACTTACCCAAGAGAAGTTCAACTGCCGCAGCCGTCATTACGTTTCCCTACACTGTATACTTCCTTAATTAGAAAGACTAATTTACCCCTTCCTTCGTTTATTGGCTTCCATCACTTATTGAAAGAATTCCTCCGGGGTACAATGGAAATTTCAATTTCAAACCCCAGAAAGCAAACTGTGCGTTTTGAAATCTCTTCTCAGCAACCATTCTTCTTTCTCCCTTTTTTTTTTTTTTTTTTTTTTAATTTTGTTTTCTCTCTTCTCCCCCTTTTTTTTTTTTTAAAAAACAATAACATGCCATCTTGTCTATATATCATTCATATCACAGTAGCTATAATCTCATACCTTACTTCGTCACTTGTTGTCTTCTTCTTCTTTTCTTTCATGCCTTGCAGTTCGTCCATCTTCCGAAGAAGATGGCTCAAGGTCTTCTTAATAAACACAGACCCTTTTTTCGTGACCACCTTATTGACATGGGTTGTTCGTGACCATCTTTCGTCATCTTGCAAGAGCTTGTTTTCACTGTCAACGACAGTACGTAGCTGATCAACGCGGGCATAAGCGTCTTCTTTGGCTTGCTGCTCACCTATTTACTGATGTCAGTCAGTCCTCGGCGCCCTCAAGGAGAGTTGATTATGCAATTGATCGCTTTCTGTCAAGGCCTTTTGGCGTTCCGGTGCTCTATCCTGGCCGTACTCGAGAGAGGATGTAGGTTGCTTAGCCGAGCTGGACTTGGAGGATGATTATTAAGAGCTCATGAACCTAACCTTGGGTCCATGTGAAGTTATTCTATTCGACCAACTTCAAAAAAAAAAAAAAAATGGTGAACAATCTTAAGAGTTTATTGGATAATCTTTTTTATATTCCATTGGATGTCTTTCCATCAGAGGTCTGTCAAAGCTGATAGTGTCCTTTTTTTAGTGGTGTTTCATGTGCATGGCTTCATCTTTTCATATTCTGCCTTCTAGGTCCAACATCATCATTCATCCTTAAGTGATGAGAATCATAATATTCTAGAAAATGATAAAAGAGTGCTTTCATCTTAATTAAGTACCTTATTTATGAATATAATGTCATTTTAATTTTGGCTGTACAAAAAATATAATGAAAATACTTATTTGTGATTGATGTGTTTTATAAGAATTGGTTTGATTTTTATATTTAACATACCTAAATAGATTAACTAATGATGAGAATCATAAAAATGGGACTATAGAACTACAACAATTGATGATCTAAATAATAAAGCGCGAGTAATAATAATATTAGACAATTGCCAATAAGTAATATTGATAATATAAATGATAAAGTAAGGCAAAAGGGAATTGAGCGATAAATACTTCAACTTATGATACGGTGAAGGATACATAACATGAACAAAGAAATTATTGCATAAATAAGAAATAACCGAACAAAAGTAATCATAAACAAAAAAATTAAATTAACATGATACTATGAGCAAATGAGAAGGATATGAGCATTGAGAACGACTAAGATAAGAGAAATTATACCACAAAATAAAGTGCTCGAGTAAATAATATTAAAGAGAGATCAGAAGTATGCTTCAGGACCTGTGTTAATATTGAAAAGACATTAAAAATATGTATCAAGGAGTAGGCTGGGAAAAGTACAACTTCCACAATCCAGAAATCATTCTGACTGTTGGAGATGGGTCATCCTCTCTTTGTTATCATACTTCACTTGCATGGTATACTATTCTGAGGTGGCTGCATATTAAATCAGGATAACTAAATTTTTTTTATTTTCTTTTATTTTATATATATATATATATATATATATATATTTGATTCATCCTTGTGCCTTCAGATTATTGTCGCTTTTCCTCTTTCTCTCTCATGGATGATCTAATACAGCAAGAAAGTGCCTTTGTCTTTCTCAAGAGGTCTTGTGCGCTTGGTTTACATTTACGGCCCAATTCACACATAATGCAGATGGCTTGTCGTTTTTGTATTATTTTGCTAAGAAAAAATAAAATGTTGGAAGTATATTATATAGGGGAGAAAGAAGTAAATAACAATTTTTAGAATATAATATAAGTAAATAATATTTTTAAAATATTTGAAGTAAATAACAGTAAATAATAAATTTATCATGTAACAACAATTTATTTACGTAAATTGTTATTTACCTAATAATTTTTTTATTTACTTAATAAATTTGTTATTTATTTTAAATATTTTAAAAACTTTGTTATTTACTTTAATTATTTTTGTAAAAATACTATATATTTGTCACAAATGAGCAGCGGTAATTTCACCCTCCATCCTTCACCGTAACGTAAAGATGGAATCCCCACTTTCAAGAGTTAAAAAAAAAAAAACAAAAAAACAAAACAAAACAAAGTTTGATGACTAACCATGTATTTACGTCATCAATTAATGGTGAGTTGAATGAGAGAAAATGCACTCTTCTATGTGTCTCTTCTAATTGAATAGATATCTGGAGACATCCAATAGAGGCCATGTACTACATACACATACATACATATATCTAATATAAGAGTTTTAATAATTATTCTAATATTTAGCCATTCATGATTATCATTGTTTTAGCCGTTAATTAGAGATTGTTTAAATTAAGTATTTCGCTAAAAAATTTTAATGACAATTAATGAACATAGACTTAAAGAACTCATTAAATGAGTTTTAAATGGACAACTTATTGTTAACTTACTTACATTGCTTTTTTAAGTATTTTTTAAATAAATTATAAATTAAAGATATATTCTAAATTTTTTTTCCTCGTCCAAACGGGCTTGTGCTCCGTATTATATATTTTGAACTTTTTTAAGGTTTATAAAATTTAAATAATCAGTATTTATTTTTGTTATTACTAATATTCTTAAAAATATAATTTGTTTCTCTTTTAAAATTTATAAACAAAATTAGGAAGTTTTAGTAGAATATAATAGAGACAAATGATGACAAAGTAATTTTTGGCCGTTTTAAATATTGCTACTATAGCTTTATTCTTTCAGGATAATATTGATTTTAAATAAACAAAACTTTTAAAAAATATATATAAATATATATATATATATATCAATTGTTTTACTATTCTTAGTGTATTGTATTGTTAAAACATTTTATTAAAAGCTCATCGTCAAAGGTAATACTCGTTAAAAAGGCCCCTGATATACTTCTAAACCTCTTCGAGCGAAGGCAAAGAAAAAAGAAGCAAAGTAGCGAAATATGTTGAAGCAGAAAAATAAAAGAGAGAAGATGCTGGTTGAATATGAGAAACCCTAAAATAAAAATTAAGTTAACAGATTGCTTAACCTATAATAACAAGTTACATAAATTGTCACATTATTAAATGTAATTAAAGACTGTAATTTTTTTTTTTAATTTTGTCTGTAACCATTCATGATTATTAAAATAGAGTAAAACCACACATATATTTATGTATGATTCATTTGGAGAGATGACAAGATTTTAATAATAGCTTTGCTTCAAAGCAACTCTGGAGGTTTAGTTAGTTCCATTTACTTAATTAGTACTCAGGAATGTTGTCCACTTCAGCCAATGACATTACACGCCCACATGATAAATCAGTAGGAACACCTCTTGAAATGACAGCTTACAATAATAAATAGTTTGTTAATTTGGGAAAAAAGTAAATTTTTGTTACTGATTTTGATTGGATTTTAATGTATGATTCTTGGAGTTGCTAAAATTATCAAATAGTAACATTTTAATGTACATGATCTGATATTGAGATGTCAATTAACAATTGCAATATATTCAAGCATGTCGGGAATAATATACACTCGTAATTTGTGACAGGTTTATTATATGTACCTAAATAATACTTCTTAAATTCTGGTCTAATAAGTTCTTATTTATGAGAAGCTTTAGGAGAAGATTTTATGTTATAGATCCTCAATTAACTTTAGGTGCGAATTTTCACTATACTATGCCTTGGATTCTTATCAAAACCGACGGTTTTATGTATTTTCAGATAAACCAATCTCTAACAACTTGTACTCGTTATATTCTTGCGTGCGTTGCCTTTGTCTTAGTTTAAGAGGATTTAAAGCAATAATTAAGGAGTTACAGTTGTTGTACACATAATTTAATAATAATTTCGTACTTGATTATATTAAAAGATGTAGAATTCGGGTCGCACACCCTAAATTTTATAATTATAATAATAATGACTAATAGTTGCATAGAAAAAAATAACGAGAGAAGAATGGTAATGATTGATCAAAGACGGTTAGTTTGGTAGTAAATAGTTAAATTACTGTAGAATAGACATTTCAAAACTTGATAAAATATTATCCAATTGCCCTTTTTTTTTATTTGCTGACCAACATAATACATATCTCTCCTTTTCATCAATACGACATAAACTTTAGTTTATTTTGTATTATATTTGTATAATATGTTTAAATTTTCTGTTATATTAGTGTAACAGTCTTTAAATTTAAATCGGTCACCGCCAAAATAGAATCGCAAATATGGAATGGGCCGAAGGAAAAATAAGTGTGAGCCTAGCCCGGCCCAAATAAGCGAACAGGCCAGTACAGGCCTACTTGAATGAAGGAAGGGGTGACCCAAACCGGTGGGTCATAGGCCAACTCATAGATTTTTATGCAACATTAGGGGGAGCAGAAAATAACCCAAACAGCCACATTTTTCATTCATTCACAAACATGATACAAATTTTTTATTCTTAATCAATATAATATAAATTTTAATTTAATTTTATATTATACTGATCTAATATTAATTTTATATATCATAATAATCTAATTATCTTTAAATTTATGCATTCAGGTACTTTCTCTAAAAATTAATTTAGTCCGACCCATTTAATTCAACTAATATTTACAACTTTACAACATAATAACATTAAACCTTCATACCAAACGTAACCGCGGAAATGTAGTAAGTTGTATTTTTACGAAACCAGATGATGCAAATAAAATGATTTTTAAAAGTTCGCGGTAAATACCATGTAACTTTTCACTTTGTTGCTATTTATTCAAAATATCTAAAAAATCTATTACTTGTTTTAATTAGTTACTGTAAAAATGTTATTTCTTTAATGAAGATGAGAAATTGGGCACAGATTGGAATATCAAAAGTCAGATCATTAGTAACTACCCCAACCATTCAAAGATTTTTGCTTAAATAAATTTTCCTGCCCCTTTTGTTGGCAACCATTTGAACCTTATAATTGAATATTAATTAATCATTTGTGAGCTGTAGGGGATACTAATTAGTTGTAATTATCCATCAATCAAAGAATAATTATATATGCATGTGCTTTGAAATATTGAACAAGTGGTTGGCTTGGCTATTAAAGAAGTTTCCCTTGTCAATTCGTATTCTTTCTTCTTTTATAGTTTGAATATCTCAAGAATAATTAAAATACGATCAGTAACAACCAACAAATTAAATATATTTTAGATTCAATTTCACCCCAAAAAAAAAAATACATACTTTAAAATCAATCACATATTGTTTTATGCTAACATTAATTAAAACTCAACTAGATCTACTGAATGCCAAATAATAAAATCTAGCAAAATTTTACATCTAATCAAGTGAATGCAATGTTAATTGTCTAACAAGTATCTTTTTTTTTTTTTTTTTGTCTTAACAAAACAAGGGCATGTGGGGAGGAGAGATCGGAGAGATTTCCTCGTGCATAGGCTTGCCAAACATTGTTCTCGAATCGTTAGATTTCTATCGACGACGTATTAACGATGATCCTTTCTCTTCAAGCTCGTTGACGTACATGGTCCCCTTCACCCATGTCCTCGGTTCAGCATCACTGGTGGCTTCATCAACCTACAAGACTTTCCAAATCGACCAACCCCCAGCTCACCATAGCATAGGTTTTCACCTAGCTCCGTCTACATTCTCAATTACATCAATTTGTTAACGGTTTTTAAGGTTAGGGTTCATTATAGGGTTGACTTAGTAAATCATTTGATCTATCAGTAACCGATTGATTGACGTATTAAATTGCTTATTAAGTAGTAACTAATAAATCATGGTAAATGAATAATTTAATTGAAAATTAAGCATCATTAGATTGTGATTATTGTGATTTACTAAAAGTAAATAAGAAGTAGAAAGTTATTTTCTTTTTCTTTTGGATCTAATAAGACCAGCCATATAAGTAATTTAAGAAAACTGTGGTCATTGATTTAAGAAGGATTCATAAATCCACTTACTTTTTTTCTCAAATCCCATACCAAAAATAATAATAATAATAATAATAAATAGAACATATGATTTGGGTTTGAGTCAAATGTCCGATTTTAAAGCTTAAAAAAATGTATTTGTGATTGTCAAGATCCAAGTTTAAGGTTTTAGGAAATAAAACCAAATCCGTCAAACCACACTTTATCGCCCAAAAACAAAACAAAAACAAAAAAAAACAAAAACAAAAAAAATAAAAATAAAAAGGAAGAGAAAAGAAAATTAAGCATGTGTTTGGTTATCTGACTTGAATCTAAGTTTTTCATATCATATTTTGTCATTTTCTGAAAAGTCAATAAAAAATATAACTACCATTTAAAAAAGTCCAAACTTCAACCTAAATATTTTATCTCAAACTTTTATTCCAAACATACCATAAGTGAGACCGAAAATTCCCGATCTGTGTTTCTTTGTTTCTTTTTTGCTATTGAAAAAGGGAATAAGTGATGGGTGGAATAAAAGGGATTCAGTTAAAGTTCTTATTAATGATCACCGAGTCTATATATATATTGACTATATTTGTGTTTGATTCATTGGTTGAGGATAAAATTTTAAATTGAAATTGATTAATTTTCTAAAAATTAATTATAATTTTTATTAATTTTTTAAAAAATAAAATAAAAATATAATTTAATTAAAATTAAGTTAAAATATGAAACGAAAGCTAAGTAATCACACTATTTCACAGGAGTAAGTACGAAATTAAACAATCTAACCTCTACCATATGAAAGATAGATGATAGATTTTCACCATCGGCGCTATGTTTTTTCTCTTGAGTTGACTGGTAGAATTTAACATCTTATCAAAATATATATATATATATATATATATATATATATATATATGGTGAGTGCATCCCTGTAGAGACGTCTCAGTACTAAAACATTTCTAGTACTTACTGTAACCTTCAGATCCAAACTTTCAGCAAAGACAGAGACGAAAGGAAAAGGAGTACACGGCAACATTAAATACGGGGATGGGACGAGGAAGAGGTTGATAAATTCAACATTTATTGCAACCACGTTGCACTAATTCAGTGTCGTTTTTTAAGACCATCCTTTTCCTAACATCATTCGACGAGCATACACGAAATAGATAAATAAAATTAAAAAAAAAAAAGATAGTAATTGGATCATTAATGATGATAAATGGACTATATATGACAGTCTAGAAAAATTGATAAAAGCACTGGTGATTATAGAAATTTATGGAGTTAGATTAAATTTTTAACATTCTGATTTATGATTGGAGTAGTTATGTTGTGTGTTATAAATTTTTAATGTAAACAAAATAACTAATCTAACGATTAAAAAAAAAAGGGCTAAAACCAATACTATAAAATAATATATCCCGAAAGAGACTACTCATTCTTCTTTTCTTTGTTTTTGTTTTTTAACCTACTTTATCTAGCTATTCAATTATTCATTCATTTGGAGGCATAAAAGAAATGTGAACTAAAGTCTTTGTGTGTCGAAAACAGAAGAAATATTTAAAGCTACAAAAGCATTTTTGTGGCCCTAATGTGGTTAATAAGATGTAGCTCTCTCTTAGGACACTCCTAGTTGGGGGACAGCGTGGGGCTGAAGCTATGGAAGATTTTTTTGATCCACCAGAAATTTGTGTGCCTTATATTTTACCTTATTTTTGTTTTTAATTTTAAATTTTTTTTTTTAATTTGTTGGATTTGTTGAGCTAAATCATGAACCAAATGGGTCACACATGACACATGAAAATGATGAGTCACCACGTGCATCTTCACAGGCAATGCATTGGTATATATTGAATCAGTGGCAGACAATGGTGGGCTGTAACCCTGCCTTTGGCAGCTTGCTCTATTTTTGATATCTTTTCTATCAAAAGAAATGTATCAGTATTGGTCTCAGAAAGTTATGTCCAAACAATTCTAAAAATGAAAAAAAAAAAAATTTAAATGTTCAGTTGATTCTAAATTGTCTTTGTCAAGTC
Source organism: Ficus hispida (assembly GCA_025413025.1). Lineage (NCBI taxonomy): Eukaryota > Viridiplantae > Streptophyta > Magnoliopsida > Rosales > Moraceae > Ficus > Ficus hispida. The sequence goes on from CM046372.1 coordinate 25,071,005, forward strand.
CATGTGAACTTATTAAAAAAAAAACAAAATTATTTATGAAAATGAAAACACTCTCAGATTTTAAATTAAGAGTTGTTATACTCAAAATTCTGCCTTTTCGCCCACCGACAAGTCCATGTGAGTCCTTAATTTGTAAACGTTTTTGAGTTTTGGTTTGAATTGTGATGTGAGGAAAATGAGTTTTGTGTGCATGGTACGTACATGTTATTGAAGATAGCAGGAATATTTTGTCACAACTACTAAGCACCAATGCACCATATCCAAGTGGCTAATTGTTAAAAAGGAAAATGTAAAGTAGTGAATTTCACTTCTTCTTTTTTAACCCCCCCTTTTTTGGCTAAGAAGAATGTCACTTGTTAATTATTATTATTATTATTATTATTATTATTATTATTATTATTATTATTATTATTATTATTTTGGAGTATAGATGGTCGAGTTGGTGGTATATGGTCAATTGGTATCATTTTCCTACATCAGAATGGTAAAAATATAACTCCATTATTATGCATCTATGTCAGTGTAATTAAATTAAAGACCTTTTCTCTCCTTAAAAAAAAAAAAAAAAAAAAGTGCTTAACTCTTAACCGCTTTTAAAGCACTTCATAGATTAGGGCAATTCTCAAGTATTCTAGGAACAAAGTACAACTATTAAGCTTTACCCACTCCCGTTAGAAGTGCATCTTATACACGCACGCGAACGACTATTCTTGTGTTCGGTACCTCATTTATGTCGGACACAAACAACATTTATAATATTTGTGTTTTAGATTGTATCGAGTAGTATCTTAAGTTATACCGATTAATCTTTAGATTATCCTCCCCCCTCCTCTCTCTCTTTCTTCCTCTCCCTGTCGAATGGTCATATGTCAGACGAGAGAGTATTCATATATGTATATATATATATTGTCTATTTAATTTTAACTGTGTATTTCAAAATGTTGCGCCATGAGTAAGTCATCTTTTACTTGATAATTCATCGTAAATTCAGGGTGATTAAATCTCAAAAGCCAAGATTTTGGGAGCTAAATTTTGTCATGTAGTCCTAGAAATTCATATGCAAATCATTTAGGAGAGATCTCCTCTAGGATATCTTCACCGAAACGCATGATTCGATGAAAAACATATTAAATAATAAAATAATAAAAAAAAATATATATATATATATAATTAACAAAATCTACGGTTTAAAATAATATTCTACAAGTAAAAAAAATCCCATCAAATAATTTTCCTAGCAATTAATTTGGAAGGTGGGGTAAAAAAGTCAAGGACATCGGCGGATAGGGGTTGAGTAGTTGTAGTGGGAAGAGTAGTAGTAGCAGTAATAGTAGTGAATTATTTATGTGGGATGTTGTTGTCGGATACCATGATATTTGAACGTTGGTGTTATCTGCGGAATCGTTTCGAAACATCACATGGGGATTGGGATTGCGGAGGTACTCTGATTGTTGGGCTTTGTTTGTTTGTTGGTCCATTCCATGCTCCACAACCCGTCCCTTTCCTTCCACTGCCCCAGCCATTCTTTAAAATAATGTTGATCACCACTCATCACCTCGAACCCCTCCTTTTTTTTTTTTTCATTACTATTTTTCCAAAAAAAAAAAAAAAAACGGTTCTATATCTTATAATACAGTCATATTTATATATATATAACTATTAATAGATTATATCTGTAACCATTATATAATAAAAAAATCATCGATAAATAATGTCTCTAATCACTATTTACGATATCTTAAATCCATCTATACATTAAATACAATAAGATATAAAATTATCGATACCTTATATCTGTAACTGTAATTTAAGATATCGAGAATTCGTCTATCTATTATAATATAGTTAAATATAAATTATCGATAAATTATATTTACAATCGTTATTTAAGACATCGTTAATTCGTCTATATGTTTATAATACAATCAAATATATAATTATCGATAAATTATATCTACAACCTTATTTAAGATATGTGAATTTGTCTATATATTTATAATATAATAATATATGAAATTATTGATAAATTATTTACAACCATTATTTAAGAGTCATGAGTTTATGTAGATGTGGGATCTGTTTGGATCGGTGGGTGGACTCATTGTACAGAATTCCAACAAAATATTGTTTTTAAGGGGAAAAAAAAAGCTTCCATTATTAGAATTTCATACTATCAATAATTAAAAGGTTGGTCTACTCATGATATATACAAAATTCCTACAAAATATATTTTAAGTAAAAAAAAAAAAAAAAGCTTTCGTTATTAGAATATTATACTTTATTGAACTAAATAAAGGGAAAAAAATCCTTCTTTTTTGTATTTTAAAAAGAAAAAAAAAAAACATTTGATGTCTGAAAATTGAACACAAGCTAGTCAAATAACTACTTTAAGAAAAAATTCCAAAACTAAAACTAAAACTAAAAACTGAAGTGTGGTTTTAGTGTTATCAAACAAGAAGGTCTCTTTCTAATAGAACGTCCAAATATATTTTTGATAATTAGGAGGTCCAAATATATTAAAGTTAATTTTCATGTTTTCTCAAGTACGAGAAGTAAACACGTACGTACGTTTGACAGGCAACAACAAAATAAGTAATAAAAGTGGGGATTATTTGAAGATTAAATTAGAAACTCTTTTGACAATAACAATAATTTCATGGGGAAAAAAAAAGGAGTATAACAATTTTAGGTAACCCAACCTTGTTATTTATTTTGTTTTGGATCTCAATGATTGAATTAAGCAAATCTTGTAACCAAAATGGATAATTGTTTGTATGTCAAAGCTTTGAAAAGCACAAAAAAGAGGAAAGGGATAATGGAATGTTGAATATATATATATATATATATATATATATATATATTTTTTTTTTTTCTTTTTGCAAAAATTATATATGATTTTTATTGTCCTAGAAATACCTTAATCATAACTAATATTATTAGTCATGGTACGGATCCATTTATCATGTTTTATTCTTCTTGTTTTTTTTTTCATGTCATTTTAGTAATATCATATCATAGTAATTTAAATGCCATATTAATTAAAATGTAATATTTCATCAATTAAATATATTGTTAATTATATTATCTTAATTAAGATGATATAATATTATTAAAATAATAGGAAACAATAATAGTAGCAGTTTCACGCTTCCCTATATCACTTTCAACCACCTATAAGTTGCTAATCAACCAATTATTTAATTAATAAATTTATTCTTTGCTATGACAATAAACCATTTAATTTGTCAAAGTAATCAAAGACTTTCCAATTAATCTTCCTCTTACTTCTTGGTTGGTTGGGAGCTAAGATTAGGGACCCATTTTTTTTCCGTGAAAAATAAAAAATAAAAATCTCACTTTGCAAAAGTCTTATGGGGTGGGTCCATTGACATGAATATGAATGAGCTAGTTCTCCATTTTGTATATAATCCAATTTTTCAAAAGTGCTTTTCTAAAAGTTTTCGCTTAATTTTTTATGAATTAGAGAACATAAAGTAATTGTTTTCGTACGTCATGGGTAAAGTGGATGAATGTAATAAATATAATTACAAAACGTCACTTCTCAAATGAAACATTTTGAGGGAAAACTTGAGGCTGTCACAATTCATAAAAAGTTTTACAATTGTTTTTTCTTTTTATTAGCAATTGAATTTTCTTACGTAATGAATAAAGTCCATTTATTTTATTTATTATATGTTTTTTTTTTTTTGTTATAGTAACTATCAAACACATTAGACAATTGGAGAAATTTTATTAGGATTTGAACTTAATGGATTGTCACTTGTAATGAAGTTGGATGTCAATTTACTGTTAAATTATATATGTATTTATGAATTTAGTTTAATAACTTAGAAAAATTCAAAATAACTCTGATAAGCTCTTTAGATTCAAACTTTTTGCATTAGTTGCCTAAAAAAACATTTTCCGTAGACTTTATTTCCCTTTACTTTTTTTTTTTTTTTTTTTTGGTTTTGGGGTGGGGTTGAATTTAGGTCATTTTGTATTGATGTTCTTTTATCTTTCGTTGCAATTTGGATTTAAAGAAAGATATGAAATAAATGAAAAGTAAAGTTTTACAGTGTCTCATATTTTAAAGCAATTCATTATTTATGTAGTTTTAAAAAAAGAACTTTTAACTCGTTAAATTAAAAAGTTAGTTAAACTTTTACTTCAATCATTAAAGAAAATGAAGTTAAATTACAAGAAAGATAGTAGTATAAAAATAGAGAGCAATATGATAAGTATGTGGATTTTTTCTTTTTCTTTTTTTTTTTTTAAAAAAATGCTATAAAAGAATTTTGGTTCTGTTTGATTAGTTGAAGGGGAATTCTACGGTGGGGCCCGTATTTTTTCTCCCACCGATAAGAGTAAAAAAATATAACAGATAGATTGTGAGCATCAATGACTTGAAATCTATGAAAACAAAAATAGAAACAATTACATTAGATTAATACCCTTTTAATTTGAAAATTAACAAAACAGTAATTAAAAAATTTAAAAATAAAAATCTGACATCTAGCAGCCCCTTACCACATCACCCCCCCTGCCTTCCCCTCTGCCATCGGCGAGCACCTCTCCTTCCCCTGCCACTGCAACTTGCGACCTCCAACCTTCAGCCACAACCATAGCCAGCGCTGCCGTCCTCAGCAATGCCAACTCCGCCACCCCCTACTCCACTGCCACGCTCGCCACCCTAGGCCCACCACGCCATTGTTGCTGCAACATTCTCTGTCCCTTCCTCCATCGAGCAGGCCTCCCGTCGCATTGACTCGCTCTTGAGAAAATCTCGGACGTATCAAATCAAACCAATTAAAAAAAAAAAAGTCAATCGGATCAATATGTTTTAGTTATAGTTGGTCTTCAAAGTATGTCGATTTTGAATACCTTTAATTGGACTGACTCTCTTTAAGTTTGACGCTTAAGATAAAATTAAAATGACATGTCATAAGTTTATGTTATTAGAGTCATGCCTAATGGTTTATATTTTCGTGACTTTGACCCAATTCATTTAAGTTTCAAAAAATTAATGTTTCCAAGTGTGAAAAAAAAAAAAAAAAACCTTGTTACTTAACCCCATAGAAATTAAAGTAAATAACATTTTTATGAAACTAAAACAAGTAAATAGCAAGATTTTTAAATAATAGTAAACTTCTTATGTAAATATTCTATTTATTACAAATAAATAAGTCCTTTACCTTAGCACATTTGCTATTTAATCTTCTTTATTTCAAATACTTTTAAAATATGTTATTTACTTTAACTACTTATTTAAAATTTATTTACTTCTTTTTCCCCTACACAAGTCACACACTTTTAAATTTCTAAAAAGTAAGGGTAAACTTAATTAAATAAAAAATACAGGGGAGTTTTTGAAACATTTCCTAGTAACTAATGGGTTGTTTGGCTTCCGGTTATTTTATCCAAAAGTCTATTATAATTTTTGTCTTTTTTTTTCTTTTAAATTCAAAAGAAATTTTATTTAGTTTTCAAAAATCAGTCAAACTCTAATTTAAAAATTATATTCTAAATTGGTGTATTAAATATCTTTTTTTAAAAGTTCTAGTGGTAAATTTAATTCATAAGATTGAACATGTTCTTATTTGTGTGAATATAAAATAATAATAACAACAATTATAAATAAGAAAGAAAAAAAATAAAGGGGAAACTAGATTAAGTGCCAAGTGTCAGTTTTTGTAATAATTTGGAATTCAATGCTTCCGTCAAGACGGGTATGGCTTTCTCTCTACTTCCGTAAACAAAATTTAATTTAAAAAAAAAAAAAAAAAACCTTAATACTAAAACTAAAACTAAAAGGTATTAAAAAAGAAAAAAAAGAATTAAAAAAAAAAAAGAAAAGAAAAAAAGAAAAGAAAAGCACAGATCTTGAAAAAAAAAAAAAAAAAAAAAAAAAAAAAAAAAAGATCTTGAAGAAGCTGACTCCCTAAAACTAAACTGTGTCTGTGACCGACTGTCATTCGCGTTTTTTTCCTCAGATCCATTCTGAACCCCTACCTGTCACTCCATCTTTCTCTCTCCTCTGACGTCAAACTAAATCCCCCCAATTAAATAATTAAAAAATTAAAAAAAATTAAAAATAAAAAAACTAAAAAGCAAAGTTAGGGAGAAGAAGACGAAGAAGGAGAAGCAGCAGCTCAGACTTTGCACATCTACACTTCTTCTTCTTCTTCTTCTTCTTCTTCTACTACTTTCTCTCTCTACCTTTCTCTCTCTCTCCTCCGCTAGATCTCATCCATGGAAGCCTAGGACTTAACGGTGCGAGAGAATGATGAACCGGAGCGCGAGGGACTCTCTGGTCGGAGCGAGGACCTTTAATCCGGTCCTGTCGCAGCACCGGCGAGGTCACAGCCTCACTCTCACCGGAGGACAACACAAGGACTCCTCCCCCTCCTCCGCCGCTGTCGCCGACGAGAACCACCTGGATCTCTTCTCCAAGAGTCGCCGCAGCCTCTCCGTCACCTCCTCCGACGAATCCTCCGATGGTACATTTCGTCCCTCACTACTTTCCCGAATTGCTCTTCTTCTTCTTCTTCTTCTTCTTCTTCAATTGTCTCTTTTCGCTTGTTTTACTCCAAGGACGAATACGGCCATGGGAGATTTTCTCCCTCAAACTTTTTGTCGGCATATTAGTTTCTCTGAGTAGACCTTATCCGTGCCATCAAAACGGTGTCGTTCACAGTTTCGTTTTTGTGATTTCAATTGGTTTTTTTTTTTTTTTGGAAAATAGTTTCGGTAAAATTGGGGAGATTATCAGTTGGATCGGCGAAGGTGTCGAGGAGTGGCATTGATGATCTGTTGTCGTCCACAGATGGAGGAAAACATGACTATGACTGGTCGGTTTCCAACTATCTTTATCCATATCTTATCATCTCATTTTCATTATTTTTTTGTTCGTTTTTCAATTCAGATCTGTATCTTATGAATCTCTTCATCTTAATCTTGTTGCAAATCCACGTTACATATAGTTTTCATTTTTTTTAATTCTCTAATTATTTGATGATATTTTTTCTTTCTGGTTAATTAGTTTTTTTTTTTTTTTAAATAATTGATGCAGATTTAATATAATTTTTGCCATCTTAAAAAAAAAAAAAAAATTCGCTTTTCAATTGCTCGGTGGCCGGTGCTCTGTCTTCGTCTTATAATGCAGGATTCGGCTTATATGTCCCCTTATCAATGACTGTTTTGCAATGACTTTTTTGTAGAATGATCTTATCAATCTCTTCAATTCTAGGATTCGAACAAATCATATCTATTTGTAAAAACTGGTTCAAAACACCCTCTTTTCCCAGGAAATTGCTCCCTAATTGGCAAATTTATCTTTTCAGTTAAAGGCTTTGTTATTAAAGAAATCGAGTACACAATAAATTCAATTACGCATTTTTCGAATATGTGTTTTGTCTAGGCCTTATTGTCAAATTTAGGTATGCCTTCAAAATGGTTTTACCATCTCTAGTATGTATGACATGTTTTTCCTACCTTACATAAACAAGAATGCTTGAGAAGCTCATTAGATATTTTCCATCTTTAGGATTTGGTGCCAAATGATTACGGCTTTATGGTTATTAAATATTGTATTCTTGTGGCTGTTTTAATGCTTCTGGAAGTGAAAACTTGTAAACTTACAGAACCGGTTCTGTTTTTTTATATCTTCTTCTTTTTTCTTTTTTCTTTTTTTTTTTTTCATTAGGCTTCTCACTCCTCCTGGAACTCCAACAATGTTTCCTTCATCCGATGGTAATGATCCTCCTCAACGAACCGTGGCAGCTCCAAGAAACAGTTCTTTATCCAGATCAGCTTCTACTACGAAGGCTTCAAGGGTATGTCTTGCAATATATTATCTTTTAATGCTCTGGTATAATTCAATTCCAGACATTACGTCATTTTCAGTGTCATCGGCTTTATTTTCATCTATATTTCTGCGTATTGAACTAGCCTCTGCCAAATGAAGCATCAACTTTTTCCTGATGTTGAAGTTTCTTCATGCCATTGTTCTTGTTACGATTTATCTTTACCTGGTACACCATGAAATAAATTATAATTTCTCTGTTTCAGCTTTCAGTTTCACAAACCGAAAATAGCCATTCTTCGAGACCAACTCGAAGCAGCTCAGTGACTCGCTCTTCATCCTCCACATCGATGTACAATACCTACTCCTCGAACAGATCCTCCAATATACTTAACACAAGCTCAGCTTCAGTTTCTTCTTATATGAGACCAGCCTCCCCCAGTGCTCGCTCTTCATCTACAGCAAGACCTTCCACTCCCTCCAGCCGCCCAACATTATCACGACCTTCCACTCCTTCTAGAGCCCGTCTGAGTCCGACCAGCTCCTCTGTTGACAGAAGTCGACCAGTTCAAAGCTCAAGACCTTCCACTCCAAGTTCTAGGCCACAAATTCCGGCAAACTTGAGCTCACCAGCTTCTCGATCAAATTCTCGTCCATCTACTCCTACTCGCCGAAGTCCAGCATCTTCTGTTTCTCCAGCAGCAAGTCCCTCAATCTCAAATGGACGTGTCTTATCAAATGGACGCAATCCAACTTCATCGTCCCGACCAAGCTCTCCAAGTCCACGTGTTCGGCCTCCTCCCCAGCCAATTGTTCCACCTAATTTTCCTCTTGACACACCCCCAAACCTTAGAACCACTTTACCAGATAGGCCACTTTCGGCTGGCAGATCCAGACCAGGTGCTACCGTCACAATGAAGGGGAATCCTGAAACCACAACAACTGCCAATACATCAAGAAGACATTCGTCACCCATCATCACAAGAGGAAGACTCACAGAACCAGCTGGAAGGGGTCGTCTATATGGCAATGGACACCTTACTGATGCTGAATCTCGGAAGGCCTCTCAGGCCCCTGATTTGACCACGAGGAAACCTGTAAAGGCGTCAACAACTTCAGTAGATAACGGCGGATTTGGGAGGTCTATCTCAAAGAAATCTCTGGATATGGCCATCAGGCACATGGTATGTGTACTGTTACTCATTAATATTATAATAAATAACAGATTACAACTTGGAAAAGAGGTCAAAAGTTTTAGATTTCGAACAAAATTATCGTTCAACCAGACCAGTTTGATTAGAATTCTAATTCATCTATAGATGATATTTTTTGGACCCTGATCCTTTTCCTTTTTGTTTGTTAGAATGTTTGAAAATCAGTTTTTCTTTATTGGCTCCATACCTGCCATCCATTCATCTTTATCCAAGCAAAGGAAGGATCGCCATTACTTCAAGAGTGGTGCTGCCATCAGGAAGATGGTGTCACCTCTTGAAACTGACCTTTGAACATTGTATAACTGCTATAGTTATATTTTGCGTTCCTTCTATATAAGCATTGCATTACTGTCGTAATTCCCCGAATCATGCACCATTTTGTAAAATCTCAATCTGGCTAATGTTAGTGTTATTATTATGTGAATTTAGAAGGAAAAGATACTGCGTCATACATTTTTTAATGTGATGAGAACACTTACGGCATGTTTACATCTGTTACTGCTGTTGCAGAGGTTCGTAGCTAAAATGCGAATTCCCCTTTTGAAGGGGAAGCCTTTAATTTGATTAGTTAAATCTTAACATCTGAAATTTCTGATGTAGGACATAAAAAGTGGTGGAGGGAACATTCGACCACTTTCTAGCACCACTCTCTTCCCTCAAAGCATCCGATCTGCTGCTTCAAAACCACAACCTGTTCGTAGTTCGAGTGCTCCATCTTGTGTCATAAATGGAGGCTTACAAACCAGCTATAACGGACTCATTCTGGAGAACGGATATTCTATTGACAGACATGCAGAAAATGAAATTGAGATGAATGGGGGACGGCACTCTGCAAAATTGAGTGAAATTGACGTATACGAGAGCTCAAGGTATGATGCAATCTTGCTCAAAGAGGACTTGAAGAACACGAACTGGTTGCACAGTATTGATGACAAAACAGATCAAGGGCCGATCTTTGATAACGGATTCGAGCCTCTGCCGGAACCTTTTGGCCTCTTATAACATCTGGAATATGGTTTTCATTTTATTCCCTTTGTTTTTATTTTTAGTTTTTGGTATGCTAAGTTATTATTTGGTTGCGTTATAAAGAATGTAATCTGTCAAATCACTCAAAACGGGAAGAATTAAAAGGCAACGTGTTTTTCTGCAGAGATCAATGAACTAATTGCTGTTCTGTATATGAATATCGTGTTGCGAAGATGCAGAAGGGCAATGGTTCTGATTCGTACGGCCTCTTGTTTGGAGCATAGTTTTGAAACGCTCTTTTAAAAAAAAAAAAAAAAAAAAAAAAAAAAAAAATCCATTTCAAGAGTATGAATATTTTTGGATTGCTATTTAGAGGAGATAAAAAATGAATGGTGCTGATTTCAAAACAAGGAAATATCAGTTGAATTGTAATATTTTTGAAAGGTTGGATTCAAAATTATGTGTTAAACAATGGCTTGGAAATCATTTATTTCTGAAATAAAGCTTTCATTTATTCTCCCTCAGCAAGAAAAATAGAAGCAATAGTGCTTCCAAGGCATGAGCCCAAAAATTTTGGTTTGGGGGGAAGAATTCCAAGCCAATCCAAGAGGATGTCAAGGAATGAAGTAACTAGATGAAAAAAAAAAACGAAAAAAAAGGGCAACTCAGATAAGGCACTTTTTTCTTTTTTTTTTTTTTTTTTTTTTTTTTTGAGTCATAGACAAGGCACTTTCCAAGCAACCAAAATAATAATAATAATAGTAGAAACAATAATAAAAAGGTAATCCGAGTCCCAAACCCAATGGTGTTATCGTTAGAAATCAATGTGAATTTAAGTCTTTTGACTCACTGGACTAGCTCAATAAGTGGGAAAGAAGGGACTTGGATAAGAGTACTCGAATTCAAAATATATGAATACTTAAATTTCTATTTAATATTGAGACCTAAAGACTTTATAAGTTATACAATAGAACAATAATGTAACCTCCACGGTTTAACTAGGACCGTAATTCCTGAACTTTCACATGAAATAAGGCAGAGAAAAGGAAGTTTTCTAATCATTAACTCATAATTCCAACTTTCATCTAAAAAGCAATTCTAAACCTTACTAATAGCAACCTTCATGTGGTATAGTCACACTAAACACATCAATTTCTTCCAATCCAATTAAATCTTTAGAAATAATCCTATCTAATTTCATGCACCAAACGTAATCTAAAGTAAAAATTTCTATACTAAAAAGGAGCTGAAAAAGTATTAAAACAGGAGAAAGGGAAGGATTGGCAGAAGATGGTCGCAGATGTGAGAATGTGGTTATTCAGGACTACATCAAGAGGGCCTGTTTGATGGAGCTTTTGAAGACGGAGTTTTAGAGATTGGGTTAGAATTGTGTGTTTGAAGGATGACTTTTAGAAATAAAATGTGATATATAAAATAATGTAAAAATTTAAAATATATTCCTAAAAAAAAATGTTAAATAGGTTCTAAATTTGTTTTAGCGCTTTAGTCTGCCTTTGTAACCTGGGTGCCAACAACTGGTAACAGGACTGCCCATGTGGCTGCGTCTTGGGCCTTGTCCAGTGGATCTTCTGACGTTTTTTGACATTTTGGAGGTTGCCCCCCTAGTTTGGCAACTACTATTTCGGAGGATAAGTACGTGTTTGAATTAAGGTTTTTTTTTTTTTTTTTTTTTTTTTTTTTTTTTTTTTTTTTTTGGTTTGAGTTGAATTGTTATAAGTTTGGTGTACGATTTTGAATGACTGAAAGTTAAGAAGTTTAAAAACTTGAAATGTGTCCGGAAAAAATATATCAATAAACTTTTTTAAAAAATATCATCTCATTTAGACTTGTATAACTTTTAAAATTCAAGTTGTAAAGTTATAATAGTAAATTGTGAATAGTCGAAACTGAAAGGATAAAAAAAATAACATTTGAATGTAACTGGTTTATCAGACACTTGCTTAATTCTCATGTTCTTCTTTGAGCAAAAAAAGGAAAAAAAAAGTATAAAAAAGAAAAGTAAAAATAAAATGTTAATGAACTTCAATAACAATAGGTAGCTTTTAAATTTCGATATTCATGTAGTAACACCAGTGGGAAGTATTCTAGTACACCTGCACAAGTTGATACTTAGTAGTGTAAATTTTACTGATTGAAAAAACGATATCTAGACGATCTCTTTGATAAAATAATATTTTTGAGAATTGTAATAAAAACATTTTAAGTGGGAATTTATCTGAATTTTTTTTTTCTTTTGAATAGGGAAAAATTAGAATAGAAAGGCATTTCAAATACACATTCAAACATATTGCCTTTAGAGGGGAAAGGGGGTTAAAAAAAAAAAGAGTGAAAAAATATAAGAGCGAGAGGGGGGGAAAAACAAAAACGACAGTAGAAGGAAATGGTTTTGGGCGACCGAATCCTATGAATAGGGCAAGAAAATCCTCACCTTTAAAAAAAAAAAAATTATGAAGATTTTTCATAAGTTGTATGAAAAAAACATCTAATAATTCAAATAAGATTTTTTTTTTTTTTATTTTTTTATCCTATAACTCTGGTCCTAGTGCTAAAGGGCTCGATCTTGTTTTTAATTATTGCCTTCTTCTTACTTCGTTTCTTATTAAGCGGGACAAACCCATCGACATCAACATGAGGGGACAAAACTTTTGGAAGCAATAGTGGTCATCTCTTTGCAAGTATTAGTATTATATATTTGAGGAAGATCAAATTTTAACTTTGAGTGAACCAGAACGTCGACATGATGATCCTGCTCTGAACTCTGTCATGTATATTTGAATTAAAGTTAGTGCAAAAATAGGTGTTGAAGATTGTTTGTTTTGAATATTAATCAAATGATTTAAAATTGACATATCCACCACTTGCTGACTTCGGCAGCTTGGTGGAGCCTCCTTGGCGGCCTTGAATATAAGCCAAATTAGTATCAACTTTGCCTTCTCACAGTTTGGTTGGGCATTTGTCTTGAGAAAGAATAATCTCAAGAGGAGTGCTATTTGGCACTCCCTTCGTTTTCTCAAGATCCATATGCATAGATTTATCAGAAGGTCCATTTGCATGGTGCCAATACGTACAAGTCATCAGAGGTCCACGTCGTCTAAAAATTCTCCTTTTTTTTTTTTTTTTTTTTTTGTTTTTAACTTTACTCGTGGGCCCCACCTCTCTCTTCTTTCTTTTCCGTGGCTTTCACATTTCACACTTAATAAGGTCGTTTGGGGTGACAACTGGAGCAAAGATTTGAAGTTTGATTTGCATATGTGCGTTTAGTTGAAGTGTGAAATTAAAAATGAACTGTAATATAAAAACTATTGTAAAATTTTAAAATATGGACTATTTTTTATTCGTCTCGTCATTTTGTGTAATTAAAAAAAATCTCATTTCGACTAGAAATAAGAAAATTATGCACTTTTAAAATTTGAGTTTTTTTAAAATGGAATAAAGAGAAAATAAGATGTAGATTTAGGAGTTTTGAAATTGAGTAGTCAAAATTTCGATGGAGTTATTCTAAATAAGGAGTTAGCTTTCCCAATTCCCACCATGGCCTTTTGGCTCTTTGTTGCAGAAAATTACAAATACACAATATCGTAAATAAGTAATAAAATGACAAGTAAAGTATCGTTTTCACGAGAACTGTTGTTACCAATTACCGAAATTATCTTAACTCTAACTTTATTTGAATAACTAAAAAAAATTTCTAAATAAAAATAATAAAATAAATAAAAAGACAAAATACTCAAAATACTAAAAATCCAGGGTTTTTGATTTCACTAAATTAATCATATTCAAATCCTCTAATCCAATTAATCAATTTCTATTCCCTATGTTACTAGCGAATCTCATTGATATAATCATTAATGTTTATTAAGTATTAGCAATTTATCTCATAATAAGTCTGCTATCACCTCTCGATCTCAAATTTTAAGCCTATCACAATTCATTAAGAACAAGAAATATAAAGTGTTGCATAAGTTTCATAATTATCTCTAACTTATGACAATCTCATAGTAGATTAAATAATTGCTTATTCAATTATCACTTTTCAGTCTTAAATCAAATACCAAATCATATAAAAGTTGGTTGAAAATTTACAAGTATTAAACACAGATTAAAATACTCAACATAAAACCAGAATAAAACATCAATCAATTAAAAATAGAAAAACTCAAATAATCATAATCCGGATAGGTCGTATCCCTAGAAAATAAACTTAGAATATAATTGAATAAAATAAACTCCTAATCATAATCTTAGACATGGTGAAAGAAAGAGAGAGAAGAAAACTAGAATTTTGATGTTGAATCACAATATCTCCGTTTCCTGGTCTTGTAAAATTTCTATTCTCCAATCGAGTTCTCTCCTTTATTTTCAGTTGTCAGAAGATATCCCTCATGAACCCTAGATGGTTCTATTTATAGTCTCCAAGTCTTAGGTTTAATTTTGAGATTTTATTTGAAAAATCAGCCTTCAAAACTCCACTCCTCGCATTCGAGCACCTAGGGGCTCCTCCTTAAGCGCCTAGGCGCTCTACCATAATGGTTGGGACACTGCAATTGCAAGTGCCTAGGCACTCTAAACTTCTTCCGGTAGTGCCGAGACACTCCGAATATTTTATGCCAGCACCTAGGCGCTCTCTTGTTGACGCCTAGGCGCTCCAAACTGTTTGAATGGTGAATTGAAGCGGCGTAGTGCTACCGTGAAGTGCTGTGGTGCTCACTTGCATGGAGGATGATTTTTGACTTTATTCTCGTGCCTTTGCCTTTTTCTTTAACCATGAATGTCCATTTTCTTCCTAAACTGTAAAATAATACAAAACACACGTGAAATGCAAACAAAAATGGCCAAAAACCACTAAATATCAAGCTAAAGTTATTCAATTCATGAGTACAAAACTCACTTGTCAATTACCCCAAAACTTAACATTTGCTAGTCCTCGAGCAAAACAAAAATAAGAAATTGAAAAGCTAAAATACCAAAGCAGAATAACGATTTGATTTGATAGAATTATAGGCTTCAACGGTTTCACATAACTTGTAGCTTTCGGAAACATTCAACAAATTGAGAACATGTAGAATTTCAACCCCAAAATTAATCCAACCTTACCTTTGGTTCCTTGAGTGTGTGTGTGTAACCTTCTGCCCTTTGTAACTTGGATCAGTTTATGCAAATATATGATTGCAAAATGGACCTCTATATGATTCAAATTGAGAACTCCATAAGCTTATATTTAGATTGAAAAAATCGCACACCCTCAAAATTCAGTGTTTTTTTTTTCTTCATAACCTCCAAATGAATTCTAATGACGGCGGCCCGTTTTATTAAGAAAACTAGATCAATCTGTATACTATCATTGCATAGGACTTTTTCCTAGGGGATTAATTAAGTTTCACAACTTAATATGTAATGCATGAGTGTGGAGCTTCAAACGTCATCGCCTTAGTGGATTGTTCCATAGATTTTTAGATTTGACGACTCTACCACCAAATATGAGGGAAAAGAAAATTTCCGTCTTTATACCTTGATTTTCTTTAAATAAAAAATCTCAGAGAAGAAAAGAAGGTTTTGTAATGGAACGTTTTTTTTTTTTTTTTTTTTTTTTGGAGATAGATTTGATTAGTGGCTTTGGTGTTCTTTAACCATCTAATAAGGTGGAAAGAAAGACGGAAATAAAGAGGAAAAAGGTGAGTGTGTCTGAAAGACAATTTGGGGCCCAATAAAAGTTATAAGACAGCTGGACACACAAGTAGGATGGCACTGAGGATATCAATTGGGTCAGAAAAGCATTTTTGTAATCTCAAGGGTATCATGATAGTGATAAAATTTCTACCCGAAGTAGAGAGAAGGATGATAAACTGGGCTTCGATAGCATCACGACCTTTAATAATGACAATCAGGAGCAGATAGATACTCCTGTGCCACACAGTGGTGGAGCCATTTGAGGCTGAGTGATAGAACCACTTGGGTCGTCTTCACTGACATCATTTTTTTTTTTAAATAAACTCTAAACATTTATGGTGGTTTTTTTGTTTTGTTTTGTTTGTTTTTTTTTTTTTTTTTTGCCTCTACTGATACAAAGTTTTTACATGAATGTTCTCGTTACCATTGTTGATGCCGAAAATCTCCGGCACAACACCCAATGTGATGACTTGGTCTGATCGGCCTTGCACGGTCACTATGCGGTGGGATACCTATTAAATTGGGAAGCACCTCGAAGTAATGAGGATACTGGTGGGGTGTTTGTCACGGGCACTCTGATGTTTAAGTCAGTGACGGTACTGATGCGCAAACAGAGAGATAGAGTTTTAGCAAGGAAAATTATCCATACATGAGTTAGTGAGTTGAACCTCTATTTATAGACATTCCCCACGGGTTTGGGTACTCGGGTGAGCCGATCGGGTTGACCTCCTAGTGTTCCCAGCAGGTAGGTAGGACTTAAGCACATAGGCGTCGTATGTCCAATAGGCTGGCACCGCGTGTCCATGGTCAGGTGTCAGGGGACACTAAGGTGGGCTAATACTGGCACCAATGGGCGCAGCCCCAGTCTGAACAGGCAACAGAAGTCGGTGATGGGATAAGTGCAGCAGCAGACTACGTATCAGATGTCAGGCGATAGGTTGAGTATTGTGACAGGGTACCACCGTCAGCACATGCGGGGTAATTTTCCGTGGACAGCAGGGGACCTACCAGGTGACACCGGAGTTATGAGGGACGACCTGTCCGTATCAACAACAATGACCCCGTCCACTACCTGCCCCGGGTACATGACAAATTGATGGTGGCAAACTCGGGTCAGGTAACGAAGTTCCCGGGGAATAATCTTACCTGGTTGGATCAAGTTGGGTCAATGGTGTTCGCCGAGTACAGAAGGATCCAATTTTACCACCTTCACGTGATTGGCTCGCCCCTAGAAAGAGGATTTTCTTGTCGGATCAAATTGCGCTATCAACAACCATTACATGCACAACAGGCACACAAGATGCGCAAGTTATGTTTCTTCCATTACATGAGAGAGAGAAAGCTACAAAATATATAGATAAAAGATGAAACAAAATTTTGACATCACCTACCTCATCTTTTTATTGTTAATAGGATAATAGATTGGGATGAGGTGAGTATGCTTCCCACACTCTCATATCGTGTTTTCTTTTTACCCGTGCACCCCTATCTTTACGTCCACTTAATTTAAAGTAGAAGTAGAATGAGACAGGGACAGGGAATATCCACTGAGGATGCTATACGTATACCATATCCACTTATTCATTAAGATTTTCTTTTTAACAAAATGTTCAATATAACTCCTTTGTAAAAATTTGGCAACAGAATCCCTAATGTAGCCAAATAAATAAATAAATAAATATCTTAAAATGAAATCCAAACTCCAATTCATTTGGTTCTCTTTTTTCTTTATAAAGGTGTCTCCTTTTTACATTCCTATTAAAATTATGAATTTTTAGTATATCTAATTATAATAAAAGCGTGTACAATGAGGGTGAGGGCAGCAATGGGGGAGCTTCCCCCACCCCTGTCATGCACTTAATTTAGGGTTAATTTTAACTCCATACCCGCCCACACCCCTAAAGATAAAAATTACAAACTAATAGTATGGAAATCAAGAAAAATTTCCAACACTTTTCATAATGAAAATTACAAACTAATAGGTAGATTTTGAGCTCAGCGCGGTATAACTAAATATAAAAGTTACAAACTACTAGCATGAAAATCAAGTAAAATTTCCAAAAATTTTGCAATGAAATTTTTATTAAATAAGAAAGACATTACAATTATTCTCAATAAGTTCTTATTTTTTTAATATCTCTACATAATAATTTCATTGCCAATAATATCAAAAATATCTTTTTTAATAAAGACAACTAAAATTTAGATGGCAGTTGGTGGAGCCACAAAAAATTTTAAAAGGCTACAAGTTTAAAAACTATGTAAACTTATTATTATTATTATTATTTTCCCTAGTAGGAAAGCGCGGCCTATTAGGAGCATATACATGTGTATATTAACAATTGTGAGTAAAAATACCATCCCTGATAGTGGATGCAATGGCAATTTATATGGTATTTACAATATTAGTTTGCCTCATATCATTCAGCAAGAAAAAAAAAAAATTCTGATTTTCAAATCGATAATCAATTGCTCTATATCTATGGTCATCTTACTTTTTTTTTTTTTTTTTTTTTCAAATGTTAAAGCGAAAGATGGAAAAAAGTGAAAATAGAAGATGGTACATAGTAGGGCACAACAAACGTTCATTTGCAATTACTACGTACCAAATGTCGTATTCACTCATTGCCATTCAATTATTGCCATGGCTTTGACAACTTAAAATACAAATTAAAAGAAAAAAAAAACCATAAACCATAAAACCAAAAAAAGAAAATGGATTACAAAATAACAAGAAAGTACCAAGTAAACAATGGATGAATAGAATTAAACGTTCAATATGATAGTGCCAATCTTTGCACGAATTTGGTGGGTGATGCTTTTGAGATTTCTACTCGTAGTTGAGTGGATGTGCATGTGGTTACGAGGGTTCTTGATATTAAACAACCAACCACCTCAACCAACCCTTAGACAATGCATTTGTTGCTTTCTGATGATTCGTTTGGGGCAGTTCCTCTCTTTTGATTATTTAAGTCCAAATTCAATGAAACACATCTCCTCTTTTTATTATGGAGTAACAAATATTATTTTAATTATTAGTTTTTAAGTTTCATCTAATACTGCATTCTGTGTCGGATGCTGTAAATTTTTAATATGGATCTCATAAATTATTTTGTTAAAAATAAATCAAGTAGTGCCTGATAGAAAATCTTACTGTATAAGCTAAAAAATTTAATTAACAAAAAATTTTAGAATGGGCAAAATTCTCAAAATCTTTAGAAAAAATATAATATATATATATTTTGCTCATTTCAAAATTTAAATTTTTTCATAAGTAGTATTCAAAATAGTGTTTAATATATTTCCATGGAAGGGTAAATTTTGTATTTTGGAAATTTAATCACTTCAGGGGTCATTTGTTTATCATTTTACCACACAGAGGATGTTATATGCATTTGAATGATTAAAAGTACGAAAAATGATACTTTGACCAAACACATCAGGCGAGTTGGATCTTTTTCCCAAAAAAGCATAATTCTTTGTTATTATTATTATTATTATTGGCAAGCAGCCACCCTCCTAATAAAATACCTAAACTTACAATTTTTTTTATACTTATCAGATATTGAAGTGCCTCCTGCTACTTGAAGAGTGCCAAATAATAATAGTTTACCCCCAAGAAATAACATAATTAAAAAATTGAGGGGGAAAAAAAGCAGCATTGACACTAAACACAACTTTCAAAAATAATAGTAAATAGTATTTTTATGAAATTAAATAAAGTAAATAGCAATATTTTTAAAATATTTAAAATAAATGATAAATTTAATAGGTAAATAGAAAATTTAGTAGAGAAATAGTTAACTAATTATCGGAAAAATAACAAAATTTACATTTAATAGCTAAGTAACTTACATAGTATATTTTCTATTTACTGCTATTTGTTCCAAACATTTTAAAAATATACTACTTACTCTAATTATTTTCTAAAAACTGCTATATATTTCTTTTGGATTATATACAAGAATGACATAATTTAACACCTCTTTATATTTATGTCTATCATAATATTAAAGTTGATCATTTTTCCTTTTCATAACACTAAAATTATCAACTTTAATATTAAAATATATAAAATTATAAAGAGTTACTCAAAACATGACTCTGCACCTAACTTTCTTTACTTTTTTTTTCCCCTCCTTTATCTCAAAATCTTTTAAGACTGCAATTTTCCTTCAATATTTGATCATTTGCTGCATTTCTTAAATTTTATTCCTTTTTGGTTCAATATACTTGAATTTAATTCCTTTTTACCATAGTATATTGAATTTAATTCTAATAAACTGGCTTCTAGTACACCATGCACGGAAATAACCATGTCGAATTAACTGGCTTTCATTTGTCTGCATTTGAATGAAAGAGAGCAATAATGAACTCCGCATGTCATAAAAGGCAGATTTATTTGGCCCTCTTAAAATGCTTAAAATTAAAAATCAGAAATTATTAATTGTTAACTAATTGCTCATGTGGCATTATTATAATTGTAACTGGTATGAGATAGGAGAATTAGTATTTAGTACAATTATGATCGACACAGAGTTTTCAATTATTTATTCTAAGTCTTTTTTTTTTTTAAACGAGATCTATAATAAAATTATGATCCATACATAATTTGCAGTTATTTATTGTAAGTCTCTCTCTCTCTCTCTCTCTCTCTTTTTTAAGAGTTCTATAAGTCTTTCCTACTTAGGGTACCAACAAATTTTCTATTACAATTGATTCATTGTTGCAAGTCTTTCCCAGTCCAATCTCATATGAGGCAATTATTTTGCCTTAGTTTTCTTATATAATATATATATATATATATATATATATAAATTACATTAATTTGGGATGTCGTGTTGTCCCAAGAATAGCTACACAAGAGGGGGGTGAATTGGGTTTTCAAAACTTTTTAAAACTTTTTGCAATTTTTGGAATGTTCTACGAATAAGTATTGCAGTAAAGAGATTGATAATGGGGAAAAACAATAACCAAACACACAAATCCAAAAACAAGTAAAGAGCAACAAATAAAGAGAGAAAGGGAAGAGAAATGCAAATGGATTTTATAGAGGTTCGGTGAAAAGCCTACTCCTCTGTCATTGAGCTATTCCAAGCTTGGCTGCTTGACTATATTGCTCGTCTTTTCGGCAAGAAACAATCCAATACAAGTCGGTGAAACTTTATCTACCCAAGGCGTACCAAATCTTTTATAAACACGTCGATTTTAACTACGGATGTCGTCTATCCAAACCTACTAAATACAAGGAATTGGCAATCAATACAAATGAATCTAAGAAATTGAAAGATTTGAAAATTACAAATCAACTAGACAAAGATGAATACAATTTTAAACCTTATAAGAATTGGGAACACCCAAAGAATGTGAGAGATAAAGTTGGCTCAAGAGTGAATGAGAGATGAAAAGGAGGGCTCTTTGCAAATGTAAGTTTTTCAAGAGATTACCACAAGTTTAGAGTAATATCCTTTCATCAATCACCATAAAAGACCTCAAAAACCCTATTATAGTGAAAACCCCTTTGAAAACCCTCAAAAACGTTGTTGTGTAACGGTTCAAAAAAAAAAAAAGAGTCATTTCTATAATATCAGTTAACAAGACACCCCTGACCAGTTGACCAACTAAAGGTCGAGAGCAAAGCTCTGTTTTTAGATCCGTCCGATCGACCAGATATGAGCCTTCAATTAATTGGACCCACTGGAATGGTTGACCGGATAGAGGCAGAGCCCCTTCCTTTCCTAATCTTGACATCAAAAAGTGTTTTATAGCAATGTCTATGCAATTTAAGAATATGATGGAGTCAAAAAAAAAAAATTTATCACACTTTAGAAAAATATATCAATAAGGTTTTAAAACAATTTAAAAGCACTAAGGATTTTCTAAGGTACATGTGTGTCACTTAAACCAACTTTAATTCACACAATCAAGAATGCACACAAAACTCATTACAACACTAAAGGAAATAAACCTAGTCGATTCGGTCTTGATGAGTCTTCTTGTCTTGAAGCTCTAATCCATCTTCAAATAAATTTGATCCGAGAGCTTGATCCTTCTTGAACATCAACTCCTCTTCTTGAGTTTAATCACTAATCACACAAATTAAGCTTGAAAGAGAACTCAAGAGAAGCATTAGAACTTTCCAATTAAATTGTTTGTTATCATCAAAAAAAAAAAAAAATGCATGAAACCTTCTTTGGGCCAACATATTGTTGGTTGAGAGATGACGATGAGGATAACAATAATGATGATGATGATGATGATGATGATACTTCCTTCGGCTGCTTTGGTCAATTTGCTCTTATGTTTTTACCTTAAGCAATGTGAAAGACTCTAATAAAGCCATTTAGTTGGCATCTTTTTCAGTGACAATGAACAATTTTTTTAGGATAGCTCCGTTTATGAGAAATATTTGAATGAAAATATTTAAATTAAAATATTTTAAGTAGTGTAAATGCTTAATATTATAGAAAACATTTAAATATTCGAGATGTTCTCCTTTTTCCTAATATTTAAAACTTGCTCAAAAATTGTAAATAACAAAATTTTATATTATTTCAGGAGGTGTTTAGTGTATAAGTTTGAGTTAAGATTTTTAAGTTTAAATAGTAAATTATATTGACTTTTCAGAAAAGACAAAAAACTTTTTGGGAAAAAGACAAAAAAATTTTAGTAAAAAGATTAAAAAAAAAAAGTTTAAAAATGTTGATTTGAGCTTGTGAACCAAACAAGCCTTGATATACTATTTAAATATTAATTCGTAAATGTCTATATGAAATGTTGAGAAATTGAAGCAGTTTAAATGTTGGGAAATGGTTTTTCCAAACAGAGGGGTTAAACTACTGCAAGTCTTACTTGTGTTATAAATTTTGGTTTACTATTTATTTTAAAGATCAATGTCTTAGAAATTCATTTGGCTTCTCACTCCAACCGCTTCAATTTGTAGAGTTTGGAAATTTTTATACGTTTGTTATTATTATTAGATTTTAATGATGTGAAACTTGAACTTGCTTTTACCCTTAGAATTTACCACTCTCACATCTATATCTATGGTAAAAATAAAAATATAATAAAAATAGAAAAAAGAGTAAGAAATCATAGCCAAACTTTATATGAATATGAAACAGATTTTTCCATGAAAATGGGAGTTTTTTTTTTTTAAATGAACGATTCATAATATAATTTTCTTTAGATCATTTTATTTTATTTTTAATGCTGGCGAGATCATCTTATCATAGGTTGATTTCATTGTTATGGATTCTAATTAGCCATTTTCTTAGACCCTTTCCTTTGTGTCGTTTCCTCCCCGCTTGGACACACCTACTTTATAGATTTAAAAAGTTTATTTTTCAATTGATTTATATATTTTTTTTTTTATTTGTTCACCCTTTCTAGTCTAGAATTTTTATAATAAATTGATTAACTATTACAATATGCATATCTTTTGGCTAATGTACAGTCTATACGATCTGGTCAATTAATGCTGTTAATGTCTCCACCACACCCCCCCCCCCCCCCCCCCCCCACCCAACAAAAAAAAAAAAAAAAAAAAAACCCTACTCAAAAGAGTTATGGTAACCTTTCCGGTAAAACATTAGGGGGAAAAAATGAAATCGACTTTGAGTTTGATTTCGTAATATTTAAACATAAACATTCTTCTGCTCGTACAAAGGTTACAAAATTTTTTTTTTTTTTCTCTCTCTCTCTCTTTTATCAGATAAATAAAATTTGGGCACTCTTACTTTTATGAGAACTAGGGTAGAGAATAAACAAAGTCATACAAGTGAGACTCTATTTTAAACTATCACATACATCTATATAAAATTATGTCAGTTTTATCTATTTTACATTTTGATGCATTTCTATCAAATCAAACATGACGAAATTTGCACTATCGATATGCCCTTGAACCTTGAACTCTATATAGTCTGCTTTAGCTTTTCAGTTTCTCTCATTTAACCTCTTATATTTGATTTCTCGCTAAAAATAAACTAAAAACAGTCATATGACTGCATGCAGGAGGTTGTTAAAAATATATAAAGAAGTTCGAGAATCAAGATACCTAATTTTTTGGCCTACTATTTACGATTGGTCAATGCTGATCCCACCTGAACTTTCTCAAACCACGGAGTTGAAGAAAAAGTATAGCAGCGAGTCGGATTCGTAAAACTCGAAGAAATTAGGGTCAAAATAGGTTTAGGACAATCCTTATTAGTGAGTGGTTCAACGGGGATGATAATCTTCTATTCCAATACGATACAATCAAGAAATTTCGCAAGAGAAAATAAGCCTCGATGAATTGTGGATGAAACCCTCAAATTTAGAAGAAAAAACTCGTTATTTCCTAATTGAATTTTCAATTTGCTTTCAACGAGCAATCTAACAAAGGACGTTCAAAGGAATATAATTGAGAGTTTGTAGGAGTGAAATGTGAATTTCAAGAATTCAAAGGATAAAGTGGGAAGGAATCTAGAATTTAAAGGGCGTGTATGTAAAATAAAGAATATTTTCATTTAAGTGGGTTGCATAGTACATGGTAAATTCATTTTCCCGGCCCTTATCAAACTTCCTTATTCGTGATAGAAGAAGAAGATCATAATTTGAATCACAAGTACAGATCTGGCATAAATCGCAATGCCATGTGACTTCACCAAATGCGTTGAACGTTACATTCAAGAAATATTAATAAAATAAACCTCACACACTTGATTTAGTTAAGTATGATATGCGTAGGTAGGTTAGTTTACCAAAACAATAGTTTCATTGAAATGCGCATATTGGTATATTAAGTGTGTATTGTTTCATGTTTCTAATGGTCACTACAAATTAATAATTATGTCTCGATGGCACTAGAAAAGTTCAAATTAGCACTAATATGCATTTTTAGCCATAAAATTATATCTTAATCACAAAAACTAACAAAACATGCATACAACAAGAGCCCATTAAAATCAAACAGTTTAATAATAAAACACTACATATATTAAATACATCATTAAAAAAAAAAAAGGGAAAATTTTGTGAGAAGATATAAAAACTATCATGACAATAGGAGGTAATTTTAAACTGTCAAACAAGTTTGATTAAATTCGCAAATTTTCTCTAAATCTAAACTAATTGTAACATAGACCGACTATGTTCTATGAGGAAGGCTTGTCTATGGTCCTTCAGGAATGACCATTCTTCTAACATTATATGTAAAATAAAAATCATAACATAATAACACTGTCATAATATTGCTGTTGCATTATATTATTCTAATGGCATTATGTTGAATAGAAATAATGTTATATACTTTTATTAATTTTTATGTACTATGTGTCAGTGAGTTGTCCTCTTTTTATTAGTAGATGCTATTAATTAATAGGGCAAATATAGTATAAACACTTATCAATAAAATAATGATAACTTACATATCACATAAATTGGTATTCTACAATTGATCTTAGAGTTGGTATCCGTAACATATTTCATAGTGAAAATATGGTCTTAGAAGGAGGATCATTAAAAAAAGCCCTAGTTTTTATTCTCTACCATAAAAATTTTCAATTTTCTTCTTCTTCTTTTTTATTTATGGAAAGTCTGCGTGGAGTCCTATTAATATACCCTATCAGTAGAGCTCATTTTATAAAAATGTTTGATATATTTTAACAGTTGAGATATTGTCTACTTATGAAATTTATGATGCACCTTACCTTATACTATTATAATTTAAGAAATTAAGAAAAAAAAATCAAAGCAAAAAATTTTTGAAAAAAGCCAAACTTGACTGGAAAACCACCCCTGCCCCTGACACTCGGCGCCCCCCATGGAGGCCCTACCTGAGAAATCTCCCTTGTTCCAGCGATCACCCGCTGTTTGGTGGCGAAACCGCACCATCCCCCCCCCCCCAACCCAAACCAAGTTCAACGAGGGCGAATTGTCCCGTTTGGTGAAGGCAAATAGCAAATCACCCTACCCCCTGGCCATTTGGCAATGGTGAATAACAAATCGCCCACCCCGGCCATTTAGCGAGGGCAAATCATGAATCGCCCCACCACCAACCTTCGAGACTGTCCCGCCCCTTGTTGGCCATTTTGTGACAGCACGAATCGGCCCGCCCACTAACCTTCGAAACCCCCCCCCCCCCCCCCCCTCTCACACACCAATTACCTATGAAAACTGCAACCCCCCTACGTTCGGCAACTTCGAAAACCACCCCTTCGTGCAACGTTTGGCGACCTTAAACAACTCCCCACTTCCAGTGAGGCGAAATCGCCACTCCTTGCATACCCCAACCTGTGAAATCACCCACCCGGGCCTCCTCCGGTGACCTTCCACCGGCCCCCCTCCCACGCCCGATGAAGAAGGACAATCAGAGGCTTCAAAAACAAAATTATTTTCTGGTAAAATCTCATAGATCGGTGTCTATTTTAGTTATTGTACAATCTTAATCTATTGTTCATTTAATTAAATTTGAATGGTTTTAGATGAAACTCTATCAATAAGGTATATAAAAAGAGTTTTATCGTAGTCTTCCTTTTTTTTTTTTAAATTCAATCTTAAATTTAAAACAATTTAGAGTTTTTGGTATGGCCTCCTACCGATAGTTTACCTTTCGATTCTTAGAACTAATCAAAGTAAAAATACATTCAGAACAAACAATTTCTAATACAAGAGTATTTTAAATAGAGTAAAGTCTTCTTTTCGACAGTCATATAATCTAACAATTATAATGTCAATATCAGTACCTTTAAACACTAATTTATTAACACGTAATATTACGTTTTGATATTGGCAACATAATAAAAATTAAAAATTTTAATTTATAACATGATACACATATAAATTATATAATCCTTACATATAAATCAACTACTATAAATCAACTCCTAGTTATTTGAATCCAAAAAATTATTAAATTATCGGTTCGAAGACTCGTTGTAAAAACTAGAGCCTATGAAAAAATAAAAAAATAAAAAATAAAAAAAGAATTTTTCTAGGTCCTAAAGAAGTATCCAAAGAGTCGATAATACAACAAAGGGGATAAAAAGGCCAACAAACAACCTCCACACTTGTAAGAAAGGGTAACGTCACATTGTGGACTACCCCTCTTCCTTGTTCCATGCACTAAATTCCACTGTAAAAACGAACTCCTGAAAATACTCCTTTTTTTTTTTTTTTTTTTTTTTTTTTTTTTTTTTCAGTTTCACTCTCATCTTCTGACTTCCAAACCCAAAAAAGAACAAAAAAACAAAAAGACACGACTCACAGTTATTTAATAATATAAACACCATAAAAACAAGTAATTATATAAAAAGTGATTAACCAGACTAGTCTTGTCATAAAATAATGCATATACCTCTACATATAAATACACACACACACACACAGAGGCAACATTCTACTATAATTTCCCAGAGTAGAGCTGGAGGTTTACGAAAGAAACGAAGTAATGAAGTTTGGTAAATGAGTACGGAAAGAAAATAACTGGAAAAAAAGAGAGAGAGAGAGAGAGAGAGAGAGAGAGAGAATGGAAGAAGAGCAAAGGAATATTGGAAAGGAAAGTACTGGAAAAGAAAGGAAAAGGGGGGGCATCGAGATCTGCGAACATCTGGGGGTTTGCTTTTGCTTGAGGAAGAAGCTTCAACGCCGCTGATTGTTAATTCGAGCCGTTGAGTTTGAGTTTAAGTTGAATCTTTTAATTTTTTTGTTGCAGAATCTGACTTTAGAGAGGAGAGAGCACAACCCTTTTCCTCTTCTTCTTCTTTATTTCTTTATGCTTTTTTTTTTTTAGTTAAAAAAAAAAAAAAAAAGAAGCTCGCTGCGTAATCGGCAAGATTTCAGTTAAAGCGTTGCTTGGCACAGTGTCACTCGTTCGCTGAGGGACTCTCTCTCTCTCTCTCTTCTCATTTTGAGGTTCCAGTTCCGGTTCCAGTTCCAGATCATTGCGTTCTCAGCCTCTCTCCTCCATTTTCCCCCCAATTCCAGGTCTCTCTCTTCCTCTCTCTCTAGAAATTGAGTTGCTTAATTTGCTGTGAATTTGCTGTTTACATTAGAAAATTTGAGGAAACTGAAAATTTTTTTCAACAAGAGCAAGTTAAGAACTTTGCTTTCTTGCTCAAATTAGTCAATTTTTTTTTCCTGAGAATTTTTTCTCTCTCTCTTTCAAATGTCAATTGGAGTGACAAAGTAGGGGGTGTTTTTTTTTTTTTTACTTCTTTTTTTTCAAAGTTAGGTCCAAGGGATCCACTAGATAAATTTTAGGAAGAAAATTGTAGTGATTATTTTATTTGTAAAAGATATCTTTAAACATGATTAAACAATTGCTTGAATTTTAGTTAGATCAACTTATAATTGGATATCTTCTAATGGGTTTTTTTTTAATTTTTTTCTTATTATGTCGAGACCAAAAAACTTTAATGTGAAAAAGAGTTTTTTTTTTTTTTTTAAGCTGAAAATGAGTTGTCTTACAAGTTTCCCAATTTTTCAGCCATGGATTACGCAAATGCAGTCCACTGAGACAAATGTTAAAGTACACTTGTTTCTTTTTTGTTTTTGTTTTTTTTTTTTTTCATTTTCCTTCTAATTTTTGCATGACTATGACATATCTATTTTTTAAAATTAGAAAATTTTTACAAAAAATTATTTGTCTGATTTTTTTAAATCATTTTCTTATTTTTAAAAAAATATCTTATTTTTTAATTTATTTTGTTTAATGTATATTTTTAAAATTGAATTTTTAAAAAATTCGTAATATATTATTTTTAATATCATTTTTTATTTTAAAATTTTTTATTTTTAAAAAGAAAATTTTTTATACATTTAAATATATCTTCTTCTTAAAAAAAATTTTAAAATAAGAAATTAAAAAAAAATAGATACATGATCTAAAAGAATTGTTGATTTTTTGTAAAAAAAATTTTAATATTGCTATGTAAAAAGTGGACACTGTACAAACATAAAGAACGTCTAATCGGGTCAACCACTCATAAATGGATTTTTTTCTTTTTTTTTTTTTGAAATTACAAAATGGAATTTCTTAGCTGTTTGAATATGAAAAATGGCTATCATTTGTCTAACTGTGCATTTATTTCTTATATGATTCTTCCCTCTCATCAATGGCATTATCATTTTTTCTTTTTTCTTTTTAATTTTTTTTCTTTTTATTTATTTGATGGAATGAACAAGTAATTAAACTGCTTTAAGCTCATGAAGTAGAGAATAAAATAAAAAATAAAAAATAATTTAAAAAGCTGAAAAGTGATTCTTTGGGCATTTTTGTTTTATTTGCCATAAAGCTTTTTCTTTAGTGGAAAACTAATATGCTTCGTCTACTTTTTATTAGTTATTCTTTTAAGGTTCTTTTCGGTGACTTGACTTTATTTTCAGTCTTGGAGATATTGTTCATTATCTTTAAAAAATATATATTTAAAAAAAAAAAAAAAAAACTCTCTTTCTGGATACTATTATAATAGTCTTTGACTTATATTCTCAAAACTATTTGGTGGTGAAATGTCTACTACACTTTTCATCTGATAGGAAAGACATGGAAATTGGTTTCTTTGGGACAACTTGAAGAAAGTCCTCTTCTGATAAGATTCTAACTGTCTACTT
The DNA here is from genome assembly GCA_025413025.1 of Ficus hispida. Taxonomy (NCBI): domain Eukaryota; kingdom Viridiplantae; phylum Streptophyta; class Magnoliopsida; order Rosales; family Moraceae; genus Ficus; species Ficus hispida. The sequence continues at coordinate 25,100,270 of CM046372.1, forward strand.
CACTTGTATTTAACTATATATATTTTGGTCAAACGAGCATATATGAATCTCAGCATTGCGTAAAATCTCACTTAAATTCTTTCTTTTTAATTAGAATTTATGCTCTTGTTTTAACTCGATCCGACAATAGTTATGTTACGGAATTGTAACATTTGATTCGTATTTTAGGATGTCAAGTTGGTCAAGAGTAAATTGCTGATCATCTTTTTAGCATTGCAGGGGAAGAAGAACGCTGAGATCGGAATCGGTCTTGATCATCATCTGCCGGGGTTTTCCCTACAAACAAAACTATATGAAGCTAAGTTTATTTTCCGCGGTTTTACTTTTCCTTGCACTCATTGTTGTTAACCGAACCGTAGCTGACATAGATTCGGATAAGAAAGCCCTTCTTGACTTCATTTCTGTTGTCCCTCATGGCCGTAAAGTTAACTGGGATCCTACTACTCCAGTGTGCAAAACTTGGGTTGGCATCATTTGCGACTTGAATGATTCCAATGTGAATGCTGTCCGGCTTCCTGGCGTTGGACTCTATGGCCCGATTCCAGAAAACACTCTTGGGAAGTTGGATGCCCTTATGACCCTTAGCCTTCGATCCAACCGACTTGATGGAACACTTCCATCTGACCTCCTATCCCTTCCTTCACTCCGATATGTATTCCTGCAAAATAATAATTTTTCGGGTAGTATCCCCTCTTCACTTTCTCCCCGTCTCACCTTCTTAGATTTATCCTTCAACTCCCTTACCGGCAGATACCAGATACTTTTCAAAATCTAACGCGTCTTACCAGACTGAACCTCCAGAATAACTCCCTTACTGGATCCATCCCTGATTTAAACCTTCCGGGACTTCGGTTATTGAACTTGAGCTACAACCACCTAAATGGCTCAATTCCTACTGCCCTCGGGAAATTTCCAGCTTCTTCTTTCACAGGAGACCTGATGTTATGTGGGCCACCACTAGAGCAATGTGTCCCTCTCTCACCGTCTCCTTCCCCTGCCTATTCACCACCTGAGCCAACAGCTCCTACAAAACCGGAAAATAGCTCCAAAAAGAAACTGAGCATTGGGGCTATTATTGCTATTGCAGTTGGGGGTTTCGCGGTGCTTTTTCTTCTAGCTCTAATCATTGTACTTTGCTGTTTGAAGAAAAAAGACAGTGGAGGCAGCGGTGTAGCGAAACCAAAGAGTGGAAGGGGCGAGCCGCCAAAGGAGGACTTTGGGAGCGGAGTACAAGAGGCCGAGAAGAACAAGTTGGTTTTCTTCGAAGGTACTTCATACAGCTTCGATCTCGAGGATCTACTTAGAGCTTCAGCTGAAGTGCTAGGGAAAGGAAGTCACGGGACTACGTATAAGGCCATCTTGGAGGAGGGGACAACAGTGGTTGTGAAGAGGCTGAAAGAAGTCGTCGTCGGGAAAAAGGAATTTGAACAGCAAATGGAGAATGTGGGGAGGGTTAGTCAGCACCAGAATGTCGTGCCTCTTCGAGCTTATTATTATTCCAAGGATGAGAAACTCCTTGTTTATGACTACATAGCAGCCGGCAGCTTTTCTTCATTACTACATGGTATGTTATTAACCAGTAATATTGTTCTCGAGTATGCTTTTGAAGTTGTTCATGATTTAATCAATTTCTCACTCGTCGGAAGAGCAACATAACATGAAGCAATCAACACATGACACAGAGTTGATCAAAAGTTTTCACCTTGACCTTGAGATAAATGTGCTTTAACGTGTCCGTATTCGGTTCATGTCCTAAGAACTTCCATGTATTGAGATATGATTCTTAGTGTGAGAACTAATCCTCTGCATTAACATGTTTTCCAGGAAGCAGGGAAAGCGGACAGAATCCGCCAGATTGGGAAACGAGACTTAAGATTTCCCTCGGATGTGCAAGGGGCATTGCCCACATTCATTCTGCCGCTGGAGGAAAGTTTGTCCATGGAAACATCAAGTCCTCCAATGTCCTCCTCAGCCAAGACCTCGGTGGCTGCATATCAGATTTTGGGCTCGCTCCTCTCATGAACTTCCCCACTGTCCCTTCTAGAAGCATAGGCTACCGTGCTCCCGAGGTGATCGAAACTCGAAAATTTACCCACAAATCTGATACTTACAGCTTCGGTGTAATTCTCCTCGAGATGTTGACAGGAAAAGCACCAGTTCAGTCTCCGGGGCATGACGACATTGCTGATCTCCCAAGGTGGGTTCAGTCCGTTGTCAGGGAGGAGTGGACAGCCGAGGTGTTTGATGTTGAGCTTATGAAGTACCAAAACATTGAAGAGGAGTTGGTGCAGATGCTTCAAATAGCAATGGCTTGCGTGGCAAAAGTGCCCGACATGAGACCAACTATGGAGGAAGTTGTCAAGATGATCGAGGAAATCCGGCCAACTGATTCTGAGAGCCGGCCATCACCCAAGGACGACAAATCCAAGGGGCCAGTAACCGAGACCCCATGATCGTCCTATCCTACAAATTATTAGACGATATTTACTTGCATAATGCATGTGGTCAGGCTACTAGAGCCAGACTGCAGAGCAAAGCACATAAAACCTTTTCCGACTCGCCCAAGTCCAATTGTGTGATTCTTTCGAGTCTTTTTAAGAGTAAAATAGCTTTGATTTGTTTGGCATTCTTTTCTCGCGTCGCCTCGTATTACCAGAAGAAAGTAGTTTCAGAACAAGTGTGACTTGATTGGTCTTGTCTGTGCTGTTGGTAATTTCAAGTTGTTATGTAAAACGAGTACATTTCCTGTAAATGTTATATTTATTAAGTTTCCAAGTTCTCGAGTCAGCTCCGAAATTCGCGTGCGAAAGAGTCTTATTGACGAGTTGATGACAAGGCGATTCTTTTTTTTTTTTTTTTTTTTTCAACACGACCATAAATCAAATGCAAGCAAAATCCCAAAGGGCAAACTTGATGTTAACTTTTTAACTTGATTAAAGCTTTTACACATCAAAAAAGGTCAGTTTTCAAGGGTGAGTTTTACCACCACTAGATTTCTAATAATTGGTATCAGAGTCAATCCACAGCTTGCTGACTTCAAGTTGAACTATTGTATTATAGACTAGATCAAGATGAGATAAGCCAGTTATGCTATATAGACTACATTAAGGTATCTTGATATAATATATAGACATTGGACATTTATATTCTCAATGGAGCTAGCTCAACTAGTGAGAGTTGAATATATGGATAGGAGCTCATATACTCGAAATCTGAGAGCTATAGACTAGATTAAGGTATCTTGATACTATATATAGACATTGGACTTTATAATCCCAATGGATAGTTCAACTAGTGAGAGTTGAATATATGAATAGGAGCTCATATACTCGAAATCTGAGAGTTTTTTTCTTTATCTCTTTATTAAGTGGGAGCTATAGGTCCTGAACCACTTCAAAAAAAAAAAAAAAAAGTCTATATATGATGTGGAGACTATCTTATAGCCAAATTAAGGTGGCTTGGTATGTTTTGTGGACACCTATTGCGCATCAAGTGCTCCATTATGAATCGCTAAAATTTGCCAATTTTGAGGGTACATTGACTTTCTAAGATCATCTGGATACGTCACACTCTATATTTAAAATCCCTTTTTTTTTTTTTTTTTTTTAGCAAAAGTAAAATGAATAAACGGTTCAATTTTCCTTTACTTTCATTTTCAACCAACGGTTTAGGCCGAATTAAAATAGAAGCATACATGGATGGAAGAAAAAGCATACAAATCAGAAATGGATAAAAATTAATCAGCAGCTTACATTTTCCAATAACAAGGAAAATAGCCAAATTAAATTTATAGGCCACCTGTGATCTTTTCGACTCTAAATGATATGTTCCTTCCACCACAAGAAAACACAAAATTATATTTCTTGTCCACGCCAAGCTTGTGACATAATCCCAAAAAATAAACAAATGGTTAGAGTTTAGACTTGCAAAGAATTTTTGTTCACCAAGTCTGCACCAATGACATATCTAGAAACAAACGATATCAACCGGAAAGGAGCACCAATTAGGGGAGCATCCGAGATCGGAACAGCAGCATTTTCATCATTCTCAGCAACCTGCATCTCAATATCTTGAACCTCGCTCTCGTCCAGCGGGATTTGCACAATTTCAGCAGCCTCTTCAAATATTAAAGGCTCTGTTACTACATCAGTACGATGGTTATATGAACTATGAAGACCGTTCCTTTCCTCTTTGACTGGAACAATTTCTATCGAGTTCAACTCCGAGCCGGATTTTGGCATATACGCATTGGCTTCAGAACCCTGATAAGAAACACTAGCAGTTTCGGCTGTCCCAATCATAGACGCAGATAATGCAGTTGAAGAAAGTCGGACTGATCCACCACGTCGATCAAGCTCGACAAACAACTCATTGATCTGCAACATCAACAAATCCAAGGCAACGAAACCAATTTAGCGAAAAGTGTCTAACTAATTAGCTGGTCTTCTCTTATCCTCATTTGGATTACATATCCGGTATATCACAACTTTTAAGTAGACCATAGTTAAAGATTTTGCTAGAAGTGTCTTTTTATACATGGCAAGGGGTAGCACATAATGTCGTTGGCAGAACTTTTGTTGCAGGCCAGCTTTTACCTTCTCAACAAGCTCTGCATTTTCTGTAATTAACCTCTCGACCAATCCACATGCCGCTTCTACCTGTGAGTTCAACTCGTCCCGCTCGGAAGACAGCTACATTAGATATTCAAATTATTAAATTACTCACTAAAAAAAGAAACTTAGGGATTACTCATAATGTTTCATGCAAAAAGAAGTTGTTGCCATCCGTCAGCCAAAAAAGAAAAAGTAAAAATTTTATTTTAAAAAATGAGGTCCAAAAGAGCTTAGATTAGCTATAAGATGATTTTCTCTGATTTCATTACGTAATTTTGTTCTCCGGAAAACACACATCTGCAGATGCGTCTTCGAAATTATGCAAATACACATTAACTTTCATATCAAACACGTTTTCACTGATTCCATTAAGGAATTTCTTCTCTTAAACACAACTGTATCCAAAGAGCTGTGCTCTAGATTATGCATAATGCAAGGACTGCTCTGCAAATATTTGAAGATTCCACGAGCGAGTTTAGGATGGAAACCTTTGTAAATTCATCCAGTGACTGAATAGAGGCAATGCTCTGAAGATCCTTAATTTGCAACTGCAGACTAGAAATGTTCTCCTTTAATCGTAGGTTTTCTTGCAAGACACCGTTTCTCGATTCTTCCAACTCCACCACCTGCCAAGCTTTGTTTTTTAATTCCACATTAGAGAAAATAAGTAAAAGTTACCCTCTGCACACCACCTTATCAAATGATAGGATGTGCAAGCAATCAGAACTTTGACTTAAAAGAAGGAAAATAATGAATTGCAAAAGACGATGGTATAGTAGCAAGGACCTGAAACTAAAGGTTCAATTGTTTCGTTAGACTCAAAAGAGTAATTAACAGAAAATGGTCTGAGAAAGATCATTACATCATAAAAACAAGACTTTCAGCATGAAACCGGGCTGTTTATAAAATATATAAGAAAGAGTGATTAAAGAAGAGCAAAAGTTTACTGGAAATATAAAGGTATCAATAATTATAAAAACCTAACAAAACTTTTGCAAATAACATACAAAAATCAAGCACTCCCTGTATCTACTATACGTTTCATGCAGAATATGCAGGTATTTTTACAAACCGTGGAAATCAAAAAGTTGGATGTGCAGAATATATATTTTTTGCTTTAACATCTTTTATGTACTTAAGAAACATGGAAAGCAAGTTCGCAGTGAAGTAATCGCTCAGATGATTAAATCAATAGGCTACATACCTGCACCCTTAATCTCAAAGCATCATCGTTCAGATTTGCAATTGTCTCTTTAATTGAATCCTGCACAAGAAACACATGACAAGAACAAATATATTACTCTAGAACGTAAAATAACAAGTACCCAATTTACATCAATAAAAGAAACTATGGCCAAAGAAAGCTCTCCCCTCCCTAACAAGTGGTTGTCCATGTTCGCTTGGCGACAAAAGTTAGTGTGCGCACTTGAATGCATCTAACACGGTGTATGTTTGACAGTTTGAAACACAGAGACAGGGACAGAGAGAGGGTGGGAGAATGTGCACATAGTCTAGAATCCAAGTAGCAGTTAGCACCAAACTTCTGACTTTCTTCTCCAATCAATTTCCAATAATCTTTTAAAGCACTGCTTGTTCTAAAACTAAAAGTATATAAACAACTCATGCAGATTGCAAAAGACCAACTAAACTAACTGGAAGTCAAGATGAACAACTAATCAAAGTAACTGTTTAAGTTTTCTCATTAGCAATGCGTCACTAATTACAGTTTGAACCTAATGGTAATCCATATGCCGATAGCAAATGAAGGAAATTACCTCCTCTAAAACCCAAGCATGTTTCTCACTCTCAAGATGTTCAAGTCTCTCCTGTAGGCTTGCCTGTGGAACAACATGGAGGTAAGATTTCCGGCATAGAGTATTGAGTATTTTACTTATTCACTTGTATTTTTTACAGCACTTATAGCAGTGAAAGAGGCATGCCACAGATCAAAGAAGGAAAAATTTGTCAATTAGAAGAAGAAAGAACGGAGAGGAGGGGAGAAAAAAAAATTCAGAGATCTTGAACTCTCTCAAATCCTTATTTCTTCTGTTGTTGTTTCTTTTTTTCTTTTTCCTTTTTTTTTTTCCATCTATTAACGAAATGGGGGGAGGAAAATAAGTAAATACAGACTGACCTCTTTCAAAGCCCAAGTGCTTTTTTCGTCTACTAACTGACTAATCCTCCCCTCCAACTGACCCTGCTAGAAACAGGGATTAAAATCAATGCTTCAAATTTACACACACACACTCTCACCAAAAAAAAAAAAAAAAAAGAGCGAAGAAGAAGAAGAAGAAGCCCATCATATTCAAAACTATGTATGACTTTTGTTCGAGAGAAACAAAAAAGGTGTCTTTGAAACTAGGAAAAACTAAAAAATAAAAAGGCATTTTCAAATTAAGCTGACCTCTTTCGCAAGCCAGGAATCAATTTCACCCTGTAATTCAACAACTTTCATCTCCAAAGTGGCCTGCAAATTATCCAGTTTAAAGAACCATCTTTCACCAGGCATGAAAAAAATTTGATGAATACCAAACTTAAAAATGATAGACTATAATTTCTAAATGTAAATATTAAATTTCACCAATCATCTTTTTCTGCTGCATTTAAATTCCGTTACCTCTTTCCGCATGAATGAACTCTTTTCATCTTGTAATTTTTTGACTGCCTCTTCAAAGGCGTACTGCAAAAAACAGATTCACAATATAAAAGGTAAAACAACCAAGTCTGAACATCTATTAACTTTTTCAAGTCCAGCCTCATAATTCAAATTCGAGTATCACCTCTTTCTGCAAATGTAAACTGTTTTCTTTTCGCAGTTGATTAATCGTATCTTCTAATGTAGCCTAAAAAAAAAAAAAAAAAACACATATGCTTCATCAAAAAGCCACTCCAAGCACGTAATGATACATATTAACTAAAAATTTTTTGAGCTATTCTCAAGATCAAAATGTACAAACAACCACCTCTTTCTGGATGTGAAGATCTTTTTGTATCTGTAATTGTCTAATTGATTCTTCAAATACAGCCTGTAAAATGATAAGGTTAAATCTATAGTAAAACAAACAATGAAAGTTTTAACAATTATGAAAGTTTATTGAAAACAGGCAGCCAGAAATTAGGCGTAGTGGCCCTAAAAAGAAGCAATGACACTTACCTCTCTTTGAAGCCACTGTTGTTTCTCATATTCAACTAAAATGGTCTGCACAACAGCATTTAAAAAAAGAACACAACAATTATCCGTTGGTCAGTGGGAGAAGTTAAACTTCATAAAGAAAGCACAGAGGAGATTAAGAATCTTTGCAACTTCTATGCCTATTTATAAATATATCTTTTCTTCTATTCATACTTGTCCTGCACATTATCGACGAAATGTCCTTTTTCCTGATTATTAAACCGCAATACCGGGGCAACCGAAATGCCCTCGAGTATAGCAAGCAGAAAAGCATCCTATGCTTTTCAAATTAACTATATAGATAGACTCATGAAAGTTATAATTCTATGCCATGGTATATGTCCGTTGCAGCGAACGATTTGAGTTTGAACTACCTGCTGTGATAAATGGTCGGACAGGATAATCGAATTTAACCAATAGATAAAATAACTCAATCTACAAACCACAAATGCTTATATACAGAGATCACTAAAACAACCAAATCAATTGCAGTCAATGTGCATAAACGAATCCTTTTTCATTTTTTTTTTTAATTAAACTACCAAGGTAAAATTTGTTAAATTCAAACGTAAAAGTAAGTGATATGAGCTCAAAAACATTATCATTTCACAGAAAATAAATATTAATTTCACCAAAATATCAGTACTTACAGAATCCTTGCCATTTCCTCCATTTCTAGCGAGATAAACATCCGAGTCTTTCGCCTCATTTCCGACATCCTTAGACTTGGAAATCTGGCCGTGATCATCCTTTCCATTGGTCGCCGGATTCTGATCCTCCGAGGCTGCTTCTCCACCGCCACCCGCAACCTCGTCCGCCGCCTTATTCTGCTTGTTCTTCTTCTTCTTGCTCCTCTTCTTCTTATTCTTCTCGTCCTCCATTACCGCACCTCAATTTCTCCGAACCACACAACAAATTGTTCCTACAACTATATCCCCAATCTATCGAAGAAAAAGTATGAACGAAATCAAAATCTTCCGATCAAAATACCAACTCAAAGAAACCCTAGACTCTCTGCATTTAACGAATCGAAAAGATATCAAAAGACGTACCTGGAGATCCAAAATCCGAAGGGGTTGGAACTTCTCGAGAGATGCTAATTAGGAAATCTCAGAGGATATGTCAGCCATTTGATCCAGTGTGCTCGTATTTTACCTGGAATATATATACATATATACATATATACATGTATATTTGTATTTGTGTATTAAGATATGTGAGTCTCACTGCCCTTTCCACGTGTTTCGCGTGAACATCGGATGGCTGTGATTGAGGGTCTTGGTTAATAGTTCGTGGGGCCAAGAAGCAGGAGATTTTTCTTCTCTTCCGTCTGTGACATGAATATAATGTAAACGCAACCGTTGGTTAATAATTCGGCAACGTGGCATGTTTTACCGTTGGAGCTCAACTGAAAACAAACCAAAAAACTATACCCAAGTTTGCAATGTTTGGTCTTTTTTTCGTTTTTTAAATAATTCTTATTTATACTCCTAATTTTAGCATGATTTTTATACTATTTTCTAAACTTTAAAAAAGACGGAAAAAATTAAATTAAGTATAGATATGTGTCTTTTCTGTTTATTTTTAACATAAATCTTAATATAATTGTTTAGTAAAACTAATTCTTCTTTTTTTTTTTAATTGAATTTCTGATAGAAAAGAAAAAAGGGGTTAAAATTCAAAATCCAGAAGATAAATTGAGAGTTTTTAAAATTCAGAAGATAAAATAAGAAAAAAAATTCATTGACATAAATAATTCCTTAATTATATCATTAATATCAATATGCCTCCTGAATATACCTATTAAACTATTATACATCTAAATTTCCCCTTGGAACTTTCAAACGTGCTATCTTCTTGTGAAATAGCACATACCATGTGCCTGAGGAGCACAATTTTGTCGATTTCTTTAGGCACTTTTTTTTTAATTATTTTTTTAATTATTTCTTTAGACACTTGGCTAATCAAATTGAACTAAGATTGGTTCTTTACTTTTCTGCCCTCTTTTCTTGCTCGTAAGAAACTACTTCAAGTAGAGAATATATAAGATTTAGTGGTCAACCAATTTTATTTTAAAGTTATAGCATTCATTACCCTATAAAGGTTATACCAAACTTTAAATCAAGGAATTACTTAATAATTTCATCCAAAAATAAGCACATTTCAGAATTGGGAGAGGGAGGTAAATATAGAAACATATTATAATTCAAGTGACATAAAATGTACCTTTTAAAAAATGGATATATTGGCACATAAATCAAAACGAAATCGTAAAATATTTCTTAATTTTTAATCATGGTTAATTATTTAAAATTCATATATTAATGTTAGGTTTTATTTAAGATTATGTTTGGAGATAGTGTTTTGGATGTTGAAGATAGTTTGAGTTTTGAAAATGTGTGTCTGGTGAAAATAAATTATTTAGAGTAAAAAGTTTAAAAACTTGAAACGTATTCGGAAACAAAATTAGCAATATAGATCTTGTTTCGTTCTTCTTGAAATTTTATGTGATTTGAAAAAAAAACATCTTATTTCGACATAAAATAATAAACTTATGGATTTTTAAAAATATTTAAAAGAATGAATAATAAATTGAAGAAAAATGATTAAAAATATATTTGGAAACATGTTTCCAAATGTGATCCCAAACTTAGCCTTAGTTTAGAGGTTTTTTTTTTTTTTAATTATTGCAACTTTTTTTAAGAAAAGACACATATTTCCTTAACATTTGATGAATTATTCTGAAAATTATATTTTTGATTCCTAGATCTTTGAAAAATATTTTTTGGCCCGCAATATTTCTAAAATTTATAAAAGCACCCCCCAACCTGTGGCCTGAACTTCTTCTCACGTGAATTATAATTAAACAAAAAAATAATAATTTTTATCTCTCTCTCTCTCTCTCTCTCTCTCTCTCTTCAACTTTCCCTTTTCCTATGTTTCTTTCTCATTTCCTTTCTTTCTCTCTCTTCTTTCGCGGGAGCATAACACAAGAAACTTCCTTTGGCTTAGCCACCTAGTGGAAAGACCAAACTTCTGGAGCCAAACTTTTTCAGAGATCTCAAAATTTTTCAGGTAATGTTTTTCTCCTGTGAATTAAATGACTTTAATCTACAATTTCCCTGTTGAATTGTTGTTTCTTTCTTTTGTTTCAATCTCTTCTGTCATTTCTGATTAACAAGATTTATTTTTGGAAAAAAAAAAAAAAAAAAAAACCAACAACAACTAAACTAATCATGGAAAAAAAACAACTAATTAATATGAGTAGTTTCTTATTTGGAGAACAATTAGTTAAAAGTTACCTGATAATAAGGGGCTTTGTCTTTAAATAGGGCCTCCCAAAATCCTACCTTCAAAGGGAAATCCAAGTCTCAAAATCATATTTGTTTTTCTTTTTTATATTTGGTAGAGAATCCAAATATCTAGCTTAATTGAGGTACTTGTTATTTGTTTATTTGTTTGTTTGTTTTTAATTGAATTCCTTTGTCATTTACGAATGCCAACTTTGTTGATTAAGCTGAAGTCCCGTTTGGATTATAGATTCGAACCCACGAACAAAAGTTTTTACTATAATGTTTTCTGTCTTGTAAATCTGAATTTGATGTTCGGAATTACCGTTCAAACCTATGATCCAAACGGACGATAAATGTATATGGAAAAAAAAAACACACACACACATGCTCGTGCGCGCGCGCACAAAAATGGTAAAAGTACATGAATTTGCATCATCGTTGCATTTTTAAAGGCGTGTGGGCGAGATGCTGCGCAATTTTGAATTGTTTTCATGTTTGGGAAGCAGGGACTCTTTTGTGGGATTTGTGACAAGGGCTAGAAGAGTTAAAGTTCTTGGCAATTCCTACAAGGGTACTTCCTTGCACATTCTATGCTTTCGGTTTTCTGTATCGAGATCTCAACAGTGTCTTAGCTTTTGATCTGATATTCTTGCTGGGGATAAATGGATTATAACGAAATCTGCCCGATGTTTTATCTAAATGCTGCATTCGACCTATGTTTTCGGGAATGCTACACCTATCCGTTACATTAGTCAATTACATTTTTTATCGTGTTAAACATCCCCCAGCCTTCCGCAGAACTCATTTTTATAAAACTCCCATGTAGGAAGGTTTTAAACATGATTTGTAGAACATTGGGTGTATTTGTAGCATTCCCAAAAACGTAGGGTGAACACAAGATTTTATAAATTAGAAGGAAGGTTTTTTTTATTATCCCTTTTTTGTTTTGCTCTCTGCTGATAAGTATTGCAGCATATATATGTTTCAAGCTTGGTAAATTGATGCATCTTTTCAATTTTTCAGGGTTTTTTCTGCACTAGCTTGGCTTTAAACATCGGAATGGGACTTTGCATGCCCAAGGTCAGTGCTTTCTTATTAATTTGACAGTTTTAGTTTCTTATATGGTTGCAGTGCTAATGTTATGGCAATGTTAGGACTCTGAATCGCCATTCCAGGGTTATGTAGTTTTTCGGGAAAGACGTAAAATCACCGAGTCTAATTGTTTACCTCCTTTACTCAAAGGAAGATAACCTAATAAAAATGGTTCTTGGATGATGATAATCTTACTCGAAATGCATTAAATAATTTAGAGAGGATAAATTTTTATGCTTAGGTAGCCCCAGAGGAGAAAGACGTGGAAGAAACTGTTTGGTCTTAGATTGAAAGATCATATGCGGGGATGTGCAATTAAAGGATAACTTTCCCGACAACAAAATTAAAATAATATGTACATGAAGTGAAAATGAAGCCTAAAAGATTTTAGTCCTATGCCTTGTGGAATAGCAGAGTTGAAGTATCGTCCATACTCCATAAAAAGAGAAAGATGGCATTTGGTTTATTCGGCTGTTTAAAATGTAGTACATATGGGTTAACTGTTACAAAATTGTTTTTATTCCTGCAAGTTGCCAGAAATGAAGAAGTTTACATTTTGTTATCTCTTTCAAGTAATACTACGTAGATTTTCTGAAAGATTTCTGCCCCATAAAGATGTCGTTATTATTATTACTATTATTTCATATGCATTTTTTTTAGAACTTAAGATTTGAATGGATGCCAAAAGGTTCTACAGTACATTTTGTCAAAAAGCATGCTCTTCTGTATCCTGACCAAAGTTCTGTCTGTTGCCTTGCATTGCGTTGCACATACATGACTGCTTCTGTTCAATATTCTTGCAGCACAGAGATGATGATGATGATTCTGATCATCAAGCCACGTTTGCCGGTGGCAACGTGACCATCATCAATACACAAGAAAGTTGGGACCAGAAACTAGAAGAAGCAAAAAGGGATGGCAAAATAGTGAGTTCTTTCCTTTTTTCCCCCCCTCAAAATCATATTTTCATAATTCATGTTAAATGCATTGGAACTTTATTTTGAGCATGTATGTGCTATAGTTGAACCGAACTTGGCTTCTTCTTCTTTCTTCTTTTTTCTTTTCCTTTGGCACCAGTTTAGAAATCATCACCCAACCTTAGGGTTAGCATAAAGCTTAGAATTGAGTGTATCTCCAGCGTGAAGAAATAAGACCAGATTGAACTGGGATACGTTTTACATTTGAGAAACGGAAATTAAAGGACATTTGATTTTAAATTTCTATGTATCAAATGTTATAAGCAAAGAAACAAAAGGATTATACTTTTTGCCGTAAGAGGAGCGCAAGGGGTATTTTGAGGACTTGGCTCATAGGTAAGGTCCCTTTTCCTGCCCTCCAATTAAATCATGACACATCAATTAAGGCATTTCGACTGTCCTGGTATGTGCCATAATATATTAATTGATATGACATTTTAATTGATGTGACATGATATTGTTAGAGGGACATGACAAGCGGCCATAGGAGTCGAACATGTATCTTTAGTGACAAATTCCAGCCAAGAGAGAAGATTGAATTTCCTTGGGCTGCAATCGTTAATGAAAGTCATTTGTCCGGACATAGGAAGAAGATGGCTGTCAGAGAAACATGAATACAATAATGATTTTACAGTGGATAGTTATTTAAACAAAACATTGGGGTTCCAATTGTAGATTTTGTTTCAAATTAGTTATTACACATTGAGGTAAATATAATCTGAATTGAAACTCTTGTGCTCAATAGGTGATTGCAAACTTCAGTGCGACTTGGTGTGGTCCGTGCAAAATGGTTGCTCCATATTACCGCGAGTTATCTGAAAAATATCTGTCTCTAATGTTTCTTGTGGTTGATGTCGACGAAATGACCGTAAGTGACGAACGATTATTATATGTATATAAACATTATTTGCAATTTGTTGAAGGAAATTAGATTTATATCATTCAGATCATTCTTTTTGGGCAAGATGCTTTTACCGCTGACTTTGAGTCTTTGTTAGTCTGAGTTACTTGTGTTATTATACTGAAAGCTTTTCATTATGGCGTAACTTTGGCTGCACAATAATCTGATCACTGCAACAATTTTTGATATAAAGGGTTATTTTACTTTTACCAAAAAGTATAGGAAAGCTAGAGAGTTATTGGGAGACCAGGGCTCGCTTGTATTTCTTACGAGCACTGGCACGCCCAAGGCAATTAGCAAAGAATATCCATGGTTTAGTAATGATTTTGTATGGTGCAGGATTTCAGCTCAAACTGGGATATTAAAGCCACTCCTACTTTCTTCTTCCTCCAAGACGGAGAGCAAATCGACAAGCTTGTGGGGGCCAACAGGCCTGAGCTCCAGAAGAAGATATCCGCGATAGCAGATTCGACTGCTTGCAATGAGAAGTGACGACGGTCATGAAAAGGCCATTTCTATTGCCATTGTGATTTTCCAAGTGCTTTGTAGTGAATTTTTGTTTATAATCTCCGCATGTAAAGTGAACTGAATACTGATGAATGGTATCGGCCCAGGTTTAAAATTGCGCAATCGGGTATTAAGGCATTTTTTGTTTGCGAGTTAAGTAGCAAACCTGAATGCTGTTTGAGACGTAAACCTCAAAATAAAACCATAAAATAAGTCGAAAAAATATATGAAAAATCATATAGCAGATAGAAATCATAATATAACATCAAAATTTTTTTCTTCAAATGCCTATCATTCAACCTCTTGTTGAACATTATGTAAGCCAATGTGTTCATCTTTATGGTAGTCAAGCGATTTCTTTGTACCGGAAAAAACTTCAGAAAAATTGATGCTACAATTTCAATTTTGTACAATTGAGTGCGTTTTTTAGTAGGTCTCAATTCATAAAGGCATACGCAATTTGGAAGCCGATTGAGGTTTAGGTCTCATTGCTCTTTTTTTCTACAATTAACTGAGGGCACCTCATTGCGCACTTCAAATTGTGTAATTTTAAACAATGTATCATCATATTTGATTTGTTAAAATTCTTTGGATGCTCGTGTACTTCTTCCAAGAACTTGATGATTTCGGTATTGGGAAACTACTTTTTTTTTTATTGCAGCTATTATTATTTAACCCGTAAGGTTGAGTCGAGTTCTTTCACAAAGTGTGGGGCCTACTTAGTAAGGGAATCTCATTCAACCAACAGGGTAGAACGTAGGTACTCATTTTTTCATGAATAAAACTAGCCCTCAAATAATTCTTCTCCCTTTAAAATTATGAACTTTGTTTCAAAATAAATGGTAGTTGGATAGTTATTTTAAGAATTAAAATCATGAATGTCTATGAACTTTGTTCTCTATTTTGAAACATTCTCTATTGAAATTTGTACCAAATTTAGTCCCCGGACTAGAAAATGGGTCAAAATTGTTGTTCTGCTAATTAAATAGATGGAAAAATGTTAAATATGCAAAATTGTGCCAAAGATAGTCCCTAAAAAAAAAAAAAAAAAAGGAGAACAAATTTAGTCTATTATGTGATGTAGAAAACGTAACAAAATTAGTCTACCATGTGATGTAGAAAACGTAAAATATGCGTAGTTTAAGCGTCAATCTAACGCGTTTCTTAAACATGATTTTTTTTTTTTTTTTGTCTTTTAATCAAAAAAGTGAAAATAGATATAAAGAAATGCTCGTTAAAGTTGCTTTAGATTCAAAAGGTTTTAAATTTCTTGTTTGGAATTGGAGGCAAGGGTCGAGGTCATTGTAAAGAGTTAGGACTTAAGCTTTATTTGGCAAATTAGTTTATCTTCAACTAAACAGTTTTTTTTTTTTTTTGTTGGATTATATCTTTTTTCTAAAAAATCAACAAAAATTATAATTAGTTTTAAAAATGTCAACTAATTCCAATTTAAAAATTTTAACTCTAACTAATGATCCAAACACATTTAGATTGGGATAGGACTGAGATTGGAAGACAAGGTTGGGACCTTATGGTGGGGCCAAGATCACAACTGGGTTGACCTTGACTTGACACCAACCTTGATCACACCTTGTTTTGTCCCTCGGTCTTGACCTCGACTTTGACACAATCCCGACTACGACCCTAGTCCCAATTGTGACCCAAATCCCTTAATCATAATTCTTTTCCCAGTTTTGGAAACAATTAATATTAGTTTAGGAGAAAATTGTTTTTTTAATTAAAAACAAGAAATTTCCCTTATTTTTAAACAAAATTTGATAACAATTAGAAAGAACAAAAAAAAAAAAAAAGATCACCGAATATATTTTCTTAAAAAATCACTTTCTTTTTGTTTAAAAAGAAACAAAAGTTTATTTAAAATAAGAAAAATGCAAAAGATAACAACTCTAATATCGATTTTTGAGTAATAACCTACGGAGCATGTGAGTAGTCATTTTTTTATTAGTAAGTCTTTAAAATATTATCATATCAATTAATTATATTTACAAATAAAAAAAATAACAACTCACCGTTACATGAGTTGGTTTCAAAAACTGATAGTAGAGTGGGCTAAAACATTGACCTTTAACGTTTTTCATTCATTTTTCTGAAATAAAGACTAACTTTGACACTTTTTTTTTTAATAGTTTGAGGGGTAAATTTGATACAATTCCTCTATTTCGTTTTCCATTCACTTATTTAATAAGGGAACTAACTTGTCTTTTTAATGACCAATTTTCTACAACTTTTAACAAAAGACTTTCTAGAGAGAGAGAGAAAAATTCATGGACCTCCTAGAAGTACAATTTAATGGTTTTCAATTTTCATTTCATCCTAAAATATAATAAAGAACTATATATAAAGGATAGTAGACACTAATATTAATTATATCCTCTCTCTATCCTCTCTCTATTCATAAAAATAAAAATAAAAAAAAAAAAAAAAGAACACTGGGACTAATTTCAAAAAGAGAGAAGAATTCATAAATTCCATTTTTTGTTTGTCATTTTCGTACTCCTTTCAATGGTGTCTTATTTTGTGGAAAGATACCAAATGATCTTTTAATAGGAGGTCATTCTCTCTTTTGCTGGTTGTTGCATGAATATGCTTGAATTCTTCTTCAACAGGAAATTCGAATTTTGTTTTTTTTTTTTTAATAAAAATTATATGTATAAAATTATCTTTAAATTATATATGTAATTACGTTGACTTATTAATTTCTAAATTCTTTTAAATGTGATGATTTAGTCTTTATTTTTTTTATATAGTAATTTTTTTTTCCTTCTGAATTTGGGGATTGCCGGAATGAATTCATTTACTATGAGGGTTTTTTTTTTAATTTTTTTTTGTAGTAATTTGAATATTGGAAAATTGAACTATACAATTACAACAACAATGTTCCTCTACTTGCTCCTCCGTTTTCCGTCGTCCTCAACTGCTGCTCTAAAAACAAAGATCTTTGAAACTTCACCGGCAATAGGCACTCCGACTCTTGAACAAAAGTAAAGAGAAATCTAATTTTTAATTAAGTGAAGAATTATTAAAGACTAAGCCAAGTGCTTTATTTATATATGAAGTGAGTGATAAGAGGGATCCTCAAGAAAAATCGAGTACTCTGTCTATAGATAAGTTGATCGATAAGAGGAATCCTTTGGGTCTACTATGATTCATACACGTTATCAATCATTAGGGTGCTAAAGAATATCATGATATTTCCTTACAAAAAATGACTGACAAATTCACTTATATTCCTCCTAGAATAATGATACCTATTTTGATTTTGTTTGGGAACTCACTATCAAGCTCTACACTGTTTTATCTCAATCGGTCATCAAGATGTACTTCGATCTAGTATTTTCTTGATGGTAGGTATACATTTTGGTATGGATCAGATGATCATCGGAGTGATTAGCTTTGCAAATATCGATCTCCATTAGATATCAACATTTTCTAAGAAATAAATCTTGATCATCGATCAACATATTCATTCACTTAAATTGAGAGACGCGTGTCACATTGTGATTAGTCATTTTAATAATGGTATTTCATTGAGAACTATGTGGGCTAGCTAACTTTTGTTATTTTTATCATTCCGATTTTTATTTTTTTGCTTTTTGCTTTTTGCTTTTTGTCTTGTTTTTTATGAGCACTGATTAATTTTGGTTCACTAGAGGGTGGGTGCTTGATTTTTAGCACAACTTCTGGCCACACGAAGAGGAGGCAATTTGCAAGATGATTTAACCACTTTTTTTTTTATAAGTTATCAAAAAAATTATTAGCAAAATGACCTCAAATAACCAGAAACGACCACGATCATTCTTATGTTAAAATGATATAAGGTTATTTTGTTAATTTTAACTTTTGAGATTGTCATTTTGACAAATACCTGCACCAAGAGATTTGCCCGAGTTTATCTAATTTCCCTTACTAATAAAAGCTTTTTAAATTTCTTGAATTAGACACTTGATTATTTTCATTAATTATTTTTCTTTCTAATTTCTATCTTTTACATCCTCTTTTGTAAACAAATATAGTATTTCTTAGTTTTTTTTTTTAACGGAAAAGGGAAAAGGAGCATTTTTATTTTTATTTTTAAAGAAGCATGTTGTGTATTACAAGCAAAGAGAGGGGGGAAAAAAGGAACAAAAGAACAAAAACTTCAACATTTCCCAGCCTCATAGAGTCATTTTTCTCCTTTTGTTAAAATCACAAAACAGGATACGAGAATGGAAAGTTTACCTTGCCTTTATTATTGTTCCGGTACCAACTCTCTTGACATTTTTGAGCCAAAAAAAAAAAAAAAAAAAAGGTCTCTCCATTACCGATTCTTGTACAATTCTAATAGTTAAATCTAATCAAAATTATATTAAAATGTATGTTATACTTTCACAACCGATATTTTTATAAAATGACACTTATAACATTTTTTGATACGGTTTTGGAACAACTAGTTGATTTTTATATAATATTTTTTAGTGATATTTTAATTTACATCAATAGTTCTAAGAATACTGTTAGGAATATCAGCTCTAATAATAATTTTTGAATACCAACTCACGTATCATATTTTCATTGGTAGATACAATTAATTAATGTAACAATATTTTGAAATGCTTACCGATGAAAAAAAGATAACTCATATGTCATGTAATTTGATACTCAAAAAAATGAGGATTAGAGTTGGTGTTCGTAACTTTTTTAATAATTCTAAATAGTATCATGTCACTAGATTAATTCTAAATAGAAATTTACATACAAATCAATTAATAATTATAAGATTCTAAATAAAATATTGCAACTGTCGGATCTATCTAACAGACGGACTAGAGACATTCCCTAAAATAAAAATAAGTATTAATTTTTTATACGAATTTGACAACAGTACTAAAAAAACAAAAAAAAAGAAAACTAAACTCTAGTTTTTGGTGATTGGGTTATGGATGGGGGATCAATCTATTAGCTATATATAAAAGCAGGAATATATTTTTTGTCCCCCTTTTAATAATTATTACGTGATAATTACATTATCATTATATGACTGCCTATATTTATTTTTTTATTTAATTTTATTTATCTATTCGACACACGCGTTTACGGTGCAATACAACTAGTTTGCCACCACCTCACCTTTTTCTTTGGCTATTTTTGTATGAATTGGGGGCCTCACAGCATGTTGGGTGTGTGACGACCTCAATTGAAGGCAGTTGGAGGCCATGTTCTTCGTTTGGCTCTTGTCTTTTTCTTCCCAAAATTTGATTATATAACAAAATGCTGGAACCTCTCTGTCCTCAGCCGTGTGGACCCCATCAAGTTCACCTTATGGGGTCAGTGCGTTCCGGATGGGTTTTTTTTTTTTTTTTTTCAAATATAAAAAAATTCGTTTGAATTAAATGTTCATTTAAAAAAAAATTAATGAGAAAGTTTTTTTTTTTTAGAATAAGACATTATTTGAATATGTAAAAAATTTTCTTTTTAAAAATAAAAAGTAGTTTGGAATGAGAAAAAATAATACTGAAAATGATACATTGTGAAAAGATTTAAAAAAAGATTCCCTTTTTTTTTTTTTTTTTCCAAAAAGTGCTACACAAAATAAATTTAAAAATAAGATATTTTTTTTTTTTCAAATTGAGATTATGACGGAAAAAGTTGAGACAAATAATTTTTTTCAAAAAATTTTATAAGTTTAGAAATTAGATATATCATCCAAACAAAGGTAATTATTTAGTTGATAGGACTTAGAAAATTTTGTTTATTTCTAAGGCAAGAGTTCTATGGAAGGCACAATATATGTTTTCAAATATTAAATCGGATTAAAATCATATTAAATGGAAAAGAAGTATGATATAGTTGGTTATAAATATTAAGTTTTGAAAATAGAACGTAGTATTTTAGTGTAAAACTCTTATAGGAAAAATTATTCCTCCCCTATGTCTTCAAGTACAAGTAAAGAGCCTACTTAGGGTTTGGTTAGAAAGAAGAAAGAAGAAACAATGGCGAAGGGAGAAGAGAGCCGGGGAAAGAGGGTCTCTTCTTGTCCATCATATTACATATTTCTATCAACAAAAGGACGCAAACTCTCTCTCAAATTTAATTTTTAAAAATACTATTTATTCCTGAAAAATTATTAACAAGCTTTACAAATGGACAATTTAACAAATAGAAAAACAATTATTATTAATATTTTCAACTATCCATCCATCTTATTAAATAACAAAAAGGATTTTTACAAATCTCTCAATTCCTCACATTCTTCATCCTTTCAATTTTCTTATCTTTCCTTCTCTTTATCCCTCCATTAGGCGAATCCTTAGAGCTACATCCTCATAATTTTATTTTATTATTTTTTTCCTTTTGTCTTTCTGTAATTACAAGTTTTTTTTTTTTTTTCGTAGTGTAACCTCCTGTGATAATGACACAAAATAAAATTTAAAAAAAAACGAAATTTTTTTAGTGGTATAGAAGAAGAAAATACGGTAAAGGTAAACGCCGACATAACAATGACAATATCAGCCACCTTCCACATGGATGGTCTTTGATTTGATTTGATTTTTTTTTTAGATAAACTTTGATTTGATTTTATTAAGCACAAAACAAAAGTACCAAATATGACATCGCATTTATGAAGGTACTACGTCAACCAAGACCACAAGAACAAAACAATTAGCTCATGAGATTTGGATTTGAGTTTGAATTTATTTATAGGTTTATTTATGTGTTTAAATTATTTGAATTAAAAAATATAAAAATTTAAAATATGTTAAAAAATTAAATAAAATTTATTTTATTTATTTTAAAATTTTATATAATTTAAAAATAGATATATCTTATTTAGATTTATTTATATAAAATTATAAATTTTTAAAATTTAAATTATAAAATTACGTGAATAATAAAATTAAAAAAATGATAAAAATTAAAATATGATTCTAAAGTTTAGATTACGTCGAATTGCATGCTTAATTTTCAACTTAATTTCTTTAATGTTAAAAAAAAAAATTTTTTGGTAGGGCCTTTTATGTGAAAATTATAAATAAGTTAGGTGAAGTGTAATATTACTTTTTTTTTCTCTCTCTATCACAAGTGTCAACCGTTCGCACGTACATTTGCCGGCTTGTTAGAACATAATCCACCAGGCTAGAGATTTTAGAAACACCTGTAAAGGGAACATTGAAAATACAGCTAAAATTAAATTTCATTCTGATTTCGTATCTGAAAGAATTAAAAGACGTGTCAATTGCGACAACAACTCATTGTGGACCCTACTCACATGTTTTAGTACCAGAAACCAGTACACCTGTTAAAACCCAAATCATTTTCCGAAAAATATATAATAATAATAATAATAATAATATATTTATAGTAATAAAAAAAGACTAAACTGTATTAAAAGACTAATAATAATTAAAAGACAAATAATAATAATAATTAAAAGACTAAATAGTAATCTATTTGAATTCCAAAGGTCGATGCATCTTCCACTTTAAGGCACAACTCTAAACGTCGTTTATCATACCATTTAATTTAAATTAAATTATATTTTTTAATCATAATTTTATTTTTTAAAAATTTTTTTTATCTTTTTAAAAAAATCAATAAAAATTATTATTCAAATTTAAAAATCTCAACTCAACTCAAACTCAATTTATTCACCAAACACCCCTAAAATTAAACTCGGTGTCTTAATCTCATACCCTACTCTAATAACTTTTTTTAATTTCAAAAATAACACAGAAAAATACGTTTTTTTTTTAATGTAAATTAACGAGCAATTCCGTGAATTTACTCGGAAAGTTATATTTATTTGACAGATATGCTACTCATGAGAGATTAATTCATACATACATATAAAATGAAGTATATGGAATGCAAATATGTAATAAATTCAAATTGATACTTCTCTCCCAAAAGCAATAGTGGTACGAATACATTATTTTACAATCCTCCATGTAATTTTTAGATACAAATTAAAGCTAATTTAATAAATTAAAAAAAAAACATATTAGGAAACCAGAAAGAAGGTAAAAAAAAACGAGAGAAAGAAAACCCCAGTAAGTAACTGAATAAAAATGGGAGACCAAATTTGATCATTTGATTGACTAAGAACCGAAAACAAATAGTGCAGTACCAGAATGGCTTAGCAAACTAGCTTCATTTGATCTCAACGCCCTTTGGGGTTCATGATCTGCGAAAACACGGCACTCGGCGTCAACCCGTCGGAGTCTTCGCTTGCCAAGCTCCTTCCGCCAATGCTCATGCTCATGCCACTGCTTCTCGAGTCCGTCACCGTACCATCAAAGCCCGGCGATGCATCGGGGTCCTTCCTTTTGGAGGCCACGAATGGCTCCTCCTCAATGTTGCCAAAACCTTCGCCGCTTTCCTCGGCGCTATCTTGCAGCTGCAAAGCAAACTCGAGGTTCCACAGAACGTCTCCCATGGAAGGCCTTTCGATGCCCTGGTCAGATACACATTTCATGGCTGTCTCCGCAAACTTCTTGAAACACTCCGGTGCGATTTTGCCCTTCAGGAAAGGGTCCAGTATCTGGTCGAGAATGCCTTTCTTGTGACAATGTGCAGCCCACTCCGCTAAGCTGACTTGCTCCTTTGGAAGCGTGGGGTTTAGAGCCGGACGTGCACACAAGATTTCGAACAGGACAACACCAAATGAGTAAACATCGGATTTTTCTGTGAGTTGTTGCCGCCTGAAGTACTCGGGATCCAAGTATCCGAAACTACCTTTGACAACAGTGCTGACATGAGTGTTGTCCAATGTAGGGCCGGTTTTTGACAACCCGAAATCAGAAACCTTAGCAACCCACTTCTCGTCCAAAAGAATGTTGGTTGTCTTGACATCTCGGTGAATGATGGTGTGCTTAGCGCCGGTGTGGAGATAGTGCAAACCACGAGCAGCTCCGATGCATATCTCAAGCCTTTGTTTCCAGGGCAGCGGGGGCTTTTGGGTCTTGTATAAATGCTCACGCAGCGTTCCATAAGCCATGTAATCGTAGACAAGGATCATCTCATAGTTTTCTTCACAATATCCAATCAACGAAACGAGATGGCGGTGACGAAGCTTTGAAAGCATCTCAATCTCAGTCTGGAACTCATGGACACCTTGCTCGGAGAGAGGGTTCCCTCGCTTGATTGCAACCTTGGTCGTTCCACCGTCAATTTCACCCTTGTAAACCTTGCCAAAACCTCCCACACCGAGAAGTAGAGCCTCATCAAAGTTGTTGGTGGCAGCCTTGATCTCAGAGAACGAGAAATGGCGGCAAAGGTTCGAAGGAAGAGAGGAGGCATAACTCCCCGTCGTGTTTGTCTTGGCAGAACCTGCAGAATGCGAATTTCCATACAAAGAAAGAGGCAGCCACCCAGATGGCCCTTCACTCGCACTCGAGTCCTTTCCTTGCTTGCGGCGCCGTGACAGAAACATAACGAGGAAACCGAGAACAACGGCTAAAACAATTCCACCACTTACACCACCAGCAATAACAGCCGTCTGACTTTTTGATTTACCATGGCCTGATGGTTTAACCCGAGATGGGTCAATTTCAGTGTCTTTAGGAGGAGCAATAGGATTGACCCCTCCAAGATTTCCAGTCGAATCGCTGAGCTTGAACACCTCCACTCCACTTAGGATCGCATCATAGTACTGAGACTTTTGAGCAGTGTACGGATGAAGCGCAATCCACATATCCTGCTGCGGGCTTCCATCTGGAACAAAAACTCCATAATCCTTATACAGCCCAATCCCATTGCCCCCTGCCCAAGCCACAACATCGGCTTCCTGCTCTGCAGTTTGATTATTGAGGAAGATCGTAAACGCCCTTTGATTGGGTTTGGTTATATTCTCAGCAACCTCACAGAAATAGAGCCTAACCAGGTAAGAGAACCCCGAGTCAATCGACAAAATCCAAGTCAGATTGTAGTTCAGGTTGATGTGCCAATCAGGCCCCATCGATCTAGCCGTGGAGTAGACATTAATCGGCGCAACATAAGTCTGACTCTTATCTTGGTATGTGATTGTCATGTTTGGATCAGCAGTTTCAGGAACCCCAAAAGCAGCCCCATACAGATAAGCAGTATCATCATACCAGGACCTATACAAACCCGTATCCCCCGACGGCGAGATATCATTCCCGCCGACATTCAACCGATACAAATTCTCAAGAGCAGTGCTGTTATCAATGATAAAAGAGGTAGACTGACCCACAAGCATGGTAGTTCCATCAGTAGAAAACAAATCAGGCATAGACACAACCTCAATTCCATTAACGAAAGCGTAAGCATTCGGAACACTAGTCGACGGCTTAAAAGTAAGGGCCAAGGTATCACCTTCGACATTGACGGAATACTCCTTGACAATGAAGGCATAATTCAAGGCCTGAGTGGTCTGTGCAGCGCTGAAATTCTTCAGCAGAGTGTAGGACTGTGACGTGACATCGAAGACGCCGTTCGAAGCGTTGAGGCCGGCGTAGGACGCCGGATAGAAGTACAATCGGATGAATTTACGGCCCGGGGCGACGGAGATGGTGTAAGTGAACTGCGACTGGAAGACTCTTGCGGTCATGTAAGGGATTGTTTGGACAGAAGGGTCTTGGACATCCGCTTCTGAGGTGGTGGATTTCGAGTCTTTTGGTAAGTACAGAGAGCCCTTGTCGGAGGTCCATTTCTTCCCGTCGGCTTCCTGGGTGGGCCCGCCGCAGTTGAGGAAGATTTGCTCAGCAGGAACGTAATTTGCAGACCAAATCACATCAAGTGATGAGAAGCTCAGGCACAGAAATACCAGGAGAGAGAGAGCTCTTGAACTCTTGAAGTTCTTCATGGACTCCAACAAATTTTTTATTAAAAAAAAATGTTCTAGAACAATGCTAATGGAAATCAGGATCCGGGTCTTTCTAATACAACCTAAAAATCAAGATCTGGACTGAGAAACTGTAAAACAATCGAAGAAACGAACTGGGATTTTCTGAAAAACCCAGAATTCAACAAAAAATGAACGAATTTCCAGAAGCGGAATCGGAGATCTGCGAGCAAAAAAAAAAAAAGGAACTTTAGCACATTTCAAGCTCAAAACAAGTCGTCCAAAAAAAGGGTACAAAACAAAAAACAAACAACAAAAAACAGAGAATTTCGTGTAAGAGAGTTTTGGACTCACCTCTCTCTATCTTTCTCTTCGGACAATCACCAGAACGGAAGAAGAACGAACTCAACGAGTCAGAATCGGGAAGAAAGAAGAGAGAGAGAGCATGATTTTCTTTTTAGGGAGAGAGAGAGAGAGAGAGAGGAAAAATGGGAAAAACTTTTCTTTTCTTTTTCGTTTTTGGGGTAAAGGAGAACAGACCAGAAACTGAGACTAACGGCAACGGCTGACTTTATTATAGTGCAACTACAAGCTCCAAACTCCTTTTATTACTATTTTTTTGTTATGGTCGTAGTTTCAGTGTTCAGCTGCTACGTTTGCGAAATGACGATTATACCCTTGACGGAGGTGGAAAAATGACATATATGTCCTTGCAAGTAAGTTTCCGCCGTTTTGGTCTAAATGGAGGGACATGATTGGATGACAGCTCAGTAGGAGGGATGCCAGTGAAATGATATCATAGAAACGAAAAGGGAAACGCGTCATTAGAAAGGGAAAAAATTTTTGTTTTTTCTCCCCTCTTTTTGGGTGTGATATAAAGGGAATTCAATGCATTGAATTTGTTTATGGGAACGCGTTTCTGTAAGCTGTATTTTGGTACGTTTTATTTCTGTTAACCCACCCCAGCTAATTTAAATATTATAATTTTCTTTCCAATAGATATATTTTAATTTTTTAGAGAAAAATATTTAAGAGAATTGAAATTATGTTAGAATAAACAAGTTTGGATTACCATTAATAATGGTTATATGATGATTAAGATGTCCAACTCAGTTCTTCGCTCCAAGCCTAAGTTTTCTAGTTCTCGACTGTTAAGTGACAGAGCTTAATTAATGCTCAACAAATCGACTTCTCAAGAAATCAGGACAAAGCTCGCAAAAGGTCTACAATATAGACTGTTAATTCAATAGAGGCATTTAGTTGTTGGATGTTAAAGTATGGAAACTTAAAGGGTGTTTGATGAATGAGTTTAAGTTAAGATTTTTAATTTTGAGTTGGTTGACTTTTTAAAAATTAGTTATAAATTTTATTGATTTTTCAGAAAAAGATCAAAACTGATATGAAAAATGTGAGTTTAAACTTGTTTACCAAACTCACCCTTTATCCTCTACGGATCGACTTTTTAGGAAATCAGGATGAAACCCATAGAAAATCTCAGTGTAGACAGGTTATTCATCATTCATCAAGGGTATTTTGTGGACTTTACACTTGTAATTTCCGTTACCTTTTTTTTTTTTTTGGATAAATACGTACGAGGTGATGTCATAAGAGTTACTATTTTAGAAGTTAGAGAAAGACACTCAAAGAGTTTTGAAAGTGAGATTTCTCTTGTAAACTTTGTAATCGTCTTAGTAAATTATTTTAGCAATAAAAATAAGATGTCATATTAAATTGAAATGTTTTGTAATTATTTATTTTCTTATGTGATTATTTATTACTATCTGTGATATAGAATTAAGGTAATAACTCTTAATATTGAATACTTAGGATGAGAATCCTTGTTATCCTATCGATACAATCAGTAGGCATACCTAATCATTAATGGAACTGGAGACGTATGGATACTACTAATTCCCTTAATTCTTCTCATTTAAAAAAAGTCTTGATAAAATGTAGTTTTTTTATTAGATCATCGTACTTTATTGAATAATATTACATGATTATATTTGCTCTTAGAATTAAATATTGATAATCATTTTTAACTTATCGTTCTTTTTAAAATCTTGTTCAATTGTCATATTTTATTAATATGATATTACTCCGATTAAAAACTATATTTTGCTTTGTTTTGTTTTTCCCTGCTCCGACCAAAGAAGTCATTCTTTAACCCTTTTTTCAAATTTAAGTGTTTCATTGTAATATCTTTATTAAATTTTATGAAATTGTTATATATTTTAGTCTCAACCTACGATAATTCACATAGGTATTTTGCAGCCTCCCTCCTCAAATTTCTCATATGAGGTTTCCCTTTACGTGGGATTTCCACTGCTGTCATTGACTAAAACTCCGTCAGAGCACGTTAGTATGATGTTATCGATGTCCTCATTCGACAAAGTTATGGCTGTCTAAGGTGATTATCAGTTCAGTAATTTTCAATAGGAATGGAGTCAAAGGGTCCTATTTGGGATTTTCTATATTAGATCTAACTCAGTGAATTTCTAACGGTTTGGGATCTGGCGAGTCTTGGCGATCTCACGGTCATTGCAACGATCTCTTAGTTCTAACAGAGCTTGATTGATTTCTTCTGAGTTGCAGCATGCGGTGAAGTGATTGTTTCGTGTGGGACGAGAATTTTATGGTTGATGTGATTTTATATTCATGCATTGTTTTTGTGTTTTTATTTTAGTTTTGTAATAAAAGAGGTAGTTCTCCTGACTCCGATTTGTTTTTGTATGTGTATGTTATATTAGAGTTGTTTTCTGACAGTATATATCTATTGATTCTGTTAGTATTATTAATATGTAGAGTTTGTTATAGCCTATATTCTGTGAGTGACTGTCTCTTAATCGATCAGAATATTTCATTGATTATATATTTTTTTAAAGAGCTTTGTACATGTTTAATTTTAGGATTATTGAGAAATTTGATAAATGTTTTCATTATTAGGTTTCGACTTATGTCTTCCTCATTGAGTTTCATTAGATTTTATTAATAAAATTGATCTTACTCAAATTTGTGTCTCTTCTACCACATGTTTTTTGTTTTGTTTTTGATATTAGTAACTTTATCTCGTTTGAATATGAATGATAATTCTCCTATTAAAAAAATAATTCATATGGTTCGAAATGCAACAAAGTCATACATATAATTCATCCAGAAAAAAAAAAAAAAAAGAAGTCAGACATATAAATTATTTTTTTAAAATCCTAGTATAAATTTCTCTTTTGTGTCTCTTTTATTTGTTTATTCATATTAAGCTAGCCTGTCATAGTTGTTTGTGGGTTGGACTTCATTTTTCTCTCGCTTTCCCAGTAGAATTGCAGGACAGAAAATAATAATCAGGCAAATGTTTGGAATTGGTCCAAATTTGCTTGGATTTTCTATTTAGTTTTTTTAACAGCAACGACCTTATCTTGTCAGTTGTTGAAAGTAGACATATCCCTCTCCATACAAAAACTATACTACAAGTACAATTGTGTCACCTCATGTTACATCAATAGCTATATATTTTGATTTTTTAACTAACACCGTCGTGTATTATAATTATTATTATTTTTTACTTCATAATTTTTTAGATTTAGTTTTGCCTTCTGGAAATATATATAGCCTTTGATGGCTAGGGTCGGAATCCGGAAATCCTAGCAAGAAAATTATCGTCATACTCTATCCATTTATTTATTTAAAAGTTCAAAAGAAAACTTCTTTTTATTTTTTATTTTTATTGTGGAGTAAAAAAAAAATTGTTACAATCTTATTAAAGTCGAAGCAAATTCCATAATTAAATATCTTCAACAATGAAATATGTCTTTCAAAACAAATTAGTATCTTAAAAATCAAATCCAAACTCCAATAATAAAAAGCTAAAATCTAAAAAATACACACACACATATATGACTACTTTTGATCGAGTCCGGATCCGAGTTAGGGTCCAGGTGGGGGTGGGGCCAGGGAACCCATAATCCCACTCCCGTCTCGCCTTCAATTTGAGGGTTAATTTTAGCCCCTATATCTATTTTTATCCTCATCTAATGTTCTCATACTCATCATATTAAAGATAATCATACGTAAATATCCATATCCATAAATAATCTCTAATTATGACACAAACAGAAAGGAAAGAAGTTAAAAAAAAAAATTGTAAAATAATTTGTTTCTTTATCTCGTTGTACTATTTTGGCTTTAAAAAACAAGGAGAAAGAAAAAAGTAATTTTGATTGGCATCATCTTGTTCAAGTTTTCCACTTAAAAATCAACCAAACAAAACTGTTGAGACCATTCAGAACTTTTTTCCACTTAAAGTGGTATTTGGTATTGTTTCCAAATGTGTTTTGAAACGTTTTTGCACGTTTTGAGCTGCAAAAATGAAAACGTTTTCTAAATAGTATTTGTGTAACAAATGTTTTGAAAACAAAAACGAAAACAAAAAATGTTGAGAATGATTTTTGTAAAGAAATGGAAAATAAACGTTTTCAATTTTAAGACAATCTAACTTAACTCATGTGTTCAAAAACATCCCCAAACACAATTCATATTTTTCTTATATCTAAATCAGTATCTTAAAACATAATTTAAGAAACGATCTTAGCATCGTTCTTAGGATATTTACATTTTTCTTTTAATATCAAAAACAAAATCATTTTCAAAACAAACAAAAACAATACCAAACACTACAAATTCTCGTTTCTTTTTTCTTTCTTACCAAACAACATGTTATCATCATTCTCTGTTCAATTATTTATTCGAATAACTCCAATGAAGTTGATCAGAAGGAATTGACTCCCATAGTTGGCTTGACTCCATTTAGATGTTTACATTTACATTTCTACTAACTTTACCAAGCTTTCTTCAGCTGCACAAGGAAAGATTTTGAAAAGGAAAACTCTTCTACTAAAGTTATTGTTGGTTGGAATAGGTCATCCAATAGTAGGTACGTGGGTTTGTCTAGTCTAATATAACCAATGACCAAGTCCATGGCCGACTCAACTCAAGAGTAAGGCCACTAAAGTCATTGCGTAAGTTTCACTCTATTCCTATTTAGATCTCCGTTTTAAATTTATTATTCGTAAGTTTTTCTTATTTATTTTTTTCATAAATGTATTAAAATTTTCAATTCGAAAAATAAATTTAAAATAGAGATCCATGACAAAATCTTAATCAAGACTCTAAATTTTGAGTCCACAGCCTAAGTTTCTGCTTTTAATCCCGTTTAGATCTCTATTTTAAATTTATTGTTCAGATTTTTTTTTAATTTATTTTTTTCTCATAAGAATTTGAAATTTTTATTTCAAAAGATAAGTTTAAAATAGAGATCCAATACAAAACCTTAGTTAAAAGACTTTCAATCTTAAGTCTTCCCTATTTATAACTATATCTATTAGACCTCCTATCATAAATAGTAAATAGCCTTTTTGAGGCAATCCTTAGTAGATATGTATGCCACCTTCTATAATACTAGAGCTATTAACTTTGTTAATTAAAGGAAGGAGTAATTTTCAAAAAAATAAATAAATAAATAAATAAAGGAAGGAGTAAGAAGATATTTTAGCAAGCATATGTGATAATGGATATAAATGTTGCAAAGAGAGAGAATCTCATGTAAATATCATGAATAATTTGATCTATCATGGGATCCATAAAAATCCATTCAAAAAGAAAGTTAAAAAATGAATTTTTGGAGATTGGATGCAGTTATAATTCATGATCTGGTATGTACAGAATGAAACTTCATTCTCGATTTACGAGAATTTTCTACCTTAAAAATTAAGGGTAGTAATCTTATTAACCTTAAGGTGAGTTTATTACACCCCTCATTTTATTTTTTTCACCCATTTTTTAAAACTACTTATGATATTGATTTAGAATTAAATAACTACTTGTTTCACCCTTTAATTTTCCTAAAAAACCTTATAATTAAATTATTTATTTTTTTCTTTCTCCTCCCATTACAATCTAAATCCTTATACACTTTTTACTTACTTTTTTTTTATAATATTCCATTTTGTTGTTATTTTTTAATTCTTTTCCACGATATATTTTTTTTCAAGAGAAGATTCTTATATTTTGTTTATTATTATTCCTATTTGTCAATTGTTTTGTAGTTTTATGTTATAATTAGTTTTTTCTTTTTTAGGAAATAACAAGCAAATGGAAAATATGTATGCATGATATGGATATATTATCAAATATATTGATTTGATTGGTTATTTATTTTATAAATAATTGAGAGAAATTATTAGGAATTCAAGTAAACTCTGAATTATGAGTTTTTTTTAATTATCTAATAAAAATATTAACTAAATCCATAACATTTTCAACCATGTTTGTGGAATACTTAGCTTCATCAATCTATTATCCTCAAGTTTTTATTATCTTAAGAAAAAGTATATCAAAGAATAAGTTCATATATATCTAAAAGAAAAAAAGAAAGAAGAAATCTCATGATAAAAAAATTTAAAAATAAAACGATACATATATATATTTTTTAAAAAATATGCAGTAGTTTAGATTTAGTATGTGAAAAAAGAAGAAAGAAAGAAAGAAGAAAGACAAATAATTTAATTATAAGGGTTTTTTTGGAAAATTAAAGAGTGGAACAAGTAATTTTTTAATTTGAAAATTAATATGATAAATGGTTTTAAAAAAAATGGATGGAAAAAATAAAATAGGAGGTGTCAATAGACCCACCCTTAACCTTATTACAAGCAGAGGCGGATTTGGTTGAGGCTAAGTGAAGGTTACACCACTTACTGAATTTTTTTTCTTTAATTTTTATTATCAAAATTTTTATGATTTTTCTATTTTATTCTCATTAAACATTTAAAATTCTTATAGAGTCTCTACTAAATTAATTTTATCTAAAAAATATTAAAATTTTTTTTACTTTGTCTTTATTGAAAATAAAAAATTCTAATATAGCTCTACTAAAATTTTACATTTTAGTTATTTATAGTTTGATATTATTTAATATTTTTTAAAT
Source organism: Ficus hispida (assembly GCA_025413025.1). Lineage (NCBI taxonomy): Eukaryota > Viridiplantae > Streptophyta > Magnoliopsida > Rosales > Moraceae > Ficus > Ficus hispida. The sequence goes on from CM046372.1 coordinate 25,132,602, forward strand.
AAAATAAAATTCGGTATAAGTTATATGTATGGTTTTGCTCCTGATTACAAGTGTTTAACATATAGTTAAGCATTGAAAAGGCTTTTATATACTTGCTACCAACTTTTTTTATTTGAAATTAGAGGTGTGGAAATTCAAATTCTAAGGCTTTATTTGGGGTCACCTTTGAAAACATATTTTTCAAAAGTTTTTTGGTCTTTTTCCTTTAATTTTAACTATTCACTTTTCCAAATATTTTCAAAAAACTCAAATTTTAAAAGTCTATAACTTTATCATTTAAAATTGAAATAAGATGACTTTTTTTTTTTTTTCAAATTGTATAGAATTTCTAGAGAAATGAATAAGATCTATATTACTAATTATTTTCTGAACACATTTCAAGTTTTTATACTTTTTCACTCTAAATAATTTGTTCTCACCAAATGCACATTTCCAAAACTCAAACAGTCTTCAACCTCCAAAAAACTTTAAAAGTGACCACAAACGGGCCCTAAATCTGGTGGTAAAATTATGTGTGATGTTATCATTAAATTATACATGCAATCACCGCTTGCTACCAACCTTGTCTCCCAAGTTAGTGATGTTATGGCCACGTTGCCTAATGCAAGGAGTGCAACCTTATTTAGTTAATTTTAGAGCCCAAAGTAAGTAAATGGACTTGGTGGCCATGTCTTGCTGATCCATTTCCCGAACTGATCAGCCAAGCCTACTTCTTAACCTGGATTGTTAGTTGGGCTAGGCCTCATTTGTTGTTCTTTGGGCTGAGAAGACAGCTCAACCAAACTAAAGCCCAACATTAGTCTTAGAAGAAATGAATCAAAAACCAATTGCTCTCTTGTGAAGTGATTAAAATTTTTTAGCAGATTATTTAACAAAGAATGAAATGATTGCATCATTTTTTTACTTGACTTGAAAAATATTAACTTTTAGTCTCAATTTTTAAATACCAACTAAATGAAGGTGAGTTATTTTTATTTTATTTATATATAATTAATTAGTACTACAATATTTTAAATATATGTTTATAAATAAATAACAATTTATATATCACATAAATTGATATTCAAACATTAGAAATAGAGCATGTATCTTTAAAATCACTGACGGAGGGGGCAGGGGTGGCATCTTTAGCTTTTTTTTTTCTTTCTTTTCTTTTTTTAAATTTTAATATAGTGGGTTTTTTTTTAATTTTAATATAGGGTAAAACTGTGGTAAAGTCTCCATATTGACGGAGCTCAGTTTTAAATCGTTAAGATATAATCTAACAACTGAGATGTTGCTTGTGTATAATACTTATCATATACTTTACCTTATATTAGTATAGATTAGTAGATAAAATTTTTTTAAAAAATTTTAAAAAAGACCAACCACCTCCCTTCTCTGACACTGGCGACTTCCCCGCCGATGTTGGCAATGGAGCCCCACTCCCCCCACCCCCCCAACTAGATCTACGCCCCAATGCTGACTAGCCTAGTCCCTCCCTTCCTCTTGACCCGGTGATGAAAACCTCCCCTCCCCAACCTTCCATCTGTGAAGGTGAATTTTTTAAAATTTCTTTTTTATTTTTTTATTTTATTTTTAAACTTCTTAGTTAAATACTACTATAGGGTAAAATGTATGATAATTATCATACACAAGTAATATCTTAGCCGTTTAATTACATCTGAATAATTTTAAATGAGCTTTATCAATAAGGTATATAAAAAAAACTTTACCATAGTTTTACACTTTAATATAATAACTATGTCTATAAATTAGTCTTAACCTTTTTTAAATTAATACTACTCTATATTTTAGGGAGATTTTATTTGCATCAATAATATTGATAAATATCTTTACAAAGTTAATAAAAATTTTTAATGTATTTTTACCATACAATAAAATTGTCTTAAAATCATTAAGAATGCTCATATCCCTGTATACCTATAAATGAAAATATTTTTTTATAAAATAATTAAAAAAAGACACACCACATTAACCATAAATAGAAAAAATATTTTTTAAAAAAATCTTAAGAAATTGTTCTAAATTATTCTAAACTCATTGTTCATTTTATAAACTCTAAATTGTTCTTCATCAATTTTTCTTAAAAAATTTTTATAACTACATGAAAAATTTCAATGGAGGATTCAAGTGAAATAAAAATGAAAGAAATATATCTTTTGAAAGCCAACAGCTATTAAAATATGAATTTTAAATTTTTTAATTTATTAATATTTTGTGTTTTTTTTCTTTTCTTTTAATATTTGAACATGATTCTCTTTTCATTTATTTTATCTTACTAGATTTGTTTAAATGATTCTATATTTATGTATTTTTTTAAAAATCCAATATCACATTATTTGATTTTTAATTTAGACATTACTTGAGTTTTTCTTCTTTACTATTTCTTTCCTTTTTTTAGAGATAGTTTATGTTATCTTTTCTTTTTTTTTTTTTTAAATGTCTTTATGTTTTTTTAAGAATGAAAAAATATATTTTTTTCTTATTTAGATTTGTTAATTTATTTTTAATAAAATAAATTAAAAATAAAATAAAAAATGGGTGTATGATAGGGTTAAATGTGATATTATATAAAAAGCATCTATGAAAGGATAGATTTACTATGTTTATATTAGGAAACATTTATTAAATAGGGATATTTATCAATATTATGCATGCAAATATAATCACATATTTTATTAGGCAAACAATTTGGATTTTAAAAAATAAAACATCTTTATTAAATCCATAAATATTAGAAAGCCTAGTGACTTGACCGGAAAAAAAAAAAAAAAATTTTAGCCCCTCTACCAATAAATCTTGGTTCCATTATTGCTTCAATGTAAATAGTTCAATTCAATCCTAAAAATGATCATATTTAATTCCCATTCAAATCCCCTTCCTAATATTAATTTGATGCAAAACTTTGAAAAGGATTTTGGCAACCTTTCTAAGCAACTAATAAATGTCATTGATGCTATTTGTTTCTTATCTTAATAGCGACTTAGGGTACGTAGAATTAATTAACCTCAAACGTGAATGACAATACATCCTATTTCTTAAATGACTTTATTATTTAAAAATAAATTCTTATATGTTTTATAATTTAAATTATAAGAACAACTATAAATTAAATTTTTTTTTTGGTTCTGTTAATCATATGTTTGAGGAGCTTAAAGTAGTCTACTCTCATAGTTATAAACAAAACCTAACAATAATTTAATACCGTCGATGAAGAGGTCGATACAAAACCTAAGGGTATATGAAGAGTTTGATGTACCAAAGTCAAAACACTTAGGATTCGTTTGGTGAATGAGTTGAATTTGAAAATTTTAAGTTTGAGTTGAAAATTTTTATTGAATTTTCAAAGAAGATAAAAACTTTTTCAGAAAAAGATAAAAATTGAGATAAAAAAGTACATTTTAGTTTGAAATGGACTTTATTACCAAACAAGCCATTATCCTTTGTTTGGTGGATCAATTTAACTCAAACTTAACTCAAATTTTTTATCTCAATTTTTATCTTTTTCTGAAAAGTCAACAAAATTTATAACTACTTTTTAAAAAGTCAACTCAACTCAAACTTAAAAATTTCATCTCATCTCAAACTCATCTCCTTCACCAAACGAACCTTAGATTTTATATTGTGAATCTGTGCATGAAATATGTGCTTTTTGGTTCTTATATAATATATATATATATATATATATTGACATTTATTTCCTTTAGAAGTAATAAAAGTGACATTAATTTTATTTTTTTTATTGTACGTACCCCACATTTTATTCAGATTCTTTAAAAAAAAAAAAAAAAAGATTTATTCTTCTTTGATCAACACAAGTAATTCCTTCCCTCCCGCTCTCATTCTTTTCTTATTCTTTTTCTTTCTCCTTTTAATATATATATATATATATATATTTTTTTTTTTTTTAGGGCCAAATTTAGTCATTTTGGATCATCAAACAAAACCCCACTTCTTATTGATTCCTCATTGATCGGCACAAGTAAATCCACTTCTTCTGAGTATGATGTCGACCAAAATGCATGTTCCATATTTCAGCAGAGAAACAGGTCCAAAAAACCTCTTCTAGCCCGTTCTTTTCTTTTGTTTGTTTCTTTCTCCCTGCTTCTTCTTCTTCTTATTATTATTGTTTCTTACTGAATGGAACATACTGGCTGTCTCTGAAAAAAAGGGTCTCTTGATCTAGACATCCGAACAGAAAACCCATTAAACAACATTAATCATGTAAGACATCATAAACCATAAAAACTAAACTTATTAGTCAATACCCAAATTTCATTTTGAGTTAATTTTATAAATGACCCCTGAGTTATACTCCTTTTTTTTATGTTAGTCCCTAAATCTTGCTTTTTATGCACCACACTCCTTTGAATTTTTATACCGTTAAGCTAATGATTCCTCTATCAATATTCTGTGAAAATTTTAACATAAATTGAACAAGTTCTATCATATGAGTTTTATTTATAGGTAACGTCACAATTAAATAGTTTTTAGATGAAATTTGTACCTAAATCAGAGATATTTTGTAAGCAAACTGTAATTTAATTAAAGGTGTATTGCACAATCTATATTTTAGTCAAAGATACATAGCGTCATAAAGTTATTTTAAAAGTACAATTTACTTCTAAAAAAAAAAAACTAAAATACGATTTTAGTTTTATTTAAAAGCTCACATAATTTAAAAATGTTTAATTTCCGTTCAGTTTTTTATGGAATACTGATATAGTGATCATTTTTGTAACAACAAAAAAGTTCGAAATAGGATGAGGTATAAAATTAAACCAACTTAATATTAAGAGTGTAATTTAATAATTATTTCTGGAAATAACCCTATTATTTTCAATGAACATTTGGCACCAAAGTCAACATGACATACCCAGAGAGGCAAACCAATGGTAGTTAATATTCCCTTTTATTTATTTTATTTTATTTACTGATAAAAAGAGAAGAGTTTGCATTTCCTTTTCACGACTATCAAACGCCTACATAATTACTCCATAAAGTCCAAATCACAAAATTAATCTAGGACTAAAAAAATTAGGGACCCACCTTTTGACGTAACTTCTAGTTTGCATTGGTACAAGTTGCAACTTTACTCCTACCCTTTAAGATAACAATTAAAGCAAGTCTCAAAACACAAGATGCCAATGGCAATGTGGCAGAGAGAAGAAGCAAAAGCAAACTTAAAGAAATTTCGTCCCTTCAAAGCTTAAAACACCATTTTCCACTCTTACAACACTTTTCTTGTCCTTCACAATTTTTTCTGTGTCACCCCAAAATGAATATATTTATGCATTCCAAGAACTATACGCATATGAATTTCATCACAAGTTCAATAATATGGATGCCCAAAACAGAAAATATGGGTTACAAAACATTTTTTTGGTGGCAATACTTGCTTTGTTTTTTATGAATTTTCTGTTAAGTGGGTTTGTATATGCAGGAAATGGAGCCGAGCTATTTGGCGAAGTGGAGGATCTTCTTTCATATCCTGGCATAAATAATGGGTAGGCATATACAGGAAATATAAAATGTTACCAACTCTATTTATTCTTTTTTTTTTTTTTTTTTTCTTTTTTGGCTTGGAATAAATACATTAGTAAACACGGTTGCCAAGTCTAGCGGTAAATCTATACTCTAGGCTCTAATATTGAGATCTAGAGCTTGAATCTCCACCGTCATTAAAGCTGTAAATATAAGCCATTTGGCCTGATCCGCATATAAAGAAAAACAAAAAGCCGGCTTTCATTAACTAGTGTTATAGCACTATATAATACTAACTTTTAACCAATCATATGTTCACATATTCGTTCTTTATTATTGCAATTACACAAACAAACAACTAGAGATTTCACATGAAAATTTTTTGTTTGATTAAAAGTGCAATAGTGACTATTGTCACCATTTACGTTAAGTATTTTTTTTTTTTGGTGGATTGATATATGATCACATATGAGTACATGGTACTTGTTTGTTGAGTGCAAGAAATGTATTTGTACTGGATTTCTTCTATTTTATTATGTCTTAGGATTGATGAGTTGGGTGAAATAAGGGGAGATGAATCATGGGAAATGGTGCAGAAGAAAGGGAACCAGTTTGTCCTCAATGGTCAACCTTTCTATGTAAATGGTTTCAATACTTACTGGTTGATGGTATTTGCTGCGGATCAATCCACAAAAGGAAAGGTCTCTGAGCTCTTCAAAGAGGCATCTTCCGCCGGCCTAACCGTCTGCAGGACATGGGCGTTTAACGACGGCCAGTGGCGAGCTCTTCAAAAATCCCCGTCGGTTTATGATGAAGATGTTTTCAAGGTACTCTAAATTTTTTTTTTTTTTTTTTTTGTCCCCCTCAAACTTGTTAGTAATTTTTAATGGGGGGCGTTTCTCTAGTTATAAAATTTTCTTTTTGGCCAGTGTTGAATTGGTTACCATTTTATTTCATGTGGAGTTTCAGGCTTTAGATTTTGTGGTAAGTGAAGCAAAGAAATACAAGATTAGGCTCATACTTTCCTTAGTCAACAACTGGGATGCGTATGGTGGCAAGCCGCAGTACGTTAAGTGGGGAAAGGCGGCTGGCCTGAACTTGACGTCCGACGATGATTTCTTTTCGCATCCGACTCTCAAAAGTTACTACAAGGCACATGTCAAGGCAAGTTCTTACAATTGTTACGTCTAACACGCTTACGGTTAGTGATCGCCGTAGGATCATTAATTGTACTAAGCTAATTTCGTTTGCGAAAAGCTTTATGGTTTTCGTTCGTTCCTCTCGAGTCTAGTAAGTACTTGTTTATTCAACAAATGTTTTGGTTCTGCAGACAGTGCTAAACAGAGTGAATACAGTCACAAATATAACTTACAAGGATGACCCCACGATTTTCGCTTGGGAGCTGATGAACGAGCCTCGTTGCACCTCTGACCCCTCCGGCGATATTCTTCAGGTTTGCTTTCTCTAAAGGAATAAAATTCTGTTTCTGTACACTATGTTTTGGAAGTAACTGTAATGCTCTGTCTTCTAGGCCTGGATAGGAGAAATGGCGGTGTACGTTAAGAGTATCGATCCGAAGCACTTGGTGGAGATTGGATTGGAAGGATTTTATGGTCCCTCAACACCTAATAAAGTTCAATTCAATCCAAACACATATGCTCAACAAGTTGGAACTGATTTTATAAGAAACCACCAGGTTCTTGGAGTTGATTTTGCTTCGGTTCATATCTACGCGGACTCTTGGTAAGTTTTTGCCAAGTTTTCTATTCCACTAATGCTTCTTCTGGTTTTGAGATGGCAAAGGAGAATTCTCTGATAGGACAGGTTTATGACCCGTTAAAATTTTTCATCATGTTCATCAAATGTCATATTTTTCTTAATCTGATATGATTTTGAAGTTATTTGATAGTTCAGAATTGTATCTTTACCGGTATAATTTTTTTTATTACCCTACTACAAAATTCTCTTTTATTAAATTACAAGTACGTTCTCTTTTGACAAGAAAAAAGTTCTGACAAATTAGGAATTTTAACATCAACAAGGTAACTTCTAACCGAAGCTAAAAATTCCTTAATGAAGGATTTCTCAGTCAGTCTCTGATGTCCATATCCAATTCACCAAATCATGGACGGAAGCACACATAGAGGACGCCGAGAAATATCTTGGAATGCCGGTTGTGTTTTCGGAATTTGGAGTATCAACAAAAGACCCCGGTTATAACTCAACGTTCCGTGACACCCTTATCACGACGGTTTTTAACGCCATCTTGAACTCGACAAGGAAAGGAGGGGGCGGGGGTGGAAGCCTTTTGTGGCAGCTATTCCCTCAAGGGACGGACTATATGGACGACGGCTACGCCATTGTGCTATCGCAATCTCCTTCGACGTCGAGGATCATATCGCTTCAGTCCCAAAGACTTGCCATCTTCAACTCGAGGTGTGCTTGGAAATGCCGTTGGGGTTGTAGGAAGAAGAATGCCTTGGAGATGCTTCACCGTGATGATTTATGGATGTAAATACAAGTGATTAAGTCTGAAGTTTGGTTGGAGAAGTTCTTATTATACCAAGTTTGTATCTGTTTTCTATGTAAAAATGTGCTTGTGCCTGGCTTAAATTTTGAAAACTAATTTATTAAGATGTTTGTAGATATGAAAACTATGTATTGTCCCTTGCATAGCCATACCGTGGTCTATGCACGTGGTGATTTAAGTCGTTTGTCGTATTCGTGTTTATCCTATATAATCATGTTATAATCATGTTAGTTTGAGTTGATCTATAAACATATCTTTTTAATAGAAATGCACTTAAATTAGCATTGTCATAATTAATATAAACAATTTGATGATCGATTTACTTGATTTATTTTTATTTGTGAATTTATGTCACTAACTTATATGTTTCATTTTATTTAGTTTAAATATACATGTTTTTAAAAGTGTATCTGTATTCAATATGATGTTATTGTAAATTCATTCATGGAATCAATTTAATGCCAATCGTGTCACTTATTTAGTTTAGATTTGAATCATATTATTATGTCATAATTTGAACTGTCATTTTTTTTTTTATTTAATTTAAAGGTGAAAGATTTGAACTTTGCAGTTTTTATACCTGAGTATTTGTTTTACAATCCATAATCACTGTAGTTATATGTCAATGCTGTTTATGGGCATTTTCTTAGTCACACTTTCTTGTAGTCCTAAACTTTGTGTTTCTCTAGGTAATAATGCCCTTCATATTTTTATTGGGACCTACACTAATTTTTTTCAATACAAAAATGAAAATAAAAATATATAAAATCCAACGGAACTTACATGGCTTACATTGTTACATGTAAACTAATTTTTAATCTATTAAATTGTTGAAATGTGTTCTTTAAAGTTTTATATCATATAATAAAATTAAATGTGAAATTATAATTAAATTATTTGTATCACTATAAAATCTATTGATTTTGCTCTTTCTAAAGAGGAATAAGTGAGTATGATCACAAATTTGAAGTGATTATGGCTGTAGGCCCCACATAAGTACTACAAATAATAAAGTTCATATCAATGAACAATTTGGTTATTAGCTTATGTTTGATAGATTGAAAAATGGAAGAGAAGAAAGTTATATAACGAGTTTTTATCTGAAAAGGAGATTTTTCTATTGTTTGGGAAGGTCAAAAGTTCGTAAATTCATGAGACTCGTCCTTTTTTTTTTTTTTAAAATCGTTTCAAATCTTGGAAAGAAAAGTGTAAAAATTTAATAAAAAGAAAGTGATACATAAAATAATTATTGTGATCTTAATAACTTATTGTCTTCTTGTTTATAACATGGTTAATTTTAAAATCAATTGTATTGGACATTTTTTTTTTTTTATGTTCTACTAAATATTATAAAAAAGTGTCATTCCTACATTTTTTCAGTTTTCACTCCCTTTTATTTCCCCATCTTAATATTTTACTTTCCATTTCTTCTCATTCTCCTTAGCTCTTAACAAACATATTATTAGAGCTGTTAGCCAACTGAACTGACCATATTGACATTGCTGTTGATGCCCAAAAATGCACAAGGCCCAAAGACGAAGCTCATATCAATAACTATTCCGAAACTTGAAAAAGGTTTGTATGTGTGCCCAAGCCACGCTTGGGGAATCTTAGTGGACTGTGGTTTGCTGGACCATGAGATTATAAACAGGTCCACTTATTTTTTTGGTTCAAGTAGTTCTTAACCCGCTTGAGGGGTTTTGAACTCATTGGGCCAAAAGAATAAGTTGGAGAAATGGAGGAAAAAACAATCGGTATCCTGCATAGCAACCATTCGTTTTTTCACTTCAATTAGTCGAGCAAGCCTAAATTTTTTGAATATCCCATTAGAATATTCCTTAAGTAGGAGCCAAAATTAAGCTTTTGGACCTGTCTAGAGACAGATGTAATACCCAGTCATATTTCAACATTCACTTGTACGTTGGCTATCACGTAAAAGATATATTGCTCAATTGAGTATATTTTTGAAATACTCAAACAATCAAAAATAGAGTTCCAAAAGAAGCCCATGGGTTGTCAATCCCCATGTGCATTTTCCTACCAAAATTAAAGTTTGACCATGTCCAAATATTAGTTTAAATCTCTTTTAGCTCTCAATATTGCCTTGATTAGCTATGTATGAGCAATTAAGTGTGGGAATGGAGCCAAAACTCTTCCTCTTTAGGTAAGGGAGCTAACTAGCTTCTCCAGAGGCTAGTTAGGCAGAGAAGTTCTCTCATACTATAAGAGACATACTTACATTCTCTAGAAAAAATATGCTGAAAGCTTTCTTATGCGCTCAAAGGTCTTCACAGAGAAATTATCATCATGTTAATTGGTATCAAAATACTTTTTGGCAAGTTGAGATTCTTAACCCCACATTGATAACAAACATTTCTAAACTATTATTAAAATTTAGTTATTTGACTGTCATATATGATTTGTATTGAACAGCATTCGCTGCTGATGAAATTAATTCCATAACAAAGTTGCAAAACAAAACAATTAACTAACCATGAGCATGTTTTCCCACCCACACACCCACACACACACACACACACACACACAAGAAAGAAAGAAAGAAAGAAAGAAAGAAAGAACATGAGCATGCTGTTCATTTGGAAATGGGCTGCAAATCAATTTTCAGTTTTGGGTAGTTCCAGCTAAAGCCCACTTTCAAAAGAGTAACAAATCATATGATAAGCATAAAAAATAAAAATTTGTTCTTGAGGAAAGCAACAGAAATTTTGAGAATATAAGAGCAAGTCGCGGCGAGAAGAGCATCTCTCTATTTATCATTATGATAGGTGTCAAGTGAAAGTGCAAATCTAAAAATAACGACATCAACCTCTACTCCAATTTCTGAATTTGGAAACAAACAGCTGGTCCAAGTTTTGAGCTTCATCAATTCCCATTTATATTTATAATAATGACCAAAGGAACAACTTCCAAATAATGTTTACAATAATATTCAGCACAAAACCAAACCATAAATTTCTTTACAAAATTAACTATTTTGTGTATATCAAACCTCACTCCTTCAAGCCATTTACGGATGCAAAAATGTCCATAAAAAGAGGCCCGCCCCTCGTATAAAACTTTTGGAAAGAAAATATGAAAGAAAAAGAAAATCCTCTAAACCAATCTGTGTATATAACCAAAAAAGAAAAACGACCAATCTCATTTATATCCCAAATTTTAAAGTCATTCACGTCTTGCCTTCTAAACTTAAAAAAACTCTTATTTTATCTTCTGATTTGAATTCGTCCCACTTAATTAATCTATTTTATTAGAACTTTGGTTAAAAATAGGCCAAAAGAAAAGGGAATTAGTCTCACCAAATCCTTTTTATTTAATTAGAAACAACAAAAAAATACCACATGATGGAACCTAACTTGCTTTTCTTTTCCTTTTTTTTTTTCCAGTCTATTTTTAACATAAATTCAAACAGAGGAGGTTAGGTAGGACTAATTGAAAGTGTATGGAACCCTCAATCCATAAATCCTTTATCAAACCATTGTTTTTTCCATAGTCATCTCCTTCATGTTAATATTTGTCTCTGAAAATTCTTTATCCTTAGAGGTTTTTTTTTATTTCATGGCTAGAGACTTTCTCTAGAGACTTTTGGTCTTTAGTCTTCATCTTTGGTTTCATGGCCAGGGACTTTCTCTGAAGACTTTTTGTCCTTAGTCTTCTTCTTTGTATTCGTGGCCAGGGATTTTGTCTAGAAACTCTTAATATTTAGAGGTTTTCTTTGATTTAATAGACAGACTTTCTCTAGAGACTTTTCGTCTTTAGTCTTCTTCTTTAGTTTTGTGGCCGGGACTGGAGATTTTCTTTGGAGACTCTTTGCCTTTAGCATTCCTTTTTGGTTTTGTGAGCAGAGACTTCCTCTGGAAGCTCTTTTCTTTTAGAAGCTTTCTTTGTTTTTCTTGCCAGAGGCCTTAGCCTTTTACCTCCAAAAAACTGTTTTTGCACTCTTCCCGTCTCTCCAAACTCGCAATGATTCTCATCTATATTGAAAAGCTCTCGTCTATTGAAGTTCAACAACATTTGAGTCCCTAGAGGCTATCACTTCGAGTTCATTTGGGCCTAGTTAGATCCTTAGAATTAAGGTTCTGCATCTGCTGTTAGAGATTGACACTACATAAGTTCCCTAAAGACTAGGCATCATACAAAAGCCAGTATCTCTGATCCAATCAAAACGAACTACAAATGCACCATTCTTCACGTCAGTAAGTCAACGCGATTTTGCCCTATCAACCACAAAATGACTAACTAAACAAGAACAAAACTTTCGACTTGGAAACCAAACTGAAATTGAGTCGCATTTGTTTTTGATATTGGTTTCGATTTTACCAAACAAGGACCAGAGGAAAGTATTTGAATAACATAAATTCAAAGATTATTATAATAATATGACATAAAAATTTGACACTAGATCAATATGCACAAAAATGAAACTACAATTTGTATCATCTTGATTAAAAAAAAAAAAAGAATTTGTGTTACATTAATTAAATAGATGAAAAAATAGGTCATTGTTTGGATAATTTTCTCCAATGACCTTGGTTAAAAGTTAAAATCAAACTAATTGAGGTCACTTTCCAAAAAAAAAAAAAAAACCCAATTGAGGTCCATTTATTTTTTTAATTTAAAAATTTTTATTTTTAAAATGATAAATTATTAATTAATTTCCTAAAATTTTAAAATGTTGATATAATAGTTATTTTCGTCAAATTTTGTACAAAATCTGTTAATAATTTGATAAAAAAATGATATTAATTAGGAAATTCATCTAAAAATTAATAAAAATGATTACTACAGTAACATTTTTAATAATTTAGGATCATTTTAATTATATAAAAAAAAAATATTAATAAATTATTAAAATATTACTACAATTATTATTTATATTAATATTTAACCAAATCAGTTAGTTATTTAGTATGCTAACAAAGTTAAAAATTCAACAACTCGCCAAATAATTTAACCTTAAATATGAAAACCCAAAACTACCTCGTATAATTCAACCCAAGGCAAAAACTGAAAAAAAAAAAAGAAAAAAAAAGAAAAAAAACCCCTGGAGCCCTCTTCTTCATTTCACTCTTCGGACTCTCTGTCTCTCTCTCTCTCGACTCCAGTCTCTCGGCTCTCGTCGGCGGCACTGGACGGCGACCGTACAGTCCATCTCTCCGTCGTACACGGCTGGGCCTCTGTGAGTTATTGCCTCTTCCTCTTTCTTTCTCTCCCTGTCTCGGTCGCAACTGTTATTACGTATATTTTAGGATGTTGGCTCCATTTTTTTGATATCTCTCCATCTTTGAAGCAGAAAAGAAAATGGCTTACCTCTTCAGATCAGCTCTCATAGTGGGCACAACTACCAGGTCCATTGCAGCTCGCTCCAAAATCCCAACCCTAAGTCCCTTCTACTCAAACCCCATTTTTTCTCCTTTTTCTTCAACCTCCGGAACCGGAACAACCAGCCCTCAAGCTTCAGGGTACAACCATGCTCAACCCTAGCATGCTCATTATCTTATCATGTTTCTTGGATTCTTGATTCTGAATCATGTTATTGTGAAATTAAGGTTTTTTACTGCTTTGGGGAAGGTCGAGTCACTGACGCCGCTTCACCGTCTCAATGCACCTGCTCAGATCAAATCCAAGGGATTCCTGGTCAAAACCAGCCCCAAAATCTGTGTAGTGATTCGATCTTTCGATCGCGGGCTTGTCGTAAACCATTCTGCAGATTCGAAGATTGTGTCGCCGAATACGATGAACCCTCACCCTAAGATAACCATAACATTGACGAGTTTTGAACGGCCGTATCTGGAAGACCAGTTGCCGGGTAAGAGGGTTCGGTTGCCTGAGACACGGAGGCTGTACACGTTACTGCGATCGCCTCATGTTCATAAGAAGTCGCGAGAGCAATTCGAAATCAGAACCAGGAAGCAATGTCTGGTCATACAAACGACGGAGAAAGATGAGTGGAAAAGGAAGTTCTTTTGGTTGAAGAATGGCCGTGCGTTCCTTTGATTACACACCCCCTAGGTACTAATATCTCTCTCATTAGTTTGCATTTTATTCGATTACTTATAATTAACATTCAGTAGGGCATGGTTTTGAATTGTCGGATTTTCATCAAGTTCTAGTGAATTGCCATACTTTTCTTAGTACATATGGCCACTGACCGTTGAAATGAATTCTCCTTCATTTTTATGTTAGCTCTTTTTGACATCCTTTCTTGCAGTTATGAGATATCTTGTTTTGCTTTTGTTGAGGACTGAAGTATAGGACTTTAAGTCACTTAGAGGCAGATGCTTAAATATATCTTTGCGATTTTGAGTGCCAATCACAAATTTTTTATTTTTATATCTTAATGGTAACATATATGATCATATAGTTCATCGTATCGTCATTATGTATTTATTGGCTAATGGGTTTGATTATTTTTACGTTCAGCATTGTTAAGTTCATCTCTGACTTTCTCTTTTTTGTTTTTTCAAAATCATATTATTAGGACTTGCATCACCATTGTGACCAGGCCTGCCCATCGTGCGCGATAATAAGTGAGTTGGCTTTACCTTCTGTGTCACTATGTCAAAGGCAAAAAGAATGTCTCCATTACTGAAATTTCGGATTTTGTATCATGCAGTTTATGATTATGAGTTACATATTCAAATTGATTTCTTTTACTGTGGGGTTTCAAGATCATCTTTCTTCTGTGTGTTTCAATTTTGAGTTATACATGGCGCATTGGTAGAATTCGAGGGAAATACTTTAAGCGTATGGTGCTTTGTCTGAGAAATGTTAGTCTTTCTTTTTGCAATTTGGACTGGTGTTCATATCGGCCATCGGGGAAAAACAAATTTGGGTTGGTGGTCATTTACCATCTTTGTTCATGGTTTGTCTCTGTTTTTATTTATTTTTATTTATTTATTTATTTATTTTTATATTAACTTGGCATTAAAAAAGTGAATTGATTAAATCATAAGATGTGTCAATGTGTGGGGTTGGAAGGAGGAAGAACAGTAGAACATAAGGCACTGTGCAAATGTCGAGGACAAAGACGGAAAAAGGGGGAAAAAATGAAAATTTTTATGCACTCCCATAATCAGGATCTTCTCAGTTCTCACTGTTTGGACCTTATAGTTGTTATTTAGTTTGAAAACTGCTAGATTATTGAATAGAGTTCTTTTCTTGATCATACAAAGACATAAATAATAATGTTAATATCATGTAACGAAAATTAGAGAAAGGAAGCCTCAACTTTTTTAACCTCTGCGTTGTAGCAGGGCTCGTGTACTTGTTATTTGTTAAAGGTCTTTTGACCACATGGGATGATTTTAGCCCTTGAATCTATATTTCTAAAGTACAGGAAAACCTCTATAAATGAATATTGTTAGGACTAGGAAAAAAAAATATTATTTTAAAGAGGTTATTTATCGATACTGAATAATTTATTCATTTATTGGTAAAAGAATAATTTATTAATTTACAAAAAGTTTTATGCTTTAATTGTTTTTGTACATGTACCTTTTCTTTTGCATTTAACGAGATTATTAATTTGGTACACTGGTCCATTCGAGTTAGGACAGGAAGTTTTTATTGTTTAAGAGAGGTTATTAATTTATCGAACATTCATTTATCAAGGTCTTGTCGTAATAGAGAGAAATCTTACCTAGAGATATCCTCGAGAGGGATATTGTGGAACTAAAAGTACTCACTCATCCAATATATTGAGCTTTGATCGTCAGTCAAAATTTCAGTCTCTTTCTTCAAATGTTATCACATAACGGGTATGATTTAGTGGTTGACATTGATATGTGGGTGTCAGATTTGTATTAAATTAATAATCCAAAACTAAACAATTAGGTGGTATTTTATCAGTTACGAATAGTTTGGAGAACAATTATGCCAAATACCCTTATTTTAAAGCATCTACTTGTATCGGTTTCATATTCACTGTTGTGTCATATGCCTTTATTGAAAATAAAACTTAAACCAGTTTTTTGTTAACTAATGAAAATTTTGAGTGTTAATCTACTTTGTGTAAGTCACTTATCTTACATGTTCAGATGATTTAAATTAAATTTCTTATATATATATATATGTTTATCGTCATTTCTATATGTCAATATATCAATTTAGGGCATCTCTTTTTCCTATGCAGAATCAAGTGTTAGGAGTCACTCCCGTTCGTAGTCATGTTCTTAGTCACATTCTTTTGTAGTGGTCCTAAACTTAGAGAGAAATATGATTTAACGGAATTTGATAGCGTCTTGCATCACTAATGGTAATCAAAATTTCACCATTCCATCACATCTTAGATTAAGAAAAGTATGATGAATTTGATGAAGATATGACGGATTCATAAGGTATTTTTTCACATACTATAAAAGAATTCTCGTCATTTTTCTTAAAGCAGGAAAAGTGCTCAATGGTGAGGGTAAGTGATATGCATAACACCTTGTATGGCAACAATTGTCAGTAAAATTGGTTACAAGACACGATGTTTCGGACAAATACATAGAAATAATCTCAATCACAAAAGTTAGTATGAGAAGTTGTGGCTATACAACTATGAGAAACAGAAGAATTATTACCTGTCAGTCTAGTCCTTTCACTTTTAGAGTGCTACGGGTTTGATTTCAACAGAAGATGAATGCTATCTACAATTACGAGTCACGCAACTACATCGTTTGAGCTGTCAATTGATATGGGTCCCGGGGAACTAACGGTCCACATTGTGCTACTCACGAGTGCAATTAGCGTCTCTCTTAGCAGAAAGGGTCAACACTCCTAGTGCTGAAAGAGCGTATTAAACTGATATATATATATATATATATATATATATATATAAGCATCTTGCCATCAAAGTTGAACAACACAAGTTTCTCAGAAGAACTAGGAAAAAAAAAAAATGCCAAGGACAGTCGGAATAGTTTACATCTACCGTGGATTTATCGTCAGTCTCACCATGAGACTCGCACTCAATGGCAAGGAAAGAACACTCGGTCCTAGAAAAAAATAAGAGTAGACGACAATGTTGTGAAAAATAGCAGTATGAAGTTGAAAAAACACATCATTTTTAGGTCATTACATGTTTCATAATAACAAAATTCGCTCACCAAGGATACAACAAGTGTGGCCCAAAAAGAACCTCCAATATGAAACCAATTAGCAGTTGAACTGTTAAATTCAAATTTCCACTATCAAAGGCTTAACAAGTATCAATAAAATATATACTCATTGCGAGGGGTTTGTTTGTTTGTTTTTTTGTCTTTTTTTTTTTTTTTTTTTTTTTTTTTTTTTTTTCACTCAATATGAAGTTTAGGATGTGAAATAATTGGAAAAAGGAGTTATATATGTACTTTGAGTAACCAAGAAGTTCACTCTCTGGTAAAGCTTAACTTTGAAAGAACTACAGCCGCCTGGTCGCCGCCTAACAAGAAATAAGGATGCCTCAGAGCAGCAGCGGCCGATAAACGTCCTCTCCTGCCAGAACCTCTCTCTGAAATTAGCTTTGTTGCTAGATCCCACCCCCTACCCGAGTCGAGATCAAGAATCGTCAAGTCGGGCAATCTCCGACTTAATTCCCTCCACATGTTCAAGTCATATTTGAACGCTTTTAGTTCTGAGTTGAAATTCTTTAAGCCGGCTGCAGACCTTAAAGTCGGTATTGCCATTTGTAAGAGTACAATCCCGCGGAATACATATCAAACAGATCGGGACTATTCAGCTGCAGCAGTAATTTCGTGTGCATTAGAAGAAGAATTCAAATGGACGACAAATCAAATTACACACTCATACTAACTCAAATGGACGACAAAAGCGATTTAGTTTTTTGAATGCATAATCTGGAGACTGTAATACCTGCCAAAGGATTGGAGAAAGTAAGGCAGCAATTGGCTCGGGAGGAGGACTTGGTGTTTCCTCCGGCATAACATATAGTTCTGGAGGACAATAATCAGGATCAAGCAGGCCACGGTTCGGTACATAGTTCTTTCCTATCCTCAGGTCTGTTGCCGCACCAAAATCTATAAGCTTGATCTGCCCCCGTTTTGTCACCACTAAATTCGCTGGCTTTACATCGCGATGAACAATACCAGTGTCGTGGATTTTCTTCAATGAAGTAATAATCTGGCGCATAATTTGCTTGATGATCAATGCACTCCGCTTTACGGAGTCCACTCCTTGCAAGACTTGCCCAAACATGACAGACTCCAAGTTAAATGGAAAGTTGCGGTCCTTCAAGTAATCTGCAAGACTTCGATCTCCCTGGCACATGGGCAGCTTCTCATTCAGTCATGAGGTCATATTTTCTAAATTGTAGATTCTCACAACTTTCCAGAAAATATGCACGGAGTTACGCAGAAATCGTGATATAAATGTAAAACTTCAAACTAACAAGCAACATGGAATTCAAAACTTTGCATATGCTATCAAATACACTTGGTTGGTTCCGAAATGGGTAAAAGGATACCTCAAATTTCCAAACAAGCCATTTTCCGCCCTTTGTAAACTGTGTATTGGTTGTGTCAGCAATGAAACTACCAAGGAACTCGGCGCACGTTTCCGGAGCTGCTCTTGAGAGCCTATAATTAAACCACTCTTCGAAATCAGCACATTCTTCAGCCCCTTGGACTCCAACTTTGACCTGCACATTCTCATCAAATAAGCAGCATACATTAGAGAACGACTGATACATTCACACTGCAAGATCGGAACATATGTTTTGAACGAGTAATGTTCCTTTTCGAAGTGAAAAACTAAAGGAACTCCATATTTCCTTATCCTACACTCATTAGACTCGTCATTCAAGTTCGCAACAAAAGAAATACAGCGTTTAGTGATGGCTAAGTCACTGATCAGAAGCCACCATCAGAGAACAAAATACAAGTAACCAATAATGAAAGAAGTTACAATATGACATCTTGAGCCAGAAAAAAAAAATGGCACTTCTAGTGATTGGCAAGTTACTCTTTCGATATCAATTAATTCAGCAACTGATCTGTTTAATTTAACAAATGTAAGGGAGTGCCCCCAAATGGATGACAACAGTAAAAATTTGAGCCAAAACACCCTCGTACACATTATATGAGCTCATCTGGGAGAATTCTGTACCATTTCCTTAAATTCAAGAGATGGTTTGCCAATTCAATCAAAGGGTCAGGGACAGAAGCGCCAAGAACTCGATAAAAATCAATATGACACAAACATAAAAATCTAGATTTTGGCAATATAAAAGGGGAGCCGATATTTTTACAGAATGCAGGTTCCTCCTAGGGTGGTTTTGGGATCCAATTTTCTCAACACTAACCACTCAAGAAAAAAGATCCATTGTCTTGACGTTTACCTTTTTAAGAATGACCTTATCTTTGAACCTCTCATCCAACTTGTTTGTAATGCCTTTCCCTCTCCTCTGGACCAGCTCTTCAACATCCACAGTCTTCGGAACAACCGCACCAGAATAGACGACACCAAAAGACCCTTCACCCAACTTATCCCCGATCACAAAGTCAGACCTCTTCAAGCTTCTCCTGCCAGTCAAGCTGTCCAAGCCCAGCTGCAGAGGAGCCAGAAGGTAGGAATCAACGGCACCCACAAGAACACCAGGCCTTGCAGTCAAGTAAATCCATGTCAAGCCAGCAAAAACCAGAAAACCCCACTTCTGGGTGTCCGACAAATCCTCGGTGATTCTCTCAAACTGCAACAACCCGGAACGGAAAAGCGAGATTTGGTCCAACTGGAGAAGCTCCTCCAAGTGTTCGGGAATGTCGCCGAGGAAGGCATTGCAGGTTAAGGTTGTTGTTGTTGTTGTTGTTGTTGGTGATGGAGTTATGAAACGGTTTGTAGGTGTGGTGGTGAGGAAACAGAGGTGGTTGTTAAGGCTGGTGGCTCTTAAGGGAGAGGTGCGTATGAGTTTGGGATTGTGTTTAAGAAGTGTGCTTGCACTTGGAGATAACAGACAAGCCATGGCTGGGACTACGTTCGGCAAGTTTTTTTTTGTGTTTCCCCAGAAATCCAAATGAGTAGAAGCCCCAGCAGAGGCTGCCCTTTCTCCGCGTGTCTTCGGTTTTATCCATCAATTTTTTTTTTTTTTTTTAAGTTCTTTCTTTTTTTTTTTCCCCCACTTGAAATACCCAAGTAAACTGACTCATTTGACATTTGTTATATAGCTTATAAGATACAAGTCATTAAAAATAAAACATAAAAGACAACAACAACAACAACAAAAACAACCACCACCACCACCGTAAAAATTGATATCTTTTTTTTTTTTTAATAAAAAAAAAAACCCTTCAAAATTGGCACTTTAATTGATTGACAACTCGAAATTAAATATTAATTTAAATATATCATACTAGTTAAATAAACCAAAAAACCAAATTGAAAGGGAAAAAAAAAAGAAAAAAAAAGCATAGAAAATAGATTGATAGATTACATCTTTCCTTTATCCAAAACCGGATTAAAAATAAGTCACACATTTGCTCACAAACATAAAAGTAGCCATTGAAGTTGTTGATAGACAGACATTTTGGGGTCGTTTAGAAAGCGAGTACAGGTTTCGAACCTTCAAATGATAAAAGCAAATAACATATAAATAGGGAAGAACTTGAGGGGCAAGGAAGGGCATGTTAGCCGAGAGAGGCATCCCTACTGAGAAAAGAGGCAGCAGGCCTCACGTACGAAAAGCCGGTGAAGTTTCCGCCTCCGATTGGACTAGCAACTGGAGAATCTACAAGCGGCATGTCGGTCCAGTGCTTCTCAAAGTTGGCAACGCAGTGTATTCCGGCGACTTCGGGCCGAAAACTTGGTTGGATTTCACGAGCGTCCAGTTTCCTCCAGTTGATTGGTTTGAACCATTTGTGGCTCTTGATTTCTTCGCTCCCTCGGGCTCCACTGCCTAAGCGCTTACTAGCATCTTTCTGTAGCAGCTGAAAGTAGAAACAAGTTTGCTCAATACCATTAGTAAGAAATCTAAAATGAAAAATCCCTTTAAAACATATTCATAAAGGACCAACGCTACACAGTAAAAAGCACAATTCACGAATTCTATATACGGCTTCAAAGAGCAAGTAACAATTTCTCCCTGTCCCTCTAAATAGTGAATTTTACATCAATAATTGACTTCACAAGGATGCAGAAGAAATAAGATACTCGAATTTAGACCCTAAACTTTTTGAGAAAATCAATACAATTAATCTTGATTGAAAGCCTTGAGAAAAAAGTCTTGTTAATTAAAACAGTTCTTAAAAATCATAATTTCTTCATTTCCTAAGTTATCCATCATCGGTGGATCCCTCAATTTGATAACGAGATTTTAACTTACAAAATACAAAAGAAAATAAATACAACAGATAAAAAAAAAAGAAGGTAAAATCTACAACATGCCAGATCATATTAGGTTGTCCCAAATTATTAACAGGAAAACAGTAGAAAGACGATATCAAGTGAAGGAAGGAAATAAGAACTAAATACCACTTTCAACAGAGAATGTGCTTCACTTGATAAAAATGTAGGCAACTTGATCTTATCCTTCACTATCTTCTGCTGAATTTTCTCCCTGCTTCCAGTAAAAGGAGGCTGCAGAACAAAAAGGGCCAAGAATAAAAGATGATTTCACATCAGAAACTGCTGATCTATTTCATGTTATTAAATCAAATTGGTAAATTCTTGACTCCTCGCCTCGGAAATAAAAGTTGATTTGTTTAATATATCAATGTCATTCACATGATTACAGACAACCAAGATTTTGAGAAAGCACAATCCTCTGTGAGATGGGCTATCAAAATTTATATCTGGATAAAACTTAGTAAAGTTTAGAAAACGGAAAAGACAGTATGAACTGAAGAGTACATCAGAGGAAAGACATTAAATGAACAAATAAGACAAAAGTTGGAATCATCCACAAGTTCCTTCTATCCATGGCCTCACAAACAAGAGAGAATAAGCATCTTCGAATATCCACAAGACAAGTTAGTTCTTTACTTAGATCAAATATTCAAAAAAATTGGGGGCAATAACCAAAATGTTACCAATTTCTTCTGGAATTCCTCAAATAGATCAGTTGCATATGTAAATAGGAAAAATTATCCAAGAATAAGAAGACCACAAACCTTTCCAGTAAGCATCTCAAATAAAAGGACTCCTACGCTCCACCAGTCTGCAGCCTTATCATGGCCCTTTCCTTGAACAATTTCAGGTGACATATACTCTACGGTCCCGCACAAGGAATTAGACCTTTTGTTCTCTTCAAATTGCTTGGCGAGCCCAAAATCAGTCAACATGGCCTGATATAATAAGAGTGTCAGTTACACTAACCGTCATTCACTACTCATTGCAAGTAAAAATTCAGAACAATTAGGCAGGAGGGGGGGAGAGGGAGGGAGAGAGATAGAGATAGATAAGTACATGGCCATCAGCGTCTAATAAGATATTTTCAGGTTTAAGATCCCTGTGCATTATGCCATTTGCATGAAGATGAGAAACTGCAGAAACAATCTCAGCTGCATATATACGTGCCAGATCCTCTCTAATAAAATAAAATAAAATAAAAAAGAAAGAAAATCCTGTATATTAAGATTCATCCATTGAACATGTAAAATAATTCAAGTACTTTTAAAATTTAAAACTAAAGGTTACCTAAAAAGGCCTTGGTGGTAGAGCTGGAAGAACAGGTGACCTCCGTTAACAAAATCCAACACAAGATATAATCTATATTTAGTCTGCAAAAGAGTAAGTTCAAATCAGTACTCTAAATTGGTTAAAAGTGTAAGAAACAATTTAAGCCAAAAAGACATTTAAATCCCAATGAATTGCTTTTCGGTATCATTGAGCAACAATAGTTCAATTTTCAGAGAGTCATAAGAGTTATTTTTTTACATCAAATACATTAGAGCCGAAAAATCAAATTCACAAGACATTATGGGAAGCATATTGGGATAAATACATTGAATAGGAAATTACTTGGAATGAGTATCTGAGCTGCACAATGAAGGGGTGGTCTATGATAGTTAAAATATCCCTCTCAGCTTTCATGTATTCAGCATGATTCTTCTCCATTATCTTGTCCTTCCGCATAACCTTCATTGCATATATTTCTGATGTCCCCCTTTTCCTCACTTGATATACTTTTGCAAATGCACCCTGTCCAACAACCTTCAAAACCTCAAAATCTTCAATCCCCACAGTTTCGACCTTCACAGAGTCTCCGTCAACTTCCTGGAGAGATTTCTTGATGGAATCATCATCAGTAGAAGGTTCGTTAATTTTCTTGTCACTATTACCATCAACACACACTAGCAGTTCCTCTACATCCTCCATCTCGTGTATGGTAAGCTTACTGAGCTTCAAGGATTGACTCACACAAGACGATGGGCCAACGAGAGAATGTGAACGGTTGAAAATTACAACTGGATCATCATAAACAATCTCATCTGACTCTTCAACGTTAACAGAGAGATCTGAATCAGCATAAATCACTTCTTTTGATGCCTGAACAGATACAGGGCCAAATACATCAGAGAAATCTAGTTCAATTTGATCTGAAACAACAGAATCCGTGGGGTTCTCAGGAAACAGCAACTGGGTCTGAAGTGGTGTACAGAAGCGGTTCTGCGCCAAACCAGAAAGCTGAGAGGAAACCATGTTGCCAAGTTAAGGTAGCAAAACTGCAGAAAGGGCGGCCACGTCGATCCTGGCTATGGGTTAATCACCACAAAAGCGGAAGGACTTCGATCAATGGCCTTAATCAACAGGAAGTTGACGTATGCAAAAGGAGTTCCCAAGAAGTTCGGCAGTAAGCAAAACAAAATCCAGAAGAAGCAGAGGTCGTTGTTGTTTCCCGATTTACAGGAAACTTCGGATGCTTCAGCAGATCTTGAATTCATGAAGATCAAGCTGTCAAATCTGCGGGCCAAGGTCATACACAACCAATTAAACTCGTAAATACACAATGCCAAAAAAATACTCTTGAAAACCAAAAAAAAAAAAAAAAGACCAAGCAAGAAATTCATTTAAAAAAAAAAAAAACTATTTCCAATCACAATTTCCTAATAAGAAAATTTCCATGTCATAATTTAAGTAACAAAGAACAAACAAAACAGGAATAATTCATCTACTAATTTTTACCAATTGCCATGAAATAAATGCTTAATCTAGCTAAATCAATTCGGTAAATTCAGAACAACCAAAAACCTAAAGCAAATTTCCCGACTCCCTTTCTATTGAACTAATCAAACTTCAAATTTCAAGGTAAGGTCGTGTTATTTAAAGCTTGAAACTTTAACGATAAAAATTCTCATCGCCCTAAAACGGATCTCTTCTACAAATAAGTTCGAATCAAGCGAAATTCACATCCAGATCTCCAGATAAAGATTAGGTCAGGGACGAATTAAACTTCCATCCCAATTCCCAAGACGCCAACCTTCCATCATTTTCCCTCGGATTCTCGGGAACCAAACATAAAAACAACTGGAAAACAAGAAAGAAGAGAGAGAAAGTTACCTGGGAAGGTTGCGGGAGGGAAAGCCAAGAGAGTTTGAAGAGAGAGAAAGAGAGAGTTTTAGAGAAAGAAAGTTCTTCAGATCGATCGGAGGCCTCGCGTCGCCACTTGTATAACGTAATAACATGGACCGCGCATCAACGCAACAAAGAAAGACAGCAGTTCTAGTGGCTCCTGGGAATTTGATGCTTTTATTTCGAGAACACGTGGCGCGATGTGAGTGGGTGAGGGGTAATAAAGAAGATAATCGTAACTTTTTGCAGAATTTATTTTGACTCCAAATGGAGAAGGATTAGGATTGGCCAATAGAATATGCTTTTTTGAAGATTTGGATCTCTCGCTTTCCAATTATGCGGCTGACAGGGGATACGTTCAATGTGCATTTTTATCGCGCTTCATTCTCTGCATATTCTTATTTAGCATAAATTTTATTTTTATACCTTAGGGACATCTTTAGGGGAGGTTTTGGACTTACGTATGTTGTACGTACGGATTTGAAATAAAATTTTTAATTTAAAATTAATTAATTTTTTAAAAATTAATTATAATTTTTTTTTAATTTTTTTTAAAAAATTATAAATTTTTATCAATTTTTCAGAAAAAGATAAAACTGATTATGAAACTTTAAATTTGAACCTTAAGGGTAAACAAAACAGTAGTTTGGAGATATAAGATGGTGTTTGGTAACACAATTCAACTTTAATTAAATTATACTTTTTCATCTCAATTTTTATCTTTTTCTGAAAAGTCAATAAAGTTTATAATTATTTTTAAAAAGTCAACTCAACTCAAATTTAAAAATTTCAATTCAACTCAAACTCAACTCATTCATCAAACACCTTCTAAGTATTGGAAAACCAAATAAATTTGAAAGACTAGTGCTTTTTTGAAGATTTGGACCTCTTGTTTTCCGATTGTGCAGCTGATGGGGACATGTTCTATGTGCATTTTTGTCACATTTCATTCTCTGTAGATTTTTATTTAGCATAAATTTTATTTTTATACCTTAGGGCCAATTTGGGAGAGGTTTTGGAGATGTAGGTATTCAAAACCAGATATGTTTTGAAGACTTGTGCTTTTTCAAAGATTTGGATATCTTGTTTTTGAATTGTGCGGCAGATAAGGACACGTTCTATGTGATTTTTGTCACGCTTCACTCTCCGCATATTTTTGTTTAGCATAAATTTTATTTGTATATCTTAGACCAATTTGGTTAAAACTATTACTCATGTTTCTAAAAGGAAAAAAAAAAAAAAAACAGTAGTTTTTCAAAAAAAAAAAAAAAAAAAAAGAAAAAAGAGTAAATGTTCATGTCTTTGTGGTTTTGGGAGGGGGACCTTGTCAGACCGTTGGAGGGAGAAAGGGGCGACGACAAGTCGAGAGTGGGAGAGGATCACGACGGTAGAGCGATGGAGAACTTCAGGTGGGGCCCTGGAGACAACGAGCTCAGTGGTGGGAGAGGGCGAAGCAAATTTGGGGTGGAGGAAAGGGGCCAACATCGAGGTCATGGGTGGAGGACGAGATGTGGATCTCAAGGCCGGCTCAAGTCACTTAGGCGTCTTCTTAAGCAAAACGTTTTAAGGAGGCCTTTTCAAGCAATCAATTTAAGTTTTTTTTTCTTTAACAAAAAGAGTTGAAAAATGACTAGAAAACGTACGCCAATGATGTGTGCCTGGTTAGTTAATTGAATTCGAATTGAATCGTGATGAATTCACAATTTTGATTGTCTTTTTGGTCGACAAATGACTATCGATGACAGCCAAAATTAAACTAAATGACTTGCTAAAAAAAGGGATACCTTTAGAGTTGCATGTGGGCCTCTCTAGTCAACAATGCCACCCAAATAGTTAAACTTTTTGATGAACTCAAACACCCGAAGAGAAGAAATCAGAGATTTCTTTCCATAAATAGTATTAAAAAAATATTTTTTTTGTTAGAATTTTAAATATGCTAACATCTAAAAATTAGATTATCATTACCCTAAATTTCAAGAGTTTGTTGTGCCCTCAGAATTCCTATTTTTGGTCCCTTTTTTTTTTTTTTTTTTTTTTTTTCTTTATCAAACCTTAATTAGTTAAGCATTAACAACGAAAATCAATTAATTATTAAAAATGATAATAAACATATAAAAAGAAAATTCAATTAGAGGCCTTAGCTCAACTTGGGGGCTTAGGTGTTAAGGATTTCCTAATATGAACATAAGGAGCTGGGATTGTTGTTTGTGTTGTTGTCGTTTTTATTATTTATTATTATTTTTTTGGTGCTTGAAACTAGTGGGTGACATGGGTTTAATGTTTTGTCTTTATTTTTTTGGCTTGAGCTAATGGATAATTATTATTATTCTCTTAAAACAAGTCAAACTGTCAATTACTTTCTTATGCTTTCATGCCACTCAAAATTACTGCCATGCCAACTTAAAAATGTCGACGACCAAAAAAAAAAAAAAATTTAAAACAAAGATGATAACATTTTATAGTTTGAGAGATGTTTATGTCAGTGACAAAGTTATAAGAATACTGAAGTTTAGTGGCAAAAACAAAATTAAATTTGTCCTTTAATATATTTTTTAAAGAATATTTTATTGTAAGACCTCTAATTTTGTAATATTGGTGTATTGAATTTTTAATAACATAAGTTATGAGTATCTATATTTCAAATTTACAGAGTAGAATATATAATTACCAATTAAAACTAAATAAATCACGTTGATATTATAAAATAAAAGATGTTATCGTAAAAATTCTAATTCTCCATATCATTCACAATGGCTTTATTTGCCTAATTAGGGTTCACTAGCAAAAATAAATAGAAACCGAAAACAAATCCCCATCTTTAAAAATTTTTCGTTTTATTGCAGATTTATTATTATTTTTATTTTTTAGAATCAGGTCGAATGTGTGTTTTAAAACAAAAAATTAAAAATAGATATTAAAATTGTCTTATAATTTAGTCAGTAGAATTAATATAAGACTACACATATAACAATTTTTATGTTGATTTTTTTTTGGCTAATTTTCCATTGACTTGACTTTAAGGGCCTGTTTGAGATCACATTTGGAGACGATGTTTTAGATGTTGAAGATGGTTTGAGTTTTGCAAATGTGTGCTAGATAAAAATAAATTGCTAGAAGTAAAAAAGTGTAAAAACTTAAAATATATTCGGAAAATAATTAACAATATAGATCTTGTTTTGTTAATCACGAAATTTTATGCAATTTAATAAAAAAAAAATATTTTAACTTAAAATGATAAAATTATGTACTTTTAAAGTTTGAATTTTTTAAAAATATTTAGAAAAATGAATAGTAAAATTAAAACAAAAGACAAAACAAAAATTTTGGAAAATACTTTTGGAAACACGTATCGAAACGGGGCTAAATACTGACGCTTTCTATCATTAAAATTTAAAATAATACTTTGCATGTCAAAGCAAAAAGGAATTTACTGAAAGCACCGAATTGATATAACAACATGATGTGTGCATGAACATTGAGAAGTCCAAAAGGTTAGAATCGTAAATTCGTAACATTAGATATCAAACAAGGAAACCAAACACTATAAATTCACCATGAACTGAGTTAACATTTGATATCAAAGCAGGAAACCAAACACTATAAACACTATAAAAAAAAAAAAAAAATCAATGTTGTGACATGCAAAGTATTATTTTAAACATTGATAAGTCCATGTCTGGGAAAGAATTAACTTTGAGTCCTACTTGAATTTAATTGCATGTACGTTAATCTCCATAATTCACTGAAAAAATAAAAAAAATAAAAAAAATTAAATCTCCATATCTCACTAGGAAACCGAACTCTATAAATATACTATGAACTGAGTAAACCAAACACTTCAATATTAGATATCAAACTTAAGCATTATTTCCGTTTATCACATCACATTCTCTTTAAAAGCAGCTCTCGTTGTTTTATTTTATTTTGTTTTGTTTTGTATGAAAGTCTCGTTGTTTTATTTTATGGAGACTAAAAGAATGGAGAAAGAGTTGATGTGTGACGACCCGCCTTGCACAGGCCGTCACTACTTGACTTACTTAACTTACTTGATCTTAAACTTGTTTTATCCCATTTTTCATCATGAAAATAGTGGGGATTTTTTTTTTTTAATAGCGGAAGCATTATACTTAGAAAATATTTACATACACTCATACACAAATAAAATAACTGTTTGTTTTCTCAAAATAGATATATTAATTAAATCCTTTTGAGTTGTGAATCCCAACCCGTTCATCATTTCACCGCCACCAGCTTTACCCGCCACCATGCAGTCAATTCAAGACAGGCTGTTTACCTACAGCATAAACTTCAAACAATGAGCGAAAGCTCAGCAAGTACAACTCCTATACCGCAAACCAATTACATGAAACATACATAACCTTTTTCATGACATCTTAAACATGAAAACGTAAACATAGCATCATATCATCTTAAACATGACAGCATAACATGGCATCATATCATCTTAAACATGAAAACATAACATAGCATTATATCATCGATTTCTTCATCTTAAACATGATATTCTGTCGTGAAATGCATGAACCGTTTATGTCCAATTATGCTTGCTTTCTTGTATCACACTTTATCTTGTTGATTTTTACTTGTGGGCCCGTTAACTTGATGTGTATGTACCCGGCGCGCAGCTTAAGCAACTTACCTAAGCTTTCGACCCGATCGTCATCAGGGGGCACAACACTGGCTCTTGTGGCCTTTTCTCAAACATTCTGTTTGTAAGTCTTTCTTGACATCTTTTCACTTGGTAGATTAGTGAGCATACTTATATGATGTCTCCTAATCTCATGTTTTATCAATGCATAGACAGTCGTACCTTTTTCACGTAAGCATGATAACAATACTTAAACATTCATCGTACAGTAAACATATTGCAACCATCGAGCAAATCATCAAATAACACTTAAACAGTGTAAAGCAAACATGTTAAGAAAACATACAACTTTAGCCTATGCTGTAGGCGGCGTTGCACTTACTTTATCTTTGTTGTTCGCGTGATCGACTTTCCTTTCCCGAGCACGCTCGCAGATCACCTCCTGCCCATGGACGTTTATACGTGAGGTCTCTATTCTAAAATCGTTTAATGTCTGATTAAACCAACATAAATATTTTTCGGTTATAAGACCCTCTTCTAATACAAGCGAAGGGGTCACACGGCGTAACCCACAACGGAAATATTAATTAATTACGGGTTCATGTAGAGAATCATAATCTTAACTTAACCTCAATCCGCATGATTAACTCAGGGCTTGGGCAAGGCCCTAGTAACTCGAAATAATTTTTCGGCTACTAACGCAGTATCTTTTTCATTTTAATCTTGAAAACCTTGAACTTGTTTAAGATGTCATTTTTTCTTGTTTATTTACGTAAGTTTGGTGAATAGCACCCAAACTTGTCTTGAAAATTACAAAACACTTGAAAACATTTCTATAAAACATTAGGGGATCGAAAACCGCCTTTGGAACGGTTTTCGGGTTTGAAAATGATGTTTGCAAGTAAAAAAAAACGTTTTTCCTAGTCATTGGTCTAGAGAATCCCGTGCATGAGATTTTGCTCACTGCGCGGATTTTGTTTGAAAATTCATAACTTAAAATGTAAAACGAATTTGGAAACACTTTCTTCACGAAAGTTATAGCTAACAAAAAGATCTAAAACTTTCATGTTTTGAACATTTTCTGATTCTGGCTCAGTTAATACCAGTTTTTGTTTGAACATATGTGAATCGCTGGAACCTGATCACCCTGACCAGTTCTCGGTTTTTCTTCAAAACAAAGGCCATTGAAGCCTTATTTTTAAAATCTGTCCACGCTGCCCCCTAGGAAATACCCTAACGAACAACTTTCGTGTTTTAAGTTTTTACCCATTCGGCCTCTAAGGACCTGTAAATCCTACTTTTCCGAGCTGCCGGGTGTTGGACCCGAGAGCAGTTTTGGTGTTAGTCCAAATTTTACGTCCCTATACGTTGCTCTAGCTCGACCGCCCAATGCGGGACCTAATAATACATGCACGTCTTCTAACGTCCCTCATACACATAAAATTTTAAATCCCGTGCTTCGGATTCAACTCAAGGCCGAGACCTCCCTTTGGTCCACGGTTTTGAGAGAGAAACATACATACAACAAAGCTCAACCAAACATCATACAAACCCTAGAACATGCATCTAAAAATTTGATAAACACAATAGAGGCATGAAACCCTTAAATATAAACCCTAGCATGCAACTCTAGCACACAAAAATCATAGAGCATTACTCCAACCAAACATGCAAAATAATCACTTCAAAAACCTAAATCAAGCATAAAAATATAACCTAAGCTATTTAGGGCCAAAACCGAAAATTATGAGCTCAAGCTCTTACAACTTTTGTGCTTGAAATACATGGTAAAATCCTTGAGAAAATGAACCAAAAATTTGAACCAAGAACTAGAGCAAGGTTCGGATTTTTACCTCAAAGAAATCCGGTTGTTCCTAGCTTGATCCTAATCGAAATTTTGTCTCCAATGTGCACGGTTTGGACCTCAAAAATGGTCACAAAAATTTTGTTAACTTCCTCTCCCAACCAACCTTAGAAAAGAGAAGAAAAATGCCCAAAATCTTACCTTTGAACTCACTAAAAACCGAGGCTTTAGGGAGGTTCTTCACCACTTTTTTTTGGCTTGATCTTTCTTGGTTTTTCTTAGCTCTCTCTCTCTCTCTCTCTCTCTCTCTCTCTCGGATTTCTTGGAGTGAAATGCCGAATGGTATGGCTGAACATGGGGTTAAGGGCTGCTGAACTTTGGGGTTTGAAATCCCTACAAATAGTGTCTCTAGCTAGGGAAAATCCTAGGCTTTCTTTTCCAAGAAAATTTGATTCAAAACTTGCCAATTGGTCCTCCAATTTTTGCAAGCTATTGCTCACAAGGGCTTGGGTGGCCGGCTGCTAGAGGGGAAGAAATGGAAGAGTGGTTGACAACCCATAGATGAGGTGTCACAAGCTCATTGGTCCATGTGTGTGGAGGATTAAGTCCTAACTTAGCTTAATTGTGATGTCATTAAGCTTAAAGGCTTGTTTGGTTCAATCTTTTTGAAAAATTGTGTAATTTCAACACATTGCAATAAATTTTAATACTGAGTTACTTAAATACTCAGTATCGAAATTTACATTGCATTAAAATTTTCGATCCGTGAAAAACTCGATCGGAAAATCTTTTCTCATAAATTTCCGAATCCTTTCGCCCTGAACTCTAGCTTAGTATGCTTGATTTTTCTAAGGTGATTTCCATTCCTATTAAAACTCATCTTGATTACGAAATGAGTTTTTAGCAGTAATTTCACTTATACTGTGATCTTAAAAAAAAATATTCTTGTTTGACGTTTTCGACCGTTTCGGTCTAACCGACTTATTGGTCAACGTCAACTTGTCTTGAAATGTGCAAATACGACCTCCTTCACTCGTAAAGGTCTTTTGCGAGTTCATGTAATTTGTTTTTGAGTCTTAATAAATCTTAAGAACTCGTTTAACAGTTTAAGTTCTAAAACGAACTTCCGCATGAAATACCGATTACGGTAAACATTTACACGAAATTTCTATAAAATATGTACCGAAGAAATTCGGGTGTTACATGATGAATCTCTTCTTCAAGGCGAAGAAGGCGGCGGATGTCGCAGCGGCTACCAACGTTTCGCTGGTCGGAGCGGAGGTTCGCGATGCATGGATGCCCTAAACCAACTCAGATGTTTCCCCATAACCAAGGATCTTCTTCTTTCTACTCGGGTACGTATAACAATAACCTAGCTTCTCTTTTTTTTTTTTTTTTTTTTTTTTCTATTATTATAATAATTATTTTTTTAAATTAGTCTAATTCCAGTTTCTTGTTTTTTAATTCTCTAATGTCGGTAAACATTCTTACAAAAGAAAATCAAGAAAATCATAGTACTTCTGCTAGTATTTCTGTTTGATTTTTTTTTCTTTTTTCTTGTTCAATATTCCTTCTTTCTGAATATTTTACGATAATATTTACTGTGTTTATAAATTTTAGGTGGGAAAGAGGCTTCGATCTCTCAAGAAACATCCAAAAGAAAGTATCCGATCTTTGGCTTCCGAGATTTTCCAGACATGGAAGGCTCTCTTCATCGAACAGTTAAACAAAGAGGAAAGAGACAGCCGTAGGCCTGCAAAAACCAATCCGATCGAGAAAACTACAAATAAGGCTGATGATGTTCTTCATCACAAGATCAGCAAAATTTCAAGCATGTCATCGGACAACATTGGCGTCTCCCGCTGCAAAATCAGAGAACGGCTTGTGGTGGCTCTATCCAGAGTTTCTACCGAAATCGAAGAGGAGAGTCTCAAGCATCAAGTGGAGGCATGTGATCCAGTTGAAGTTGCCGTGGCGGTGGAGACTGCGATGTTCGAGAAGATCAAGGGGCAGAACAAGAAAATCAGGTCGATCTTGTTCAACATGAGTGATTCCAAGAACCCGGACTTGAGAAGGAAAGTTCTCCTGGGAAAGGTGAAGCCAGAGAAGCTCGTGATCATGTCGAATACGGAGATGGCGAGCGAGGAATTGCAGCTTCGGATTAAGCAGATTGAAGAAAAATTCTTGGAGAAATGCCTGACTGGCCGTGGAACATCAGCGGAAGAGAAAGCGACGACGGATCAGTTCAGATGTGGAAAGTGCGGGCAGAGAAAGACAACGTACCATCAGATGCAGACAAGGAGTGCCGACGAGCCCATGACTACTTATGTCACTTGCGTCAACTGCAACAACAACTGGAAGTTCTGCTGACCGCATTCGGATTTATCTTTCTTTCTGTACAGAGAAGTCTTACAATGGCTACTACAGGAGCTATTTGCTTTCATGTTTGTCACGTTCTGGGATTGGCTTTTTTGTTTTTGGGTAGATTTGATTCTAGAATGCAATGGGTATATGTAGTTAAGGATTCTAGCTTTTGTATAACATATTATCAGGTTTTTATTTATTTCAAGTTAAGTTTGTTAATGCTTTTTTGGTTACAAAGCACCTATGGGTCAAATCCCCCACCCGAAAGAGACACAAAAGCTTCAGCGTATTTCGACGTAAGTGGATGCTTTTACGAATTTTTTTAGATCTCTCGGTTTGTCTCAAGAAATGAGTTTCTTTGTTAAGCGTCTTATGGGATAAGTTAATGACTTCAATGTAAGGGCAAGCAAGACTTTGATTTCTTTAAGGCTTCATGCAGTTTTCTTTGTATTTCCTAGGAAAAATATGATAAAAAAAGCAAGAGCTTGCTGTTCATATTTAGATATGATGCTTTTAGCTCAAGAAAGGATAAAGGGAATTCTTTTCGTGTTTAAGTTTTTTTCTTAAACAAAGAGATTTGAAAAAACATAAAAGAAAACGTACGCCAATGATGTGTGCCTAGTTAGTTAATTGGATTCGAATTGAATCGTGAACAATTCACAATCTTGACTGCCTTTTTGGTCGACAAATGATTATCGATGATGGTCAAAATAAAACTAAATGACTTGCCAAAAAAAGGGGGACACCTTTAGAGTTGCATTGGGTCTCTCTAGTCAACAATGCCACCCAAATAGTCAAACTTTTTGATGAACTCAAACGCCCCAAAAGAAGAAATCAAAGATTTCTTTTCATAAATAGTATCAAAAAAATATATTTTTTGTTAGAATTTTAAATATTCTAATATCTAAAAATTAGATTATCATTACCCTAAATTTCAAGAGTTTGTTGTAATTTCAGAATTCCTATTTTTGTCCTTTTTTTTTTTTTCTTTATCAAACGTTAATTAGTTAAGCATTAACAAAGAAAAATCAATTAATTATTAAAAATGGTAATAAACATATAAAAAGAAAATTCAATTAGAGGCCTTAGCTCAACTTGGGGCCTTAGGTGTTAAGGATTTCCTAATATGAACATAAGGAGCTGGGATTGTTGTTTGTGTTGTTGTCGTTTTTATTATTTATTATTTATTATTTATTATTTTTTTTTGGTGCTTGACACTAGTGGGTGACATGGGGTTTAATGTTTTGTCTTTTTTTTTTTTGGCTTGAGCTAATGGATAATTATTATTATTTTCTTAAAACAAGTCAACCGTCAATTACTTTCTTATCCTTTCATGCCACTCGAAATTACTGCCATGCCAACTTAAATATGTCGACGGCCAAAAGCAAAAAAATAAAAATAAAAAATAAAAAACTTAAAAAAACAAAGATGAAAACATTTTATAGTTTGAGAGATGTTTATGTCAGTTTTAAAATTCAAGACACAAAGTTATAAGAATACTGAAGTTTAGTGGCAAAAACAAAATTTGTCCTTTAATATATTTTTTGAAGAATATTTTATTGTAAGACCTCTAATTTTGTATTATTGGTGTATTGAATTTTTAATAACATAAGTTATGAGTATCTATATTTCAAATTTACAGCGTAGAATATATAGTTACCAATTAAAACTAAATAAATTACGTTGATATTATAAAATAAGAGATGTTATCGTAAAAATTCTAATTCTCTGTATCATTCACAATGGCTTTATTTGCCTAATTAGGGTTCACTAGCAAAAATAAATAGAAACCGAAAACAAATCCCCATCTTTAAAAAATTTTCGTTTTATTGCAGATTTATTATTATTATTATTTTCTTAAAACAAGTCAAACCGTCAATTACTTTCTTATCCTTTCATGCCACTCGAAATTACTGCCATGCCAACTTAAATATGTCGACGACCAAAAGCAAAAAAAAAAAAAAAAAAAAAAAAAACCTTAAAACGAAGATGATAACATTTTATAGTTTGAGAGATGTTTATGTCAGTTTTAAAATTCAATAGACAAAGTTATAAGAATACTGAAGTTTAGTGGCAAAAACAAAATTTGTCCGTTAATATATTTTTTAATGAATTTCTACTAAAAAATCTTTGCAATTTTCTCTCATCATCCTATAATTTTAAGGTTATTCTGTATGGATACCACCTAAACTTCTTGAATTTGATCCTGATTTTTTTTTTTTTGGGTGCAATCAACCCTAGAATTTATAATTTTTGAGCTCTGAATCTTTTTTGCTCACATGCATCAAAATTTGTACAGTATTTTGTACGTGATAGCCTAAGAAATTGCTACATTTTTACTTACTTTTAATACAAGTTACTTTTTAAATTTAGGTTCATATTTAAGTTATAATCAAATTAGGTTCAGTTTTTAAAATTAATTTGCGTTAAAATTAAGTAGAAATGACCGGCAGTGCCCTTCTCGGGGATTTTAATCCTCAGCACATCTCCTTTACTTTTGAGGCAGAGTTTGCTGTGTTTGTTTTGGTGATTAAAAAAGTTTGAAAATTTCAATGGCATAATCTGTGGATTAATACAACCCCATTTAAGTTGTCAATCTTTTCCACACAAATCGCAGCTAAAGTTCCTTAGATGTTTTAGAAATAGATGGTTTTGTTCTAAACACTCTGCCGAGGACTTTACAGTAAGGGTCTCATAATTTTCACGAAGCATCGTTAACTTCAATGGTGGTTCTTTGTTCCATACTCTTTATTCTAAACTTGCTCTAGAGGGACATGTTTATATTATTTTATTTTATAGATTTCTTTCACACTTTTTAGGTAATTTTTTTTGTGCTCCTGCAGTACTCTTGTTCCCACTGTCAGATTTTCTTTTATTATTTTGCGTTTTTCTGGAGAAAAAAAAAAAAGAAAGAAGATTTTAACGAGACACCAAACTTATATCTGGGTAGATCGATCCTATAAGATGATATTCGAGTGACAATTTTTGTATTTTCTCTTCTAAAAAAATGATTTGGTTTATGTAGTTAAACTTATGGTATTTTTGGAACAGTGGTTGGAGTTTGAGTCTTGTAAGTTGGAATTGAAATGTGTTTTTAGTTGAAATATTAATTAGAAGTGAACTGTGATATAAAACATATTATAAAAGTTTGAAATGTGTTTAGAAACAATCTATAGTATGAATTTTATTTCGTTTATCTCATCATTATATATGATATATAAAAAAAAAAATCTCAATTTGACTTGAAATATGACAATTATATGGAATTTTAAAATTTAAGTTTTTTGAAAATAAAAGAGAGAAAAAGTAAGATATAGATTTGAGATATTGGAGTTAAGTCGTAAAATTTCATATGAAAATGTTGTTACAAACGGCGGTTTCTTAATGTAGAATGACTCATTCGCGCATATAGAATGCACGAATGAGTCATTCTACATGAATGGTTGGAGTTTGAGTTTTGTAAGTTGGGATTGAAATGTGTTTTTAGTTGAAATATTAATTGGAAGTAAACTGTGATATAAAACATATTATAAAAGTTTGAAATGTGTTTAGAAACAATCTATAGTATGAATTTTATTTCATTTATCTCATCATTGTGTATGATATAAAAAAAAAATCTCAATTTGACTTGAAATACGACAATTATATAGAATTTTAAAATTTGAGTTTTTTGAAAATAAAAGAGAGAAAAAGTAAGATATAAATTTGAGATATTAGGGTTAAGTCGTAAAATTTCGTGTGAAAATGTTGTTACAAACGGCGGTCTCTTAATGTAGAATGACTCATTCGTGCATATAGAATGCACCTGTATATTGACGAATGTAGAGCACATGGCGCGTACATTAACTTTGTGTAAAAAAAAAAAAAAAAGCTATTATACTCAACAAAAAGGTTTCTGCACGTGTGTAAATAATATATATATTATATATATATATATGTATATGGCGAACCCATAGACTTTGGGATATATATTAAAGGGACCAGGGGATGATAAATAGCCTCCGTGAACCGAACTAAAAATGGAGCCCAGTTGCCATTTCACTATGAATTTCCAAAACCTTTTTTTTTTAATTCAATAATATATATATATATATCTTTTCTCTTCGCTTTATTAGATGGAAGTTTTGATGAAGTAGGAATCAATTTAAAGGTAATTGTAGCAAGGATTTTGAACATTATATTGTTCGTGAACTTAAAGAAAAATGCAAATTTAGTTAGAAGGTTAAATTGGCATGAATGTTAAATTGTGAAGTGTAGTTAGTATTCTACGTAAAAATATCCTTTACAAATATAATACGCAATTTGACCTTATGAACACAGATTGGCAGGTTATTCGTTACAAGTATTATTTTGGGTTTCCACACATGTGATTTCGATTGTGTAATTTTTCTTTATAAATAGGGGGTATTCTTATTAAGATGATTAGTATGAGGATGCTCTATTAATTCTTTTGTAAATTTCTTGATAATCATCATAAATTACTACAATGACTAGAACAAAACATAATCTTAAATTAAAATGGACCTATATAAAACTTTGTATGTTTTATTGTTTTTTTTCCTTCGTGAATTTTACTACTTTTAGTGATATAGAATTAGTGCTCTAATTTTTAACTATGAATAAATGATCTGCTTATTGATTTTAAACCATATCAGTGTAAGTTACGCAAGGAATTAGGTTTCATTTAGAATTATATTAATTTTTGTCATTTTGTTAAGTGTAATGATTCTATTATTATTCTACATATATAGATATTCAAGGTTAATCCATTTGACTTTTATGTCTATCAAAAGATGTTTAGCAAACAAGACAATTGTTAATCATATGAAGTGGTCTCTGAGAAGGATTTTTATTTGTATTTTTGTTTTCTTGAAGATTGATTAAATTTAATCATAAATTCTAGAAGATAAGGAAGGTTGGAATATTGTATGCGAGGCATAGCAGACTTTTATTAATGGAAATTATTTTTAATTATTTAGTTTATACGGTATATGATACTCATCACGAGTCGCGATCACTAGCTGCCATATTCTGCATCAAACGTAAGCGACTTATTAATATGTGTATATATATATATATATATATATATATAATTAAGTTTCAACTTTGTTTAATTAATTAGTCGCGCTATAGTTATTCAAAGAGAAATATCCACCACAGAGGGTGTCTAATTATTTATTGTCGAGATGACGTAAAACAAGTTCAGATTGATTTAGGAATATTTTTAGTAAGATAAAGTTGATAAGGGTTGTCAGTAGCTATAGTACAAGTTTAAATGAGCTGATTAATATAGAAAAATATGAAAAACAGAAAACACTCAAGATGGACAAAATATAAATGTAAACATAAATATATATCACATGACGCTAGTATAATGATTGAATTGTTTAAGCAAATTCCAATAAAATTGACACCCAGCTTAAGTTCTCATTTATTACTAGATCTTGATACAAAAGTGTATTGTTTAACTATCTTTGCAATTTGACTCCCTTTTCACTTGAAACGCGAAAAGCTTGTGTTGGTATTTTTCTTTTTTGGAGTCAACTATCGGTATTTTTTTTTTTTTTTTTTTTAAGATTCGAGATATTTTGTAATTATCAAGTTCTAACAAATTAATCTAAAAGCCATAGTTATTTATCTGAGCAAGATTTAATACAAATAAATCCGTTTGTGAGCAAGATTTTCTGCTCTTCCCGCCCTAGATTTATTGGGATGAATGCGACGCCCATTGGAATTAATAGAAATTAATTATGCTAAAGTGGATTAATTAGTGTGCTAAAATATATGTTTTAAAATAATTAAACTACATTTAAAATTATGTTTTTGAGGTTTTAAAAGTATTTTTTAAAATTACATTTTTACTCTGAACTTTTAAAAATTTAACCAAAATGCCCCTAGCTAGTTGTCCGAACCTTTTTATCAATCGACCGGATGCCTACAAGTCAATTAACTAGCCAATCCTGCTGAGATTCCCCTGCAGCCGCAAAACTAATTTCGGACTTCAACTCACCTCAGTAGCCGATTTTCCCCTCCCTTGGGTTTGTTAGTCTATTTGAACGAACCATCTACTTCATTTTTCAGTATTCCCAAATCTCCTCTATCTCCGTTGCTCCCTCTCCCTCTCGACCAATCTCCCTGTCACTCCCTTGTTTGCCGAGCCTCTCCCCTCGCTCACCCTCACAAAAGTTTCAGAAAAACAAACAAAAAACTAGACCCGAGCCTCTAAACACTAAAACCCTGAGTTCCTAAACTTTGTAGGTTCATTTTAAACTTGTTTTTTGATTCGAATAACTTGATTTTCAGCTTTAAAATTCGTATTTTTGTTAGTTTCATAAACTTGGATTTTCAAAGTGGATTTTGATGGATTTGGATGATTCTGAGTTTGATTCTAGTTGTTTAGGCTTTGGGAATTATTTATTTTCTGTTCTAGATATCTAGAGTTATTTGGAATTGGATTTTAGAATATTTGTAGGTTGGGCTGAAGCTGGAACTCTTTGTTCTCGATGGTTTGGTCAACCAGACACCTTCTCCGGTCAACTAGAGGGCCATAGAACATGATAGGACATTCTGTCCTTATTTGGTCAATCAGACCTACAAAACCGATCAATCGAACATAGGCATAATACCTACAAGGACTTTGTTTAAGTCCAATCAGTCCTGTTTTACTATTTTAAACTCAAATAATGATGTTTCTAATACGAGTTTTAATATTTTGCATATTATTCGACAAATATTGATATTTTAATATAGTATTATTCAAAGCACACTAATTAAGGTCAATGTTTAGTATAATTAACGAGTTGAGTTTATATCAGATAGTTAGGTTATCTATGTAGTTTGATTTAAGGTTTTGGTGATTAAAATGAGGAGCCTCGGTATGCGTGAAGTTAATAGTAGATTTAATTTGTCGAAGAGGTAGGATACGCCAACCCTACTTTTATGAATGTTGCTTTATGAATTCCTCGTTTTAAAAATCATTCGAAAATAAAGTAATTCAAAAACTGTTTTAAATGGAGATTATATATATGTATTAAATGTTTTGGGTCAAAAGAGTATATATATATATATATATATATATATGTAGATACATTATTTTGAGAGACTTAAGTGAGATGCTCTGAGATGGTGTAATTGTCCAATTTTGTTAAAAATGAGGTTTCAAAAACTGTCTGATTAGATATCGGCCATTGATAGTTTTGTCTGAAAGTCTCATCCAGATACTAAGATAACGTCTAGTTACCGGTCAGTTGTTATCATGCTAGTACCACTAAGTCTATTTATGTTTAGCAAATTATATTACTATATTTATTTCTTTATGCATTTTCATTTAAACATTGTTTTGTTTTATTTTGCCCATCCTAACTCTTTTTGAACTAATTATTTTAATTGAGTCAATTGTATCCTACTGAGCTAGTTACCTCTATCCCCATCCCATCCCCCCCCAAAAGGAGGTGCTAAAAGTATTGCAAAATAGAAAGGTGTGACGTCAAGGCCACTGTGATTCAGTGGTTATCTATTTATTTTTAGTCATTTATTTTTCCTAGATATGTAAACTTAACTCTCACTTTGGACTAAGTTTTGGATATCTATACTTTTATTTCCATTTTTGTTTGTTTGAGTGACGATACCGAAGGTTGAATTTTCAAACATTTTTTCTTGTGAAAAACCTAGTATTTCATAATGACTACTGTTTTAATAAAAAAAAAAAAACTACTTGACGGCTTTCATTATAGCACAATACTCTAATATGTTTTCCAAAAGTGGTTAAAATAAGAATGTTATAAAAAGTGTGAGTGAGTTCTAGAATATTATGTGTTTTATTTATTTGATGATTTTAATTACGAATTATTTTTAATTAAATTCCACCACATCTCCATACCCGGTTTTGGGTCGTGACAGATTTGGTATCAGAGCCTTTGGTTGTTGAACCTTGGGAAAACATGCAAACTAGACATCAAAACTGCTAAAGATTGTGACACACGCTTCAATGCTAGATATTGGAGGAGTTTCCAAGAGGCATTGAGAACCAAGTTGAACTTCAGTGCTGCAGTCTGAAATGAGTTATTCAGATTCTCGAGAATATGCTTCGTGCTTGCGTTTTGGATTTTGGTGGAAATTGGAAGAAGTACCTGTATTTGGCCGAATTTGTTTATAATAATAGCTATCAATCCAACATCAGGATGACACCATTCCAAGCACTTTATAGGAGACCATGTAGATCACTAGTCTGTTGCCTAGAACCC
Source organism: Ficus hispida (assembly GCA_025413025.1). Classification (NCBI taxonomy): domain Eukaryota; kingdom Viridiplantae; phylum Streptophyta; class Magnoliopsida; order Rosales; family Moraceae; genus Ficus; species Ficus hispida. The sequence continues at coordinate 25,174,142 of CM046372.1, forward strand.
AAGGACCGACTCTCTATTGGACTCTAGAAGATCCCTGTCATACAAGAAAGCATGCGAGCAACCCAGCAGTTAAAAGAGTTATGTTGCTCAGCGACATAAACCGCTAAAGTTTGAGGAAGGTAATTACATTCTGTTAGAGGGTATCTCCAGGCAAGGGTATTATGCATTTTGGAATCAAATTGAAGCTAGCTCTGAGGTACATTGGATCCTTCCAGATCATGTAGCATGTTGGTGTCGTTGCTTACCGATTTGCCCTACCGCCCTAGTGTCCCATGTACATGATATATTCCACGTATTGATGCTGCGCAAATGTCAGCCTGATCCAAATATCATCATCCAATGGTATGATGTACCGATCCAAAAGGACACGTCTTAGCAGAGGCCCCTATTTAGATTCTTAACCGAAAAATGAAGAACTTACTCGGATGTGAGATTCCATTAGTTAAAGTGTTGTGGCAACACCACGGTGCTAAAGAAGTGACTTGGGAGTTAGAGTCTAACATGCATGAGCATTATCCTTATTTATTTTCAGTCGGAGGTATGTTTAAATTTTGAGGACGAAATTTCTTTTAGGAGGGTACAGCTGTAATGTCTATTGGAATAAATTGAGATTAATTATATTAAAATTAATTAATTAATCTGCTAAAATGTGTTTTTAAATAATTAACTGCATTAAAAATTATGTATTCGAGGTTTTAAAAGTATTTTTAGAAAATTAAATTTTTGCTCCTGAACTTTTGTAAAATTACAAAAATGCCCTTGACCGGTTAATTGAACATTTTTAGTAGTCGAATGGATGCCTGCAAGTTAGTTAACCACCTAAGCTAGCCAAGATTCCCTTATAGCCGCAAAGCTGATTTCGGCCTTTAACTCACCTCAGCAGCTGATTTCCCACTCCCTTGGGTTTGTTTGATTATTTAAACCCACCTCCCACTTCATTTTTCAGTTTTCCCAAATCTCCTCTCGCTTCCTTGCTCCATCTCCCTCTCAACCCCTATCCCTGTCACTCCCTTGTTTTGCCGAGCATCTCCCCTCACTCACTTTCACAAAAGTTTTAGAAAAAAAAAAACTTAAAATTAACCCTGAGCCTCTAAATACTTAAACCTCGAGTTCTTAAACTTTGTAGATTCATTTTAAACTCGTTTTTTGATTCAAATAACTTGATTTTCAGTTTTGAAATTCATATTTTCGTTAGTTTCAAAAACATGGATTTTCAAAGTGGATTTTGATGATTTTGAGTTTGATTCTAGTCATTTAGGTTTGGGGAATTGTTTATATTCTATTATGGATGTCTGGAGTTGTTTTGAATTGGATTTGGAACTATTTGTAAGTTGGACCGACGTTGGGAACTCTCTGTTCTGCTATGGTTTGGTCAATCAGACACCTTCTCTGGTCGACTGGACATCCACATAACAGGACAGGACATTCTGTCCTTGTCCGGTTAACCAGACCTGTAGAGTCGGTCAACTTGACAGAGGCAGAATACCTGCAAGGACCTTGTTTAAGTCCAATCAGCTCCGTTTTACTGTTTTAAACTCAAATAATGATATTTTAAACCCTAATATGTGTTTTTACAGTTTGTATGTAAATTGAGAAATAGTGTTATTTTAATGCAATATTATTTAAAGCACACTAATTAAGGCTGATGCCTAGTATTATTAAGGAGTTGAGTTTATACTGGATACTTAGGTTATTTGTATGTTTGATTTAAGGTTTTAGTGATCGGAGTGATAAGTCTCGGTACACATGAAGTTAATAGATTTATTTTGCCGAAGAGGTAAGATACACTAACCCCCTCATATATGAATGTTGCTTTATCAATTCCATGCATGTTTTAAAAATCATTTAAAAAATAAAGTGATTTAAAAAATGTTTTAAATAGAGATCATATATATGCATCAAATGTTTTGCATCAATAGTATACATTTTGTAGATGCATTATTTTGAGACTCAAGTGAAATGCTTTGAGACTTGGCATAATTGTCCAAGTGTGTTAAAGATGAGGTTTCAAAAACTATTCGATATCAGCGGTTGATAGTTTTACTTGAAAGCCTTATTCAGATACTAAGATAATGTCTTGTTACCGATCGGTTGTTGTCAGACTAACACCAATAAGTCTATTTATGTTTATCAAATTACATTATTGCATTTATTTCTTTACATATTTTCATTTAAACATTGTTTTTTTTTTATTTTGCTCCAGCCTAACTCTTTTCGAACTAATTATTTTAATTGAGTCAACTGTATCCAATTGAGCTGGTTGCACTCCCCCACCCCCCCTCCCCAAGGAGGTGCTAGGAGTAGCACCGAATAGAAGAGTGTGATGTCAAGGCCATGGTGATTTAGTAGTTATCTATCTATACTGTTATTTTCAATCATTTATTTTTCCAAGACTTGTAAACTTAACTCTCTCTCTCTCTCTGGATTGGGTTTTGGATGTCTGTACTTTTATTCCTGTTTTGTTTGTTTGTGTGATGATATCAGATATTGAATTTTCAAACCTGTTTTCTGGTGAAAAACTTAGTATTTTGGAATGATCATTGTTTTAATTAAAAAAACTACTTGACCATTTTCATTAATATAAAATTGGTGGACTCTAGGACAAATTGTTCTCTGGTCCAATAATCTGATAGGTTTTCCAAAAGTGGTTAAAATGGGAATATTATAAAAAGTGTGGGAGAATTCTAGAGTATTATTTATGTTTTATTTATCTGATGATTTTAATTAGGAATTTTTTTAATTAATTCTCTCTACGTCACCATACCCAGTTTTGGTTCGTGACAATGAACCTATACAAATTATCATATCTAGGAGTTTGTTATTTAAGTGATCTCTTGATGAGAATCATGTTTCCGAGCTTTTAACAGAGAGAAATGAAAAAAGAGCATTTCTGAAGGCAGATCAAATCTTGAAGTACATCGAGGATCCAATGGCGAGCAACCAAGCTTGGAGTAGGTTAGTTGGACGAAGGCAAGCTGCTGACTTGGAGTATAATTGCAAGTCCGTAGAAGAGTCATTGAACGAGAAGATAACGTGGTTCTGAATTAATATAGTTTTGAAGCATAGTAAAATTCTAATGTATTGTAACTGTAATTTATTGTTAATAAAGTTCTCGTATATATTCAAACTCGCGTATTCAACATCCGTGATTTTTATCTTATAATTGTGTCTATAATTTTCTTTATGATTATTTTTATATGATATGCAATTTCTACAATGTCATCTAAACAGTACAGTTGTGTTATTTTGTCTAAATAGCACTTATATTAACCATCCTTAGTCCTACACATCCCTTGTCATCTCTAGAAAGTTACTTCAATAATGGAGTAAAGTATGATCCTTTCCTTAATTTCTCTCTTTTTCCTTCTTTCTTTTTAATCCTGCTAAACAACGTAAGCATATAATATATATATATATATATATATATATATATATTAAATAAAAGGAGGGAGATTGAAATCCTATATATCACATTATGAAGTTAAATATAAAATTACTAGTAAATTATATTAACAATCACTATATATATATACCTAAAGAATAGAAATTTTAAAAAAATAAAATAAAATAACATAAATATAAATTGCTTTCAAAGCGACAGAATAGGACCAGATCATTTACGAATAAGCTGAAGCTTCTGACTACTGGGGACAGAGGGAAAAAAAAAAGGAATATTACCTTGGCACGACTAGCTAATATAATTGATAACATATATATAACCATATAGGAGATTAGACGTACAAAATGACCCCACGCAATAAATTCTTGAACGTTCTATTAACACATTTATGTGGTTATGAAGTTGTGATTAGCATAGTAGTAGACAAGGATTATTACTAAAAGATATACAACCGACGAGAAAAATAAATAAATGAAAAGAAAATAAATAAATAAATATGGTGGGCAGATGGGGGGCTTTTAATAATTAAAGAGGGTAGCGTTATTTGTTGCAAGTTGCACCAAGATATTAATGAAAGCTTATCTTGGCTTTTTCTTTAAGAAAAAATAAAAGAATTAATTGAATTTCCATTTCCTGTGGGCTGTATTATAAACCTACTTCTCCTAGATTTATACCATTTTCGTAAATATTGTAGACAATTTTATAAAGTCCATAACAACCAGAAGTCTTTGTAACAAAGCTCATACATAAATAGTAGTCATATTTAATGGATTATCAAAAGAGTGCAAGAGATCACAATAATACTAATAATAATAATATTGGCGTTAAAGGGTCGTCGGAGAGGAACAAAAAGAAGCATAACTTTGAAGAATACTTAACAGAAATGGAGATGGAGATGGAGTTGCGTAGGGACATTAAGATTAATATTGTTGCTACAAGTAGTTTTGAAGATCATAGAGTTGTTGTAGGGAATGATAATCATAATCATACAACCAGTACGGTTTACCAAAACTCTCTAAGTTCTCGCCAAATGGAGTCTCTCACGGCTCTCTCCGACACCTTCTTGCCTTCCGTCGATGTCTCCCGCCTCACCGCCGATGAAGCCCTCCTCAAGTTCTATTCCACTTCTGCTTCTATGGCTGCAACCCCACAACGTGTAAGTTACGACTCTTTTTTTCTTTTTTGAGCATATATATATATATATATATACACACACATACATATATTATATCCACATATATCTATATATAACATAACATGAAATTTTATTATTTTCATAAAAAATTATTAGATTAAAAAAACCGCATAATCATTTTGACAAAATTTAGCTGAAATATCATGATTTTAGTCTTTCTTTCCTAATATGTTTCTTATTTAAAATCATTTTTTCCCCCATGTCTTCTAGTCGACTGTCATTTCGCTTTTGTTTTTCAAGTTTTTCTTTCATATTCTATTTTATATATTTCTTACTTAAAAATTATTTTTTTTTCTTTCCAACTACTTAATTTTCGAGTCGCCTTTCACATATATATGTAATACATCACTTTTGTTGTTCAAGTTTAATTAATAAGAAAATTATGTAATATAAAAAATAAATATAATACATATTGCTAATATAAAGAAGAGATGGCGGTGGGTTTGTATGTAGTTGGGTGGGATGATAAGTGAGAGGGTGAAACACCCAAAGAAGTGGCTGTTGAAAGTGGCATTGTGGGCGTTGTCAACGTGGTACGGAACGTTCATTCTCTGCGGAATGGCAAGCCTCTCCTCCACTTTCCCTTACTTTCAGAGCTTCCCAAGTCTCTCTCCTTCCACTCGTGAACAAATTCTCAGGTCTTGGTCTCACAGTTACTTTTTCCTTCTTCGCTTGCTTCACAAGTCTCTCAAGCTTCTCACCCTCCTCGTTTTCTTCACTCAGGTATATATATATATAATATATATATATATATATAATGTATATATTTCTTCCCTTGTTTTCATTTTATTTTCCTTCCCTTCGATGACCAAAATTTTTTTTAAAAAAATCATTATCGCCATAAATTAACGTCCCAATTTTATATTTATAATCGGGAGCAATATGTAAAAATTAAGAAGAAAAATATATGAAATATCACCACACTAGATTTATAGATATGTTCGCTTTAATATGAAATAATAATACTTTTTTTTAACTGTTATAATAATTCACTATGATAATCAAGAAATTTACAAGAAAAACTAGCTCACACTTTTGTTTTTGTTTTTTTTTTTTTTCATTAACCTCACTCATAATAAACTCTACGACTCTAACAATCAAAATTACAAGTGTAAAAACCCTAAACTACTCTTAATATCAATTCACATACTGTTTCTGTATAAGAGCATTAATTAGGTTTGAGAAATCTATGTACAATGCAGATATTGATATGCCCAAATCACAATGAAACCTAATCTGGCTCAACTAACTGCTTTCTACCCTACATATGTTTGTGTAAGTTTATTTTACCCGCAGATAAAAATATTCCATCTTAAAAAGTTAAAAACAGAAAATTTACATAAATATACCCTTTACTGGGGTACTGTTTATTTTAGACCTCATTCCATAAATGCTGCTGACCTTATGGTGTGTTGAATTTATACTGGAGCAGTTAGTATTTATTTTTTCGTTATATATACACTTAAAAAAATAATTTTTTAAACACTGAAACTAAGAAAAAAAGAAAAAAAAAAAAAAAGAGAAAAGTCGAAGAAAAAGGTATTTATGAAAGAAAAATAATTTTTCTTCCCGTTTTTTTAGAACTATTTTTCTTTTTCTATTAAGGGCATTTTCGACGTTGTTGTTTTAGTTACAATTGATTATTAACTATGGCAAATAATTGATGAGATTCAAATTACGGCTAATAAATATATAAATACACCAAGTTATGTTTTAATTATTTAAAAAAATAAAAAACAAATATGTACGGAAGAGAGACATTCCAATCGTCCGAATAAATAAACTGGTAAAAAAAAAAAAATCAACTGTTAGAAAAGATACAAAAGTCAAAGGGAAAGAAAAATATTTCTCTATGTAATAGACACAAGTATCAAAAGAGTCGGTGCCAGCCTAGAAGGGACAGATAGAGAGGCAGAAGTGGGACAACGGGGATTATGTACATATCTGAATATTTTACGAATTTTAAAACATCTTCCACTGTCCCAATTTGGAAGTCAACATTCCTTGGTTGTGTTTAATTCAAGAAGTCGAAATTACAATATGAGTCTTTCATTCGGTAGGCGGTAGCTACATTCAGAATACTTGTAACCCATAGTAGATATATATATATATATATATATAATTTTATGTAAATTTAAGTGTAATTTAATATTATTTAAAATTGTATTAATAAAATCACTTGTTCATAGAAAAATGTTATTTTGAAATTAATTGATCATTTCAGTAATTTATAAATAAAAAGTTATAAATTCTATTGTACAAAAATGTTAGTTTGGGTTTCGTGTGCCGATTTGAGTGGGAATTTTTAAGTTAGGTTAGTTGATTTAAAAAAAATAGTGTAAATTTTGATTTTTTTTAAATAGATAAAAACTAAGATTAAAAATAGGTTTAACCCGATGTACCAAACAAGTTGTCAAGTATGAGACTAAACTTAAATTTATTTATAAGTTTTCAAAATGTTGAAATAAACGCTTTTGTTAGTCCATCCACTAATACTGAAAATTAATATTGTTGGTACTTCATATCCATCTTCATATTATTTTTTTTTTGGGGGTAAAAATCTTCATATTGCAATTGTCGTTGTTAGAAAGGTGCTCTTTTTATTAATTACTGTTTTTTTCCCAGGGAAAAAGCTTTCATTAATAGTATAGCTACTGCTTTTAGACGATAATCAGACCTTAATCATGTTTAAATTATCTTTGAATATTAGTAATAATTATAAAAGGTAACATTATATCATTTATCATATTAATTGATATCGTACAGTTCTTCATGTTAACTTTCAAAAGTGTATTAGTTCTGCATTTTATTGGCCGTAATATCGCAAGTATTTCTAGGTATTAGCAGCGTGACAAATTCAAACTTTTGTTTAGCGACAAAAAAAAAATTAAGGGAAACAAAAATAAAAGTTTAGCAGACAGCAATAATAAATACAGAAAAAAAAAAAAAAAACAGGACTACAGGGGGTCTATAGTAAAGAATAATTACCTTTTATCTGTTCCGAAATAGACCTTTGTACAATTGACCAATAACTAAACGATATCTAAATACAGATCAGCCAAATATACATATATAAAATTATATATATATATATATGTATGTATATATGTTTTTCTCATAGATCGGGTATCTCCCAAATTATGTGATAGAAATGAAAGCGACCGTTCATTAATCAATTAAATTGTGTGTATTTGATTTCAACTTTTCAGGTGGATGATATGAAGGATCACAACCCCTCATGGACAGCTATTGGCTACCCCGGACCTGACCCAGAATTCATTCTCCAAAAACCCCTGAAACTTCAAGACCATGAACAACAACAACAACATGAACAACAACTTCTCTTACATGGACCACTCTATAGAGGCATTGTCGATCTCAAAACCCTACCTAATGACCTAACCCTAATCGACACGCTAAAACGACATGGATTCCACACGAAACGACGATATCCGTCCACCTCTGTACTTCTTCGCCGGATTTCAAATTATAATGAGGCACCGAGCTCCATATCCGATCCTTTTCTCACCATCCGATGCGATGCCGTGGTGGTCGGGTCGGGCTCCGGAGGTGGGGTGGTGGCCGGAGTTTTAGCGAGGGCAGGTTACAAGGTGCTTGTTTTGGAGAGAGGAAACTACTACGCAAGGAAGAATCTGACGCTTCTAGAAGGTCACACCATGGATGAGATGTATTTGTCAAACGGTCTCATGACAACTGAAGACATGAGCATCCTGTTGCTGGCGGGGTCCACTGTCGGCGGTGGATCGACGATCAACTGGTCGGCTTCGATTCGGACACCCCAGCACGTGATCAACGAATGGTGTGACGAACATGAGATTGAACTCTTCGGGAGCAAACTTTACCAAGAGGCTTTGGATGTTGTATGCGAAAGAATGCAAGTTCAATCGGAGATTCAGGAAGAGGGATTCAACAACGCTGTTCTTAGAAAAGGGTGTAAGGAATTGGGGTATCCCGTGCAAAACATCCCTCGAAATGCACCTTCGGATCATTACTGCGGCTGGTGCTGTCTCGGCTGCAAAGACGGAAGGAAAAAGGGCACTTCAGAGACGTGGCTTTTGGACCTCGTGGAGTCCGGGAAAGGCCTGATTCTCGCAGGATGTAAAGCCGTAAAAGTATTGCATCATAGGAAGAGAGGGAGACAGAGGAACACGGCGACCGGGGTGGCTTTCGAATTCGAAAACCGCAAAGGAGGGAAGGATATCTGCGTTGTTGAGTCTAGGGTTACAGTGGTTGCTTGTGGCGCGTTGAGAACTCCGACACTGTTGAAACAGAGCGGTCTGCGAAACCCTAACATCGGGAAGCACTTGCATCTCCACCCGGTGGCGATGGCGTGGGGCTACTTCCCCGAAAATTCGTTCTTGCCGGAGAAGAAGAGCTACGAAGGAGGGATCATGACGGCCATGTCGACGGTGGTTGCGGAGTTTGACAAGTCCGGATATGGCACAGTGATACAGACGCCGGCGCTTCACCCTGGCATGTTCTCCATCCTAATGCCATGGGTTTCTGGCAAGGACCTGAAAGATCGGATGCAGAGATTCTCGAGAACAGCTCACGTGTTTGCGCTGGCCAGGGATAAAGGGTCTGGGACGGTGAACTCAGAGAGCGGAATCAGTTACCAGCTAGAGGCCGGGGATGAGGAGAATCTGAAGAGGGGAGTGGAGAAGGTGCTGAGGATATTGGCGGCGGCGGGAGCGGAGGAGATCGGGACGCATCATGGGAAAGGGAATAGCATAAACGTGAAGAGAGAGAGCTACCGTGAGTTGGAAAGGTTTGTGAAGGAGGAGAGTGGGAGGGAGATGAGAGGGCTGCAGTGGCCGATATGTTCGGCGCATCAGATGGGGAGCTGTCGGATGGGGGTGGCGGCGGAGACGTCGGCAGTGAATCCGATGGGGGAGACTTGGGAGGTGGAGGGGCTGTTTGTGGCGGACACAAGTGTGTTCCCAACTGCCTTGGGGGTTAATCCTATGGTCACTGTTCAGGCCATTGCTTATTGTACTGCACAGTCTGTGCTTCAACTTCTTAGCAGGAAGAAGAAAACTATATAATTATAAATTTATAAGCAATTAATATGTTGTATACATGAACAAACATGATTTTTAGTTACAATTAAGCTTTGTCTGAAATTTCAGTAGCCCATTTTCCTGGACTTCAAATAAAAGCCATATACTCCTATTAAAATGTTCATGTTAAAATTGAGAATTATATGAGATGATGAAATTTGCTTGTGCTAGATACGTGTCATTGATTTTATGAGACTCAAATCAGTTTTTTTTTGGACTTAACAGAGTTTAAATGGATTCTTATCTATTCTTATATATGCATCTGTTGAGAAAAATATGTATATTAATTTAGGAAATATTATACACCCAATATCCTATATTACATTTTGATAGCATATGAGTTTATTATTTTAAGTTCGCCCCAATCATGATGATAAGAATAACCTCTAATTATAATTCCTTAGTACAAGTGAAAAACTTTTAATTCCTAATATAATAATGTAAAATTTACTCACGTCGTTCAAGAGAAATTTGGATTTGCAGGAAATTAAGATTTGACTTATCGAGCTGTCTACATAGCTTGTTGAGGGTTCAAATCTCTTGTAGTTCTTAATTGTAGGATTTTGAGTATGGGTTTATTTTGGGTTTTTTTGAGTAAATGACCTCTTAGGATTTTTAAGTCAAGTCTCAACTTTATTTATATTTGATAAATAATGAGGTGAATGACCTCTTTTTTATAAATTTCTTTTTGTCTTTTTTTTTTCTTCTTAAATTCATCTCATTTGTTTTGAATGCTAAACCGCACCAAATGACCTAATTTAAGCTGTTAGGTTGCCTACATATCATTTTGCGTTGAAATTTAAGATTTGTGTTTGGATAATTTCCATTTATATAACAATATGAGGACTTAAAAGGATCTTTAGAGAATTTGATTTGAAATTTGTGATTGCATCTAGGGCTGAATATCAATCAGTATAACAGATCTTATTTGTTGGTTCAGTTTACCGACCGACCATGTCGATTTCCAGGGACAGAAATTGTGGAAAAGACTCAACACTTGAGACATGAATCTCTTTTATATTTGATTTTAACTTTTTAATATCTTTTTTTTTTTTTCATTGCTACAATTTAATACATGGCTTATAGGCATGGCAAGTTTTCCGGCAGATGATGAGTAAAAAGAAAATTCTAAAAACAACCCTAAAAATACACAATGTCTTGATTTTTGCCCTCCTTTAATTATAATTAATAAATTCTCAATAAAATATGTCATTAATGTCAAAATATCCCTTAAACTATGAAATGTAATTGTAGTTCACCTGAATTTAAACATGTGTATTAAATTGCTTCCTCCGTTAGTTTTCATTAATTTTTTTTTTCATTTTTAATGTGAAAATGCTCCCTAAACTTTGCGTTTGTTTAAGCCCGTTAATCTCTGCATTTGTGTCAACATGATTTCTTGATCTTCAATTTTTGTGTTAAACTATCACCCCTTATCTATAATTGTGTTAAATTGCCCTCTGATTATTAATATTTATATCAAACAGTCTCATCTATCTTATTTTATTCATCTAACGTTGCATAATTACCTAATAATTTTAAAATTTTTTAGAATAAGTTAAAAAAATGTATCTTTTTTGACCTACTATTTTTTATTTTACTTATTTTAATTCATGTTTACATTCATTTTGATTTCTGAACAAAAATAACTACATAGCCTTTATCCTCTAGTTTAATTATGATTTATAATATGGTACCAAAATATGCAAACTAATCATTTTTTAAAATTAAAGTAATGGGTACAAGAGTAAGTTTACAGTACTTATTCTCATTATGGATTTAAGTAAATGCTTGAATGAAATTTATTATGACTATGATTTTACATTATATATGCCAAGTAATTAACGGATTCAAAATCCAATTCCTCTCTCTAAATCTTACTAACTATGATTACGTATTAGTAAACACATAATCTAAATAAACTTGAATTAAAATAAGAAAATAAAAAAAACAAATGTGTTAAATAAGATTATTAGGTAAGTATGCAATATTAGATAATTAAAATAAGATAGATGTAATAATTTGACACAATTATTAAAGATCAGGGATAGTTTAACATTAATATTAAAGATTACGGGGTATTTTAATATTAATACAAAGATCATGGTGTATTTTGACACAAATATAAAGTTCATGAATATTTTGATATTAAAAATAATGGAAAAACTAACAGAAACTAATAAATAAGCAACTTGACATACATGTTAAAGTCAGAGAATACAACATATATATGTTATTGTTCATGGGATATTTTGACACTAATAGCACAATTCAACGGCAATTAAAGACATTTTTCCTTTTTTTTTTCCTTTGACTATAAAAAGGCGAATAACCTCATTATTTCACTACAAATCCTAACTCTCTATTTTCATGCCCTCTCTCTCCTCCCTTTCTCTCTCTCTCTCATTCTCGCTCTCGCATCCCCTTACTCTTTGTCGCAATCTCTCTCTCTCTTTCTCCTCTTTCCCTTCGCCCTTTCTTTGGAGAATAGTCCAAATAATGTAATCAAAATTTAAGATTTAACCAAATAGCATGATTTAAAAAGATAGAAAATTATAGCATATTTTGATTTCAACATTTAAAAATTTCAAAAATACACTTAACCATCCTCTCCTAGGACACTCTTATCGCCGGCAGTGCACAAACAATGGCATCATCGCAGGCGAAATTGAGGTGCCTAGAATAGAGCCTCTTGTCGACGAAAATATCGACCAGGCCTTGCGTGACAGCTGAAAGATCTTAATGAATTTCATAGATAATCTCACAATTCCTCCGACAACGGGCTCAACAATCTCTGTCAGTTTCATCATCTTCGTCAGCCGAAGGCGTACATGGGCAGATCTCCGTCGAGATCAGATCGCGATTTTGTGATCTGATCACGAGATTAGCGTTGAACTGATTTTTAGATCGTAACGTTGTCGCCATGGATTTTACAATAGTAGTGCAACCGACGAATAACGACGATCGATGAGCAGCCACTTCCCCACTATAACGGCTTTGTCTCCGACAACAACATGGCTACAGTGATGGCGTCGATTTGGGTGGGAAAGGGTTAGGGTTTTTTCAATTTGGGATAATTTTAAGATTTTAAAGACATTGGGGCTTTTTAATAAAATGTTAACAAAATTGTGTCATTTTAAAACTTTTACCCAAAAAAAAAACAAAGGAAAATAAAATAAGAAAAAGGTATAAAAGTAAATCGTATTATTTATTAGTAAATAGAGTATTTACCAGTAAATATAATATTTTTATTGTTGGAATCTATATGTGTCATAAGGATAGAAAATCAATATTAGGGATTTTCTGTAAATATGATATTTTGATATTAATAAGAGGTTATTCATGTTTAATAAGTTGTGTCCTATTTATTTTCATTTGTTGATTGTATGGTTATTTTGAGCAAACATAAAATACTCCTTAGCTGTTAGTAATATATCGGATTGCCATATGTATACGGGGTATACATAGAAGACGTGGTAATTTGATAACAGTCAAAACAAATAGTCCGCAATCAATGGAATAAGATTTGGGGATCTTATTCATGATAAGATTGTAAAGGTTATCTACTTCCTCGGAGGGATGGTTTGTCTTGACCATCGGATAGGTTCCAAGTGAAACTTTAATGTATACCAGTATTGAGGTATGACATTGGACTGGATCTAAAGTGTTAATTGATTCGGTTTAATAATTCTGTTTATAAGAATCAATGACGCTTTGATTATCATCCTGTATTAATCTTAATCCTAAAATGATTACTTGAATTCGTATCCATGACTTACGTACTTTAATGCACTATAGGTGAGACACTGTTAATTCATGGTCAATATACTTGTGTTTTGGGTGCATGACTCATGGATGGAGAAATCAAGATTCAAAGATATGGAATCCATAGCTATCTTAATAATAGTACATGTTATCTACTTAAAGACATTATTCGGGGATTGAAAGATAGTATAACAAGATTTTGGTCATCGGTTTACTTTGTATTCTCTGATGGTTTACTAATTGTAATATTGGTGTATTGAATTTTTAATAACATAAGTTATGAGTATCTATATTTCAAATTTATAGTGTAGAATATATAATTACCAATTAAAACTAAATAAATCACGTTGATATTATAAAATAAGAGATGTTATCGTAAAAATTCTAATTCTCCGTATCATTCACAATGGCTTTAATTGCCTAATTAGGGTTCACTAGCAAAAATAAATAGAAACCGAAAACAAATCCCCATCTTTAAAAAATTTTCGTTTTATTGCAGATTTACTATTATTTTTATTTTTTAGAATCAGGTACAATGTGTGTTTTAAAACAAAAAATTAAAAATAGATATTAAAATTGTCTTATAATTTAGTCAGTAGAACTAATATAAGACTATACATATAACAATTTTTATGTTGATTTTTTTTTTTGGCTAATTTTACATCGACTTGACTTTAAGGGCCTATTTGGGATCACATTTGGAGATTGAAGACGGTTTGAGTTTAGAAAATGTGTGCTTGATGAAAATAAACTGTGAAAAGTGAAAAAGTGTAAAAACTTAAAATGTATTCAGAAAACAATTAATAATATGGATCTTGTTTTGTTAATCACGAACTTTTATGCAATTTGATAATAAAAATATAACATTTTGACTTAAAATAATAAAATTATGTACTTTAAAGTTTGAATTTTTTAAAAATATTTAGAAAAATGAATAGTAAAATTAAAACAAAAAACAAAACACAAATTTTGGAAAATACTTTTGGAAACACGTATCGAAACGGGGCTAAATACTGAGGCTTTCTATCATTAAAATTTAAAATAATACTTTGCATGTCAAAGCAAAAAGGAATTTACTGAAAGCACCGAATTGATAACAACATGATGTGTGCATGAACATTGAGAAGTCCAAAAGGTTAGAATCGTAAATTCGTGACATTAGATATCAAAAAAGGAAACCAAACACTATAAATTCACCATGAACTGAGTTAACATTTGATATCAAAGCAGGAAACCAAACACTATAAACACTATTAAAAAAAAAAAAAAATCAATGTTGTGACATGCAAAGTATTATTTTAAACATTGAGAAGTCCATGTCTGGGAAAGAATTAACTTTGAGTCCTACTTGAATTTAATTGCATGTACGTTAATCTCCATAATTCACTGAAAAAATAAAAAAATAAAAAAAATTAAATCTCCATATCTCACTAGGAAACCGAACTCTATAAATATACTATGAACTGAGTAAACCAAACACTTCAATATTAGATATCAAACTTAAGCATTATTTCCGTTTATCACATCACATTCTCTTTAAAAGCAGCTCTCATTGTTTTATTTTATTTTGTTTTGTTTTGTATGAAAGTCTCGTTGTTTTATTTTATGGAGACTAAAAAAAGAGTTGATGAATCTCTTCTTCAAGGCGAAGAAGGCGGCGGATGTCGCAGCGGCTACCAACGTTTCGCCGGTCGGAGCGGAGGTTTCGCGATGCATGGATGCCCTAAACCAACTCAGATGTTTCCCCATAACCAAGGATCTTCTTCTTTCTACTCAGGTACGTATGACAATAACCTAGCTTCTCTTTTTTTTTTTTTTTTTTTTTTTCTTTTTTTCTATTATTATAATAATTATTTTTTTAATTAGTCTAATCCCAGTTTCTTGTTTTTTAATTCTCTAATGTCGGTAAACATTCTTACAAAAGAAAATCAAGAAAATCATAGTACTTCTGCTAGTATTTCTGTTTGATTTTTTTTTCTTTTTTCTTTTCAATATTCCTTCTTTCTGAATATTTTACGATAATATTTACTGTGTATATTAATTTTAGGTGGGAAAGAGGCTTCGATCTCTCAAGAAACATCCAAAAGAAAGTATCCGATCTTTGGCTTCCGAGATTTTCCAGACATGGAAGGCTCTCTTCATCGAACAGTTAAACAGAGAGGAAAGAGACAGCCGTAGGCCTGCAAAAACCAATCCGATCGAGAAAACTACAAATAAGGCTGATGATGTTCTTCATCACAAGATCAGCAAAATTTCGAGCATGTCATCGGACAACATTGGCGTCTCCCGCTGCAAAATCAGAGAACGGCTTGTGGTGGCTCTATCCAGAGTTTCTACCGAAATCGAAGAGGAGAGTCTCAAGCATCAAGTGGAGGCATGTGATCCAGTTGAAGTTGCCGTGGCGGTGGAGACTGCGATGCTCGAGAAGATCAAGGGGCAGAACAAGAAAATCAGGTCGATCTTGTTCAACATGAGTGATTCCAAGAACCCGGACTTGAGAAGGAAAGTTCTCCTGGGAAAGGTGAAGCCAGAGAAGCTCGTGATCATGACAAACACGGAGATGGCGAGCGAGGAATTGCAGCTTCGGATTAAGCAGATTGAAGAAAAATCCTTGGAGAAATGCCTGACTGGCCGTGGAACATCAGCGGAAGAGAAAGCGACCACGGATCAATTCAGATGCGGAAGGTGCGGGCAGAGAAAGGCGACATACCATCAGATGCAGACGAGGAGTGCCGACGAGCCCATGACTACTTATGTCACATGCGTCAACTGCAACAACCACTGGAAGTTCTGCTGACCGCATTCGGGTTTTATCTTTCTTTCTGTATAGAGAAGTCTTACAATGTCTACTACAGGAGCTATTTGCATTCATGTTTGTAAGTTCTGGGATTGGCTTTTTTATTTTTGGGTAGATTTGATTCTAGAATGCAATGGGTTTATGTAGTTAAGGATTCTAGCTTTTGTATAACATATTATCAGGTTTTTATTTATTTCAAGTTAAGTTTGTTGATGCTTTTTTGGTTACAAAGCACCTCTAGGTCAAATCCCCCATCCGAAAGAGACAAAAGCTTCAGCGTATTTCGATATAAGTGGATGCTTTTAAGAATTATTTTAGATCTCTCTGTTTGTCTCAAGAAATGAGTTTCTTTGTTAAGCGTCTTATGGGATAAGTTAATGACTTCAATGTAAGGGCAAGCAAGACTTTGATTTCTTTAAGGCTTCATGTAGTTTTCTTTGTATTTCCTAGGAAAAATATGATAAAAATGAAAGAGCTGCTGTTCATATTTAGATATGATGCTTATAGCTCAAGAAAGGATCAAAGGAATTCTTTTCGTGTTAAACAGTAATGGGGATTAGAGCCTTGTTCCTTCTGTCACCTTAGCTCCTAGCGCGAAAGGTTGCTTTACTAAATAATATAAGGCGCGTTAGCGCTTTAGTTTTCTATAAGGGGCGGAGCTTGAAAAAGCGAAGGAAGCCTACTGTGGCAGCTTTTTTTTTTTTTTTTTTTTCCAGCCCCTTTACTTTATATTATGAAATGAAAAGGAACAGGGTATCATAATGAAATCCTAATTGGCAATGTTGATGATCAATACGAGACGATAATGAGTACAAAGCGGCACAACCCATTGATTGAATTTCCATGCCAACCCACAACATGTACGGTTTCACCTACTCCTCTCAACGAACATATAGTGAAGGAGACACTTGTTTTGGAAGCCCTGAAATTTTGGTTGGTTTGTAAAGGAGTATAATGCTGCTCAAATTGGGATGTTCAAATGTTATGCATGAAGAGTTTTCTGCAGAAACTTATGTGGTTGGTACTGTTGTTATTAAAACAAACTGAAACTTGACAACAACTTTGGAGTGAAAAATTCAATTATTTGCTTACTGCCTAAGGAGAACCTTGTATTGAAAATTGAGCAGAATGATTGGTTCAACATTTTCCAAAAGGCATGCTGTAACTGCATTAGATGTTCGATACATAGAGCGCAATGTAAATTGGCTCTTGTATTGAAAATTGCACGTTCATGCAATTTCTTTCTTCTTCTTTGTGCCGTCCTTGGTTGCCTTTTTACACCTTGAAACGAGTCCTTTTTACCAAGCTAAGACGGGTTTTTAGAGTTTCAAGTTCAATCCTACTAATTCTAAGGAATTTCTGGTTCATGGCAGTATTATGTTCATTATGCCAACAAAACAAATTGCAACACTAATTAATAATCTAAAATAGAGTTTCATAACAGTTGTTCTCAGTAATTTGATGATACGAGATAAATTCAACTTCCAAAGAAAATAATGATATTTGCAACATCTCAACGTCCAAAACTGCAACATAATGAGGTATTATATTACCCTTTTCAAGATAAGGTACATTGAGGCCAATCAAGTAAAAGAGATCTCCAAAAGAAAAATAAATTGGAAAAAAAAAAAAAAGGATTTCTTTTTTTTTTTTTTTTTTTTTTTTTTTTTTTTTTTTTCAGTTTCACTTGGTCTCTGCAATAATTTCTGATGAAGCTGCTGAACTGATTAATTCAGGCGGCGAGCTATCACCAACCGATTCTTCCCGATCCTCATTTTTAAATTCCTGAAAATTTATTTTTAAAAAATTCTTTAAACAAAATGGAAATCCAAATCTTGAAAAATCTAAAAATAAGGTTGTGAACATGATTTACCGGTGATTCAGGTTCAATGGTGGGCTTCTTCACTCGTTCCCTCTCTCTCAGAGACCGAATCGGAGAAAAACTCTGCTGAAGAAAGCAAATTCACAATTCAAATACGAAAAAAATTCGAACTCCGAATCGAATCCAAACACCTAAAAACGATCAAATCAAACTCACCACGGATTGAGAATGAAGCTGATTCAATCTGTACAACCTATCGACCTCGATCTCGAGCTTCTTCTGGATCTCTCCTCGAGATTCGATCTCCTTCGTTTCCAAATCCAGAATCGCATCCCTCTCCCTCAACATCTTCTCCGTTCTCTCCCGATCGGCTCTCAGCCTCTCCAGCCTCTTCCTGATCGCGCTCAGCTCCTCCGCCAACGACGCGTCGAGCGACTCGATCTTCGCCGCCGGAGAGGACGAAAAAGCAGGCTGATTCTCCTTGTTCAAGACCAGAGAGATCTTCACGCATTCTTGATTCGGCTTGGCCTTCGCAAAATCGACAACGGCGACCGAATTCGCCGGGCAGTTCTTCGGCTGGAGAGCCTTCCGCGCGCTCCTCGGCCGGTGCTTCTGGTCTCCGGCGACCGGATATCTAGCCGTTGGCATTTTTCCAATTCTCGTCTTGGATTTTTTTTTTTTTTTTTTTTTTGGGGGTGGTGCAAGAGAGATAAAAAGGAATGGGAAGTTGGGAGAGGGGGTTTGGTTTTGAATTTGAAAGAGGACAAGCGGTAACGGCTATAAAAAGCAGGGTTTTTGTTTTTTCAACGGAAATGATTTGACGAAAACAACCTTTGTCTGTCACGTTATTCGGAGTTGGGTGGGGCCTAGAACGTGGAAAGGAGACACCTGAGAGGCAGGCCACCGTCAGGAGGATTAAGGGGATTCTTGTCGTTTCTCTGAGAACGACAATGACGCTACAGATATTCAACTTTAACCTGTCGTTGGTCATCAACAATGAATAAGTTCAATATATAGAATAAAATATTATACGAAAATGAAAATTACTGCAACCAGAAATTAAACTTTAACCTGAATGTAATAGTACGAGGATGAAAAAAGCCGAGGCATGCGCTTTTTTTAAAACCGATTCACCTCCTCTGATAAGTGCATAAATTTCAATAAATGTTTTTCTTTTAGGATACAATGAAGAACAACGGTAGTTTAACATGATTAAAAACTGCTTCCGATGAATTTGAAACCAAAGCCTTCCCTTATCACCAAAAACTGTAAAAACCGATTACAAGATAAAAATGTCCAAAAGAGAAGAAAAACAAGAGAGAACAAGAAGAACTTAGTGTTGTGTGTTCAATGTGCATATAATATTCTTGTAGATGTCTCCTTTTATAGCTTCAAGAAAAGGTGTTACAAACTTGATTAATGAGATTTTAATCCGAAATTAACTTGAGATTAATATGAATTATGCCTTATGTTATAACCATTCATTTCAGATTAATCGTTTGATTAATTATGGATTAATCATGCACTAATGCTAATATTAAACTGCACATTAAACATGCACACTAAAGACTTGGAATATCAATAGATAGCTATTGATATTCTAAATTTTTTAGAATAAATTCGAATATTGTTGAAAATGCAAATAAAAAAATTGCAAAACGTAGCTCGTGCGAGGGCAAGCTGAATAGACCAACATTCGCATCGGTCACATTGGACCCCAAACCCCCCTACACGTGAGAGAGCCTCTTGGGTACACCATCTTACCCAAGACCACAGGTGCAATAACTTACAATGTCCATCAAGTCTCTATGCCTAAGCAATGTGAGACTCCATATTCCTAGAAATTTTTCCAATAAATTCCAATACCAATAGGCACACATTGAGCATCAATTTCTCATTCACTTGGTTATTATTTTAAGCATATGAATTTACGATTATGATCTCCTCGCGAGGAAAAATGCCCAAGAACGAAGAGAAACAAGAGAGAGCAACAAGAACTTAGTGTTGTGTGTTCAATATGTATATAACATTCTTGTCGAGGCCTCCTTTTATAGGCTTCAAAAAAAGGTATTATAAACTTGGATTAATGAGATTTAAATCCAAAATTATCTTGGGATTAATGTGAATTATGCCTTAGGTTAAAACCATTCATATTCAGATTAATCCTTTGATTATTTATGGATTAATCATGCACTAATGCTCATATTAAACTGCATATTAAACATGCACACTAAAGTTCTGGAATATCAACAGAAAGCTGTTGGTATTTTGATTTTGTTGAAAAATGCAAATAAAAAAAATTGCAAAATGTAGCTCGTGCGAGTCAAGCTCCATAGACCTATATTCACATCGCCCACATTGGACCCCAAACCCCCTACGTGTGAGAGAGCCTTTTGGGTACACCACCACAAGTGCAATCACTTACAATGTCCATCAAGTCTCTATGTCTAAATAATGTAAGACTCTACATTCTTGGCAAATATTCCAACAATTTCCAATATCAATGGGCACATTTTGAGCATCAATTTCTCATTCACTTCATTATAATTTTAAGCATATGAATTTACGATTATGATCTCCTCACAACAAAGAACGTAAATCCACCAATAACCGTTATTTTTACTAAATAAGTCATACTCGAATTTGGACCTCAAAATAGTTTAAAAACCTTTTTTCCAACAGATGAAATGTCGACGTACTGGAAGACGACGATCGATACGGAGTTGCAGCCGCAGGACTAGTACACGAACCAGAGAGTGTAATAGTTAGAAGAAACGACAAAAGATCAGCGCGGGACATCAAACGACAATGAGTGAGGACATCAAATCAGAGTACTCAAAGTAAGGAATAAATAGATGTTTTTTTTTTTTTTGACTTCTTTTAATGGGACAGGGACGAGAAGGAAAAGGGCAGACAGCAATAAGAAAACAAAATCAGGCTCGGAAAGGCAAGAAGAGAAAAATAATAATAATTTTGTCGTGAGAGGTGCTGCTTAAAAACGACAAGAAAATGATCATTTATTGCATGAGATACAATGAATGAGTATTAGGAAGCGCTCCCATGGAGACATTTGATAATTTCTTGTCTGGCGCGCCACTGATTATCATATTGTGTTTCTATTTTCTCTTTAAAGAGTGCACAGCCATCCATATCTTTTTTGTGTCATCAAAGGGGCAGTCAGTCTTTGTAAGTAATCTCCAAAAATTAAAATTATCAATAGTGGTGGTGGTACAATAGGAGAAGAAAAGAGATCTTATTTGAAGTCTTCGCTTTTAACGGATCAGGGGTGCGAGTCATACATCACACATGGATGCCATTTTGACGACCATTCCCTCACATGTTAGCTGTAGAAGGCCGAGAAACATAATTCTTTGCACATTGGGTTGGGAGACACAAAAACACCGTTGATCTAAAAGAATTCTATAAAAAATAAAAAATCAGATCCCAGAGAGTTTTTCTGAGTCTGGTGGCTTTTAGTGTCTTACAAATCTGAAAGGCCAAAACGCAGCGTTTGGGGAACTGAACTGGAACTGTCAACACACTTCTTTAAGGCTTAAAAAGTAAATGGCCGGATCAGCTAGCGTAATGGCCTATTAGCTCAGTTGGTTAGAGCGTCGTGCTAATAACGCGAAGGTCGCAGGTTCGAGACCTGCATGGGCCAAGATTTCCCTATTTTTTCATCTTTTTGATTTTTCACTAAGCATCCCTCCCCCGTAGCTCTTTGCAACTTTGCATGTTCTATCTGTTTCTGCTGTCTATTGACTGAAGCCCATGTGTCCCAAGTGATACATGAAGACTCAAATCTTTCAAAATGTGTGTAATTTAATAACTTTTCGGAAAGGTCCAACAAAAGCCGTCAAATTACTAAATCCTTAATCTGTTGCTGACAATATCAAGATAAAGCCTTAATCACTCCCGAGCAACCAGGAAAAAAAACAAAAACAAAAACAAAAACAAAAACCAGGCTTGATGATAAGGCATCTTCTCTCTCAACCAGAGGTCTTGGGCTCAAATCGTCATCGTCGTGATGGTCAGGAATATGGGTAATCGACTTCAAGAGGGTTCCATATATCACGCAGGAACTCTCCTCCCTCAGGATTATCTAAGTATGCCATCCTCTACCCCTATAACCCTCGTTTCTCAGCCGACAAAATAATAATAATAATAATGAAATAAAATAAAATAAAACAAAACCTTAATCACATCGATAAGTAGGCATAGTATACGTCAATACTAAATTTGGAAAACCTAATTTCTTTACAACTATATATACAAGAAGCTCTTTGCTCAAGACACGTGACAAAATGGATCCTCTAACTTACATGATGGTTACCAATTCTTTTTGTAATATTATGCATAAACAATACAACAGCTTTTGTCTGAAAACGAACACAGAGAAAGAATTGAGATGAGAAACCAAAATAATCCCTCTGTGTCTCTGTCTGTGGAGACTGTAAAAATCCAGAAGATCACAAGTAATCCATTGGAAGTTCCCAATCATCCTCAAACTCCCTATTCATGCGACGAAACTTCCGAGTACCAGAACCTTTCATGCTTTGATCAGATCTTAAACGTCTTTCAAAGTCGCCATATTCTTGAAGATCATCCATATTAGTCCCCACATTCTGGGAATCCAAGAAACCCTGGTAAGATGCAAACAAGCAGACTTATAACCTCTCAGAAGGGTGTCACGTTTTTCAATATCAGCTTCTCCTATTATGGGACTCGGAAATCTGCCAATGTTCAGCAGAGAATGTCTGACGCAGTTAGAGTGGCAATGAAGATGCTTTTAGAGCTAACAGTTAACAAAAAGCTATCCAGATTACTCGAATGGTCAAATAGAATGTACAGCATGCAAGATGGAAAGGTGACGTCCACACAATCATCAATTAATATCACACACAACATAAATAGATTTATTTCTATCTATTAAGAAATATTTATAGAAGTCTGTGCTTGTATTTTCTTCTAGATATATGCTTATCACAGGGTGCAGCCAAAGTAATGCGCTCCACTTTCTGTGCGCTTCTTAAGGTGCTAAAACGCCTCGTAGATTCCCTTTTGGGAAAGATGAACTATGCACCAACTACGTGGAGCAAAAGAAAGAAGAATCTCAAAATGGCAAACTTTCCAGGGAAAGAAAAGCTCTCATCACATGACCAGTGAAAAACCATGACCAAAGACTTCAAAACTGTGCACAGATGACCAAAGGTACCTTAGTGAGCCGCTGGATACGGGAAGCAGCAGCTTCATGTATAACAACAGCATCAGATAGAACTTCCAGCACGTCCTCAACAAGCAAAGCATAAGTACTTACCTAAAGATTTGAAAGCAGAGCATATTAGAATTATTGCTGGACGAGTTGGTAAAACATGCAACGGGTGAGACAAACTAAAACACAAGTCCAATAAATGAACAGTATAGTGAACCGGATTTTGGCTTTCACTGCATAAAGGAGAGTAGTTATAGTCCCCATACCAAACTTGAGGGGATAATTGAGATCCCAAAAGAATCAAGCTCTAGTGATTCCATAGCCCCCGAATTAATGTTGAATGTGTATCCCCGCACCTGAAAATGTAACAAGAAAAACTAGACTGTTCAAGGAATAGGTAAAGAGAGCTAAGTAACCCATCTGAACAGGAAAGGAAGACTCACCTTGCCTATATTTCGTCGACCTGGCGTCACAACTTTGTATCCTACCTAGCAAATGTCACAGCTTAATACATCAAAGAGTAAATGTTGACATCTTTGTGCTAGTCTTACTTATGAATCCATTTTAAACAAGCCAAATTCAAAACATTCAGAAAAAAATACAACGAACCCACTCGCTTTTTCAGGCAAAGTCTAAGGCCTCTTATATACTAGTGAGGCGAAAATAACAACAGAAACTGCAAAAGAAGAATACATGTTTTAAAATTTAAGGAAGAAGGAAGAGAAAACATACCAATGTTTCCAGCCCAATCATTTTAAAATCATTCTCTATCACAGTCTCATCCTCAACAAGCACAACATCACCAACCTGCAAAAAGTAACAAATTGACTACTTTATGGGAGCACTTATGGTTTGCACAACAGTCGGGAATGCTACAATTGTCGCTTCTCATAAGAGTGATTGAAACAAGTCGTTGAAAAACAACAAAAATGAAGAGATGAAAGGGGAAAAGATTTAAGAAATGAAGCTGCAAAGAATAGAAAAGAAATAGAACTATAACAACCAAAGGAAGGATATATGCAATATGCAGACATAAAGCTAGCAAAGACATTAAACCCAAACTTAAATGGTTGCCAAAATATATCAAAACGAAAAAATAAAAATAAAATTAATGCTAAGCTCCTATATACATAGTTCAAAACAAATGCAACATGAATTAGAAGTCCATAAGGCATAATCTCATGCATATCTGCTGGCCGGGTTTTGTCACAAATGAGAGAGCAATTTCTGGCATCATACCTGGCTAACATCCTCCAGAAGAAAACGTTCACATTCCCCCGAGAGCAAGCTTGGCCTCACTTCTAAAAACAATACAACCCACTGCAGAAGAGATATCACATACACACGTAATTAGAAGTCAAGAAAAAAAAAATCTCATTATAGCAATAATAGAAGATAGGTTAAAAGAGTTCGCAATGTGAGTGTCCGGTTAAACCATTTCGCAAGTAAGTTTTAAAACCATAAATAGTAGTCGAGTCAAATGCCAAAAATAATTGGTATAAGCAAGAAATTAAATGAATAACGACTCATTATTTTTCATTTCTTTCTCGGGTTTAGCTTGTATAGGGAACAAGGAACAAGCAAAAGTTAAAAAAATAAAACTAAAAATAAAGAAACAAAACACACACACACTGAATATCATGGTAATACGCAAATATTCTGTATAGATTTGATTTCCAATTTGAAGGGAATAAGAAATAAACTTGACCCGCTTTTTTTTTTTTTTTCCCTCAAGATAATCTTGACTTGAATACCTATTTCTTCAGTTAATCCCAAGTACCCAATTCTTACATGAGAGTGAATTATGATTTCTCAAAACATAACAAAAGAATCAAAAACCAAAACAAATTACTTTCACAATGCTTCCCAATGTATAACGATATAATAAAATTGTATATATTATCTATAGTAAGAAACAAATGATATTAGTTGAAGCACTAGAACACTTACAGAAGTGGTATCCACCCAAAGCTGCGAGACGAAGCCCAAACTGAGAGCACTCCGAACGCTGATTACTTGCTTCGCAAGCAAGCTGGACCTCCTCATCACCTGTCTCCCTTTCCTCACCACCATTCTTCCCTCATCATCCCCACCCAATTTCTCCTCCTCATCATTATCCTCCAAACGCAACAGATTCTCGTCCCCAAAACCTCCCCTTCTCTCTCCATCACTCTCCTTCTCCTCCTTCAATTCCAGAAACTCCGACGAAGAAGAATCCGCCTCACCTCCCTCTCTCCTTCCCCTTCCATTCCTCTTCTTCGTCGTCGTCGTTGGCGACTTCTTCCGCTTCGCTTCTTCGCCGCCGCGATTCGTCTCGTAATCGTCGAAAGGATCTCCGGCCTTCTCCTTAAACCCTAGCTCTGCGCGCAATCGGTACTCCTCGGAACGTGAACCCAACACGCTCGGGTTCTTCTTCTTCTTGTAGGTTGTGGGTTCTGCCCTGCCGCGGAGGAAGAGAAACGACGTGCCCTTTTGAGTGGGGTTGGAGGGAATTGGGAGAGAGAAGGTTTTAGAGAGAGAGAGTGAAATCGGGGACGAAAGGAGGCAATCGTACATGATGATTCGCCGAGCGAAGTCCCAAACTCCGACGCTCTTCGGTTGCCCCCAGCTCTTTCATTGTAGTCATGTGGATTATCTATTCTAGACAAGAAGACGACAAAAAAAAAAACAAACAAACAAACAAACAAACAAACAAACAAAAATGAAGAAGAAGACGACAGCAAAAAGACGCATTTTTGGAGGAAATTGAGTTGTCGTTCGATTTTTTCTTTTTTTTTTTTTTTTTTTTTTTTTTTGTCTTTTGGAAACGAAGTTGTCGTTTTTATTTTATGTATTGCTGTTGGCAACATATGGAGAATGCTGTCAATCGCAAAGCTCTGTTCTATTAAAAAAATAAATAAATAAAAAAATATCTCTGTTCTGGAATTATTTTTTTTGAAAGAAAACTATCATTCATATTAAAATTATATACAAATATCAATATTAAAAATAAAATAATAATGTGATTCAAGAGATATAACTTTCGATTAAGATCGATTCTATCAGTAACTCTATGACATAAATCGAGATATGGTGACGGAAAAATTTATCGAATTCCTCGATAAATCTATAATCGAACATGTACAAAGCACTTTTATAAAAAAAACATGTATAATCGATAGATTGACCATTTAAATAAATGACTATTTAAATAAGTTCTTTTTAAATATTTGATAAATAGACGGTTTTTAAATATCTATTTAAATAAATGACCATTTTTTTTAGTTATACAGTGAATGCTGTTAATCTCTTAAAGCTCCGTTAAGGTCTATTCTCAAATTATTTTTTATGATAATAAAAAGAAAATATTTGACAAATAGACAATTTTTTAATATCTATTTAAATAAATGATCATTATTTTTATTTATAAAGATAACTGTTAATTAATGATTGATTATAGTCAATCGGTGATTGATCATATTTAATTAATAGAAATTACATATTAATATTGGTCAATCACAGATTAATCATACTTAATTGATCAATTAATGATTAATATTTTTTCAAAAAATAATCATGTTGCTAATTTTATAAACCTTTGGTTTTTTTTTTTTTTAATAAAAAACTTCTATAAAAAACAACTTACTTACATATCTTAACATAAAAAGAGTATCTATTATTTAAGTAAATTGTTCCGTTGGTCTCTAAGTTATTAAGGATATAAGAGTTTGGTCCCTAATTTTTTTTTTTAATTAAAGTATCTCTGAACTCTTAAATAGGTGAAATATTGATTCATAATCTGTTATTCATTTATAAAAATATATTGGGATTATTAAAAAATATGTGTTTTAATCCTTTCATTAATTTTTTTTTATGAAGGGTGAGGATATGACGGTAGTATGACAATAACGGGGGAGGTCACCTTGGTTCACAGAAGACGGCGACGGACAAATCTGAGTTACGGTGACTTGTGAGAGAGGTGAGTTCAACGGATCAAGTTTGCATAGGAGGTGCCATTTCTGGGTGCTCAACAATGCTGCAAAGTGATATCCGTTGAAAGAACTAAAATAAGTAGATGCATAATGGTTTTAACAAACTAATTTTGAAATATAATAAACGATTTCGTTGGAACCAATTTAATTGAAAAAGGTTAAATAGGTACATAACAATTGTGGTTTAGAATCAAATAAATTACATAGTGGATTAAAGTATTTTTTTTCAAGAGATGGTTTTTTGTTGTTAAATATATTTTGTAAATTACACCTATTGTAGCATTACTCGTAATATTAGGCGAAGTCATTAATATCTATTAAGGAGGTGTAGTTGGAGATATTAAATGATCGTATGGAATTTATCATATCGAAGTAGGAGAATTTTATTATATTTTAGCAAGTTATAAGATTTTTTTGTTTTTTCATGGTATAAAAAAAACGAACGTAAATTATTTTGGTGTTAATCACAGATTTGCAAGTAAATTTCGGTTATTTTAGATTGTGTTCTGTGACTTGTATCAGTTTGTCAAGTGGTCGGGGTTTTCAAATTTCTTCGTGTCACAGATCGTGTTAAAGTTGAGTATAAAGTACAAATAAACAAAACACAATACAAACACAACATGCGGCGGGAATTATCACCTATAGACATTTCTTTCTTCTTTCTCCCCCTTTTTTTTAATTGAGAAAAATAAGATTATAAAAAAATAGAGGGTGGCTTATTAGTTACCTGACCAGATACATGATTAGAAATTACAGCAAATAAGTTATTCTGAAAAATACTTACAATAAATAACATTTTTTTTTCAAATTTTTAGATAAATAGTTTATTTACGAGAATATTTTTAAATAAAATATGCTTCATAAATAGATTATTTATTGTAATTATGCAATTTACATCAAATATTTTTAAAATAGATTATTTACAATAAATATTTATAGAAAATTGCTATATGCATTATTTTCCCTCACATGATCTAATTTTTCAAATCAATTATGAATCAAATTCATTTTTTTTTTCCTTCTCTTCATAATCAATGTCTATATCTATCTTCGTAGAAACATGCCCCGAACGGGGTGGGGATAAGGGACAAAATTTGAGAACGGGGACAGGAACTGGGACAAAGTCCCATCCTCGAGGTTAGCGGGGCAGAGACGAGGAATGCACTCCTGTCCCTGCCCCAATAAACATGTGCTATATTATTTTTTTTAATAAATATATACATAATGTCATATAATATTATTTCGAAATATGATTAATTATTTTTTTTTATTGAAAAGAGAAATAGTATTACAATTACTGGGCTCTCTATCCAAAGAGGCTATTACAATTCCCAAATGACAATTGTTATATGTATTCATAATTATTTTTTATTTTCTTCTGAACTAAAAGGAAGACGTTAATGGCCAACTCTTTCCGTTTCCAACGGAACGAAGACTATTTACTATTCCTGAGAACTTATGTGAACTTATCCCAATCCTATGCTATCAGACTAAGAAAGGCTCTATCATATTCTTTTATTCTCCTCTCTTCTTTATAAATCCTAACCAGTGACCAAATCACTACTTCCCCTTGTCTCATTCTATCTTCTCTTCTCTTCACCAGACACCACTTGCCTTGCCCCCACCCCCCTCAGACCCCATACTTCTGGTGTTGCCGAGACTTGGCTTGTTACGTGGGAGATCAGGTATATTTCTACTTTATTGTTTGTATTTAACTTGTTGTATCTTCAAATGCATAGTTATAAGACGGAAAATTGGATGTGTATGAAGAAAATCTCATCCCTTACCCCACTTATATTTATGTGGGGATGGGGATGGAAATAGGGATGATTTTGGATACAGGGATGGGGACGGTAAAACATTCCCTGCCCCGCCTGGCTGGTTGCCATCCTAAGCCAAAATGATGCTATCCATGATAATATACAAAGCAAAAGCACTTGAACAAACGACAATTCACTAAAGATGTCGTCTCACTATTTTCTTGCTGTATTAAATGCGCGCAACTAATTTTTCTAGCAAAACTTTAACAGGTTCAATAGCTGATATCGGTTTCAAAACAAGTTCACATCCGCATCAGGACTCAGCCGTTGGATTAGGAATGAAGGCTCATAATTGGACTACGGCACATAATCCGAACGGGATGCTAGCACTTCCCTAAGAATATATATATATATATATATATATATTTTATAGGGTTAGTTTCATATTTGGTATTGAATGATATCTGGCAAATATGAATTTCAGTTATTGTGAATATGAATTTCAGTTACTAAAAATGTGAATTCATGCAGAAAAAAATATAAAATAAGGAAATTCACATTTACTTTAGCTATATTTTTTTCTGCATAAATTTACATTTATAATAAATGAAGTTCATATTCATAGCAATAGAAATTTACATATCGGATACCATACATTATCCGATATGAGATTGTGTGTTTTTATATATGTTAGAAAAGATCAGCTAGTATTAGTTTATCAATTCATCCAAAAACTTTAAACTATTAGGATGTAGGCAAACAGAAGTTTTATATTTCAACACTCCCCTCACGTGCAAGTCAGATAATAAACAAACGCAAGACCAACACTAGTAAGAAGCCCAAAACATATTAAAAGCCTAACACACAAATGATAATAAAGTAATTAAAGAGTGTAATTGCAGGGTTCGACTTAAGACCTCCTGCTCTGATATTTTGTTAATTAACCAATCAATCGCAAAAGCTTAAGTTGTTAGGAGGTGGGACAATGATAATTTTTATATTTTAACAGCTAGTAATATTAGCAATCTATATGAAAACCAGTTCATTATTTGCTCTCAAAACAACAACTAGTATATGATTAATAGAAGTCATAGCATTTTCTCAACGAGAACATGAAAAAGAGATTAGTAACATATAGTAATATTTGAATTTCTAGTCATCATGCATCAACGGAATGCCTTTCTTTCTATCAGTCTGGCAACAGTGCTCATGGTAGGACGGGATAGCGGGTTGGCAGACAAGCAAGAATTAGCAAGCTCCATGATCAAAGCCAGTTTGTCAGCAATATCTCGAGTTGCGGGAGGTGGGAAACGATGATCGAGCAAGTCTTCGTAGCGGATATTGCGTCCAACATCTGCTGAATTTTGTAGACGGGTGATCTCTTCTCCAGGATGCTTTCCCATGACAACTTCAAGTGCCAGAACCCCAAAGCTATACACGTCACATTTTTCTGTCACTACCATTGTGTGAGCAAGCTCTGCAGTATCCAACTCAAGAGAAAGATAAAAGTTAAGCATATGCAGATTTCTATACGCATATATATATGTATCTTGTGCTTTACAAATCGTGTTAAAAAAAAAAAAAAAAAACACATAACATATTCAAAATCTTACCCAGAAATTGTGTTAAAAACTTCCTTTCTGGGAATCAGGTTTTAACACGATTTGTTATAAACGCAAGGGATGAATAAAATGCAGCTAAAACACATAAAGGTTTTTTTATTGTCCATTTTATAGATGTGATTAAAATATCTTTTACATAACTAAAACATTAATTAATAAAAAAATTTAAATGTTGATTTCTCTGTTAGTGTCCATGTTCAAGCACTTAGAATTATGATCAATTAAATCATGGAATAAGTTCCAAAACTAACTATACATAAATAAATAAAACACACACACACAACTAACTGTACCTTTTTCTTTTGGTACACTAGAAAAGTTACACATACAGAACCCATTGGCAGATCGACCATAACTAACTATACTTGTTCTAAGCTACATCTACCTCTTTCAATTTTTCAAGTTGACATAGTACTCAGATCAGTAAATACGTACCTGGTGCAAGGTATCCATAAGTTCCTGCAACAGTCCCGGTAGAAGAATTAAGATTCAGAAATCTCGCGACGCCAAAATCGGACACATGAGCCTCAAATTCAGCATCCAACAAAATGTTTTTGCTGGATATGTCTCGATGAATTAAAGGCGGAACAATGTCATTGTGCATGTAACGCAAAGCATGGACTACACCCTTTACAATTTGGACCCTCTTAATCCAATCTAAATCCTTTGCAGTATTGTCATTCATCAGAATATCTGCTAGACTTCCCCTTTCAACAAACTCATACACCAGGAACGTGTTCGCTCATTCAGAGCAAAACCCGAAAAGTTTCACAATGTTTCGATGCTTGATTTCACTTCAAGCTGCTACTTCACTCGCAAACTGTTTCAATCTCTTTTTAATTTCCAACTGATCACTGGCCTCGCCATTACTCAGCTTCTTCACTGCTAGTACGACATCAAAACCTGGTATGTCCGCTTTGTACACCTTTCCAGATCCTCCTAATCCAACGCAGTAAATGTCGTCGAAGTTGTTCGTCGCTTCAATTATGTCCTCGTACGTGATTCCACCATTGAAGTACCACATTGAGACTTGATTTCGCCCCCCATCTGTCGGTAGTCTTCTTGATTTCTTCTTCTTCTTCCAACCAAAAACCAATATCCCAACAACTGCAAATGAAAGTAGCAAAGCACTTGCTGAACAAGCAACAGCGATAATAACATCGTGTTCGTGTTTCTTGTCGCCACTTCGGTTATCAGTTCGAGTCAAAGTATTGCAGGGTCTTAGACCCTCAATATGAACTCCACACAAATCTTTGTTGTTGCCAAGGGCCTCTGGCGCTGACCAAAAGATTTTGCTATCAGGAACCGGACCCTCCAAAAAGTTGTAGGAGAGGTTAATATCCGTTAAGCTCACCATGTCTCTGAGGGAATCGGGGATTGAACCAGTCAAATTATTGTGGGAAAGGTTCAACTTCTCTTAAATTGTAAGCTTACCAAGCTGAGTTGGTATAGATAACAAGGATGATAATAAACTGATTTTCTATATTGTCTACTTGACTGATGAATTACAGTGTACATATAGGACTAGAATCCTTAATTAGCTCCCTAGAAATCTGCCTATACAATCTCTATTAGCTGCACACATCTATACAATCTTTTATATAAGGCAATAAAATCAATTGACTATTTTACAAAAACGTTAACAATCTCAACACTCCCCCTCAAGTTGGTGCATAGATGTCACACATGCCCAACTTGTCTAAGAACTTTGAGAGCACCCGATTGGATACTCCTTTGGTAAGGATATCAGCTAATTGATCTTCTGACCGAATCTTTGGTGGTTCCACAACCTTTTCATCAAGTTTCTCCTTAATGAAGAACCTATCTACCTCGACATGCTTTGTACGGTCATGTTGAACTGGATTATGGGCGATATCACATGCTGCTTTGTTGTCACAGTATAGCTGAATTGGTTGCTTTGGGAAATAGCCTAGGTCCTGTAAGAGAAATTTCAACCACAGTGCTTCACAAATTCCTAAGGCCATTCCTCTGTACTCAGCTTCTGCACTAGATCTTGCAACAACATTCTGTTTCTTGCTTCGCCATGTAACTAAGTTCCCACCTACAAAGGTAAAGTAACCCGAAGTTGATCGTCTATCATCAATTGCTCCGGCCCAGTCAGCATCTGTATATACCTCGATATTTTGTTCGTTTGTGTTTTTAGAGAATAGAATTCCCTTTCCTGGAGAAGATTTTAGATACCTCAAAATGCGCATGACTGCATTCATATGTTGCTCACCAGGATTGTGCATGAACTGACTAACGATACTCAGAGCATAGGCGAGATCTGGTCTTGTGTGAGCTAAGTACATTAGTCTTCCAACGAGTCTCTGGTATCTCCCCCTGTCCACCGGTACTTGGCTTGTTTCAATACATATCTTCAGTCCCTCCTCCATTGGAGTATCAGCTGGTTGGCAAGCTGACATACCAGTTTCATGTAGCAGATCCAAGGCATATTTTCTTTGAGATAGGAAGATTCCTTTACTCGATCGAGATACTTCAATTCCCAGAAAGTATTTCAAGGGGCCTAAGTCTTTCATTTCAAATTCCTTGGACAAGTACTCCTGCAAAGCTCTTATTTCTTCTGGATCGTTGCCTGTGATGATCATGTCATCCACATATACAATGAGTGCAGTAATTTTCCCATGTCGCTTCTTTAAAAATAATGTGTGATCTGAATTACTTTGCTTGTAACCAAAGGTTGTCATGGATTTGGTGAATCGTCCGAACCAAGCTCTAGGAGATTGTTTTAATCCATATAGTGATTTCTTCAACCTGCACACCTTCTGATTTTGTCTTTCTGTTGCCATGCACCCTGGTGGGATATCCATGTAGACTTCTTCAGATAGTTCGCCATGTAGGAATGCGTTCTTCACATCAAACTGTTGTAATGGCCAATCAAAATTTGCAGCTAAGGATAACAAGACCCGGACTGTGTTGATTTTGGCTACAGGTGCAAACGTTTCAGTGTAGTCAATTCCATAAGTTTGGGAGTATCCTTTTGCCACCAATCTTGCCTTAAAGCGTTCGATCATACCATCAGCTTTGTATTTCACAGTAAAGATCCATCGACACCCAACTAGTTTTTTTCCTGTGGGACGATCAACGAGCTCCCAAGTTTGGTTCTTCTGCAAGGAGGCCATTTCTTCATTCATCGCGGCTTTCCATCTTGGATCAGTTAAGGCTTCCTGCACACTGTTAGGTATAGATACAGTAGATAATTGATTGACAAATGACTGATTTGTTTGTGACAAATGATGTGTAGACATATAATGGTTCATGGGATATCTTACTTTACTAGACAATTGAGGTTCATATGTAGGTTTTGGAATACCTCTGGTGAGACGTTGTGGTAACTGTCTGCTAGATGACTCAGGCACAGTATAAGGAATATCCTCAAAAAACGATTGGTTTGGTGTATCAATTGGGAGATACTCAGACTCGGTTTCAGACGTTTCCTGGCTGTTTGGGTGCTCATTTCCACTTAGATCCAAGTTTTGATCACTAGGTTCCAAATCATCCACTTCTATGCTTCTTGTGTCATCGTGTAGGGTATCACCACTTAAATCCAAGTTTTGACCACTAGGATCCAAATCCCCTACATTTTTATCAGATACTTCTACTACATCTTCCTCAAGGTTGTATATAAGAGTTTGAATTTCCTCAAGAGACTCCCCCTGAAAGTCAGACTTAGAGAAATACATAGTATCTTCATGAAAGACAACATCCATAGTGATAAACATGCGGTTAGTAGGGGGATGATAGCATCGGTATCCTTTTTGATGAGTAGCATACCCAACAAAGACACATTTCAAGGCTCGAGGTATTAACTTACTGCGTTGGTGTTTGGGAAGATGAACATAGGCAACACATCCGAAAACATGAGGTGGGAGGTTTGGGACTGTTGGAGCAATAACAGCTTCTGCAAGGGTCTGGAAGGGTGTTTTGAAGTTGATAGAACGAGATGGAACACGATTAATGAGATATGCGGCAGAAAGAAGAGCTTCGCCCCAGTAGCATAAAGGCATGTTAGCTTCGATGAGGGAAGCGCGAACTACCTCCAATAAGTGTCGATTTTTGCGTTCGGCCACACCATTCTGTTGAGGTGTATTCGGACAACTGGTTTGATGGATTGAGCCATGGGAGTCCAAAAATTGCTGAAGTTCAGAACTCTGGTATTCCCCGCCATTATCACTTCGTAACAC
>CM046372.1:25213971-25482087 GCA_025413025.1 Ficus hispida
TTGCGAACAATATAACTATTTAACAACAATCATTTAATTCGGATTATTAGATCGTAATTATTTGATTAACGGTTCAGAATAAATATGAAATTATTCAATTATGATCATTGAATCACAACTGATCAAAACAATGATCCGATCAATATTAAAAAATGAAACCAAATAAAAAGAGATCTCCTTGCGATGATGTGAAGTGCACCTTATGAGCACCCAATCGTCCGCACACGCATGAGGTACATTGTAATGGCATAGTATCACTCACACACAAATGATATTACATATATCACTTACTTTTATTTACGCCATTTACTTGTAATTTTCCAATGTGAGACTTTTAATTTTTAATTAACTTTCAAAAGACATTACAATCTCTTTAAAAGCAACTCTTATCTGTGTCGGTGCGGAATGTCCTACCTAATTTCTGGATAAAAAAACCAAATAAAAAGCTATCTTGGCTTGTAATAATATATATATATATATATATGGCAAATTTTGTTTTCTTTTATGTAGATCGGTACTACATGAAATCAAACAAAAATTCCAAAGATATTTGATTTTATTTTCGTTTCTTCTTCTTGTTTCAAAGCAAACGGACCACACAAACCATAAAATTTCCCAACCCAGCAAGGGACTGTTTGAAACGATGGCTTCAGTTGGAGTTTCCTATTATTTTTATCTCTTTTTTTTTCCCCCCAAATTCAAACAAATTTCAATATTCACATCTTCAAATATCTTTTAAAAATTCAAATTTTAAAACTTGATAACTTTCTTATTTAAAATTAAAATGAAAAGAATTTTTTTAAATTACATAAAATAACCAAAGAAACAAAATAAGATACATATTATTAATTTTTTTAAATATATTTTAATTTTTTGTATTATTTAACAATTAAAGTTTATTTTCAACCAAATGTATATTTTCAAGTATTAACTAATTTCTATCAAAAATATTTTCAAAACTCACACTAAGTGTTCCAATTGGGCCTAAGACTCGCACGCGAGACATGAAGGCAACCAACTAAAACCAATATAGGTCAAATTACAAATACTTCCAAACCAGTTAAAAAGTAGGGTAAGAATCGAATGTGCAAGACCTGTTTACCCATTAATTGATTGGCTAACATAAACAAATAGAGACAGAGATAGAAAGAGAGATTTTCTTTTGATTTGAAACAGCATATTTTTATAATACGTGATTTTTTAACATAAACTTGTTCCATCTCCGGTTATCTGGTTTCGAGACACTTCAAGCTCGTAAACCTGAGTGAGATTAGCAGGGGACAGAGGCAAGGAACCATTGAGTGAATTTGTGGAGAGATCAAGAAATTGGAGATTGGAAACCTTCCCAATGGTGGCTGGAAATGCTAATCTCAAAACCAAGTTGCCCCTGTCCCCTTACCGTACGTGTCGTTGCCCACCGTCTGACCAAGCCGCAATCCAGCACGCAACCACTACGCCATTACCCTTGCTCGTTACAAATTTCATCGCCCACACATTATTTGAGCCTCCCGCCAATGCTAGTGCGCGACGATTGAAAAAAGTGGGTAGAAAACTGTTTGCGTGCAAAAAAAAAAAAAAAAACACAGAGGGTTTCAGGTGTAGGGAACTTATTGTCATTGAGGTTTTATTTGCCCTACCTACATGTTGAATTCCATAACAAAAGTAAAATCTAATATCAATGTGGATGTTGATGGTATAGTTTGCTCTGACCATAAAATCCTATTTCCAAAGGTAAACCGGTCACTTGAAGGCGGTAGAATCGTATCCTCCCGTCTGAATTGGATGTTGATGACCCGACTTAATCCGATCAGAAGATTCTTCCCGGAGAATCATGCCACCCGATAATATTTTTCCTCATCATCGAGGTTTCCCATGTACTCGAGTTAGGCAGTATCCAGGGACGATGATGTTGTTGACCCGGATAGTCAACCTCTCAAACGTGATACCACACGCATGACTGGCAACGGCACCCTATCACAACACTCAATCCACTGCCTGACTCCTGACGCATAGCCAGCTACTGCATGTATCCCATCGCTAACTTCCGCCAGCTGTTCCGACTGGGGCTATGCCCACTGGTGCCGGCGACAGTCCACCCTAGTGTCCCTTGACACCAGACCACGGACACGTGGCGCTGGCCTATTAGACACAGCACTTGCACGTCTAGAGTCTATTTACCCATTTTGAAAGGTTGTGTCTTACTATATCAGCTGAATCTTTTTATGAACATGGAATATAAATAAAACTCCACTATTGATGCCGAAAATCTCCGGCACAATACCTGATGTGGTTGCTCGGACAAAGATGGTCCTGCACAGTCACTCCGGCTGATCACCTACAAAAATAGAAGCACCTTGAAGTGATGGGGACATTGGTGGGGTGTCTGCCACGGGTACTCCGAAGTCAGTGAGGGTACTGATGAGCAAGTGGAGAGGTAGAGTTTTGACAAGGAAAATTATCTATACCTGAAAATGGAGGGCTGACCCTCTATTTATAGACGCTTTCCGCAGGCCCAAGTGTTCAGGTGACCCGATTGGGTCGGTCCCCCCCCCCCCCCCCCCTCCGGTGGCCGCTTTTTTGTTAACTAAAGACAACGGAAAAAGGGATGGAAAACCGTCAAGGGCCCAAAAGAGGAAGAAAGAGATAACAATCGTCGAGAAAAAGTGCAGGAGTGCCTAGAAAGAATGATAAACATTGAGGGTAGGGTACAACAGCATTGAGAAAGGGACGATAATTATCAGGAGAGGGTTTAATCGTTGGAAAAGAATGTGGGGAAGGAAAATCGTAAGGAGTTGGCATAACGGTGTAGGAAAAAAAGTCAATCATCGAGGAAGGGCATAAGAGCACAAGGAATGGACGATAATCATCAAAAAATGGCACAAAAATGCAAGAAAGATTAGAGATTTGTTTGAGCAT
The DNA here is from genome assembly GCA_025413025.1 of Ficus hispida. NCBI lineage: Eukaryota > Viridiplantae > Streptophyta > Magnoliopsida > Rosales > Moraceae > Ficus > Ficus hispida. The sequence goes on from CM046372.1 coordinate 25,216,888, forward strand.
AATCTCAAGAGAAGAAAATAGAGAATCCTAGAAACTTACAGCTCTGATACTATGTAAGAGATTAAATGAGAAAAGAATAAAACAAAAAAAGATAAGAGAATACAAAGCTATATTCGACATGAATGTATTTGTGTCCACATATTAAAAATAAAAAGAAGAATTCACTAATCATGAGTTCTATAAATGAGCTATCCTATAAATATAAGTTATAATGTGAAAAATCGGTTGAGTGGCTAATACTACAAATCATCTAAATAAACAGATTTCCTAAATTAAAATACATACAAATAAATTCAAAATTTTCAAATGAATATAATTGTATAAAAAGTAATAACTTTACCTAATATGAAATATAAGTTTTCCTAAGAACTTGCATTGTCAAATCATGATAACGAGAAATTTGAATATCACATATTCATTTGGAAATAAAACGACTATAGTGAGTAATGGCATCTCTTTTGCATGGTAAAAAATATCAAAATTTCAGTTGTGTCTTTCAGGTATAAAATCTTTTTTTTTTTTAATCAAAATATTGGTTAAGTATCGATTTCTGTGAAGTCATAGTCTAATGTGTTCAAAATGTCTGGAAATATTGGGAAACTTCGGAAAATATTGGAAGCTTTCATAGAAATATTATAAAAATTCGGAAATTCCGACAATTTGATGCAATTTTTTTATTTTTTTAATTTATCTATATTTTTTAGTTGCGTAATTGATTTTCTTCAATAATTCCTACATCATCAACTACTGTAGTGAAGCTCTTCATATTGTCCATATACTCATTTCATAACTTTAACTGATACGAAATTTCCAATTTATCCTCATCTGAGCACTACTACCACAAGCAAACTATTGGGAAAAGAACATGTTTTGATCCCACTTTGGGGTTTTTAAATTGACTCACTAAGATAAATTGATGGTGGAGAAATAGCCCCCAAAAAAAAAAAAAAAAAATTGAATATTAACCTAACCTCACACCTGAGGTAGACCAAGGTGTACCCACCAGGAGTAATTGCTCAAAAACCCATCTTTTTTTTTTGTTTTTTTTTTAAAGTGGCCCAAAAGGCCCAAAAGAATAGGCTCTATAAGCCTCCCACAGAGGTATTAGCCCTTCCAATGGTCGATACCACTCTTCTTACGTTTTTAGTTCTAAGCTACCTACAAAGTGGCTGAGGCCGTCTCCTATAACTTATTCACTTTTTTTTTATTATTTGTAAAATGATTTTCTAAAAATTTTTATTAGCAAAATGACATTGAACAATCAGGAACGACCGTGGTTGTTTCGATATTAAAATGAAAGAAGATTATTTTATTAATTTCAATTTTTGAGTTAGTTATTTTGACAAATTACTCCTCATATAAGTAGCCCCCCTTCTCTAGAGCAAACACACATAATACAATCCTGCCCAGCTCATTCACTTTCTCTCTCTCTATTAGAAAACCAGTCAAGGAATCTGGAATTTCATCTTCTGGCATTACAAAAAAATTCAGAAACTCCATTATCTTCATTAAGCTCTTCATAAATTTTTTTAAAAATTTTTTAATAAATGATTGAAAATTTGTAAAATTAGAAAAAATGATATTAAAAAAAAATCAATTGATCAATGTTAATTTATATTTTTTTTACTAATATATCATGATTAATCACTAATTAATTGTTATTTTTTTACTAAGAATATTTCAACTATTTATTTAAGGGCCCATTTGCCGCATATCTCTAAACACACCTCCAAACTTTTCTTTTTTTTTTTGTCTTTTTTTTTTCAACTCAAAATTAAATTCACATTTCGAAATGTCTACCATTAATTCAAAATTTATTTATCCATAACTTTGTTATTTTATATCCAATGATGTGTTTTTTTTTAAATTGCATATATAATTTTCAGAAGAATGATACAAGATCTATGTTAATATATTTTTTTGAAAATATTTTTAAAATTTTATACTTATTCATTCTAAATAGTTATTTTTCTCCAAACACCAATTTTCAAAACTACATTTGGTTTCTGAACCAAAACTCATATCCAAAACCACCCTCAAATGTGCCCCTAAATATGTGTTTTAAAACTACTTAAGTATCCAATTTTTCAAAAAAAAATTTATATAGATAAATAAATTACTCATTACTCATTTAGCCCTTAAACTTTTAAATTTATATAACTTTGATCCCTTTTTTGTAGTTTGAATAATCCGAAATTATTAAAACTTTGTTATAATATTCAATTCTATTAATTTTCGAACTAATCCATGAGTAATTTGATCAAAAAATAATATTCACTAACAGATTTCATCAAAAATTTAACATTAAAGATTATTATAGCAAAATTTTTAATAATTTAGAATAAGTTCAATTACGAATAAAAGAAATCAAATTTACAAAACTTATGGTCTATTTGGTTGACAGGCATAGAACCTAAATTTTTATGTTCATTTTTATCTTTTTTTTTTAAATTAATAAAAATTATAACTAATTTTTAAAAAATCAATCAAACTCAATATAAAAATTTCATCCACAAAGCCATACCAAAAACTTGAACCAACCTATAGATTTATCAAAAAAATATAAAAAAATATAAAAAAAGAAATCATAGAGGAGAGAGAGCCTAAACCCTAAATCTGAAAATAATAAACCCAGTCTTCATTTTTGTCACACTCTTGACCCTTGTTGCCCTCCAGTGGGTAAGCTTCCTTGTGCTCTCATTTTCCCTTTTCACTTCGTCTTTTTGCAATATATATGTGTGTGTGTGTGTGTATATGTAATTAGCCTCACAGAGTCGTCTAATCGATCGTAGAGCCCCGCAGAGAAGCCCACAATGAACGCCCCGGACCGATACGAGCGCTTTGTCGTCCCTGAAGGCACCAAGAAGTACAAATCTTTCTTCATTTGCGTTTTCAATTTTGTATAATTATGTATATCTATACATATAGTTGAATATTTTTGGGTCTGGGTTAACGAATTTGATTCTGAAATTGCAGGGTTTCATACGAGAGGGACACTAAGATCATCAATGCGGCGTCGTTTACCATCGAGAGAGAGGATCATACCATCGGCAACATCCTCCGCATGTAAATCCCCCTTCATTCTTTTCAAAATATTTTTAACTCTGAATTTTCTTATCTGGGTTTTATTTATTTATTTATTTTGGATTTGCTTTCGAGAATCAGGCAGCTGCACAGGGATGAAAACGTGCTTTTTGCCGGTTACAAGCTTCCTCACCCACTTCAGTACAAGATCATTGTCAGGGTTAGTAACTTCAAAATTGTTAATTGTCAATATTGTTTTCCATTGTTTACAATTTTATTTATTTATTTATCTTTCGAGGAATGTGAATTAAGATGCTTGTATGTTTGCGAAAAATCTGTGTACATTGTAATTCTTGTGCGACATATGGTAGTTTTTCAAAAATAACTTTAGCTTCAGACTAGAAACTGAGGATCGGGTAAAAATACGATATGATGTCAACGATGAGTAACCTTGTTTTGATGTAGTGCTTATGATGTTTCTCATTTTGCGGTGCTCTGTAGATTCACACAACCAGTCAGTCTTCACCGATGCAAGCGTATAACCAGGCTATCAACGATCTTGACAAAGAGCTCGATTATCTCAAGAATGTTTTTGAAGTATGAGATCTTTACTTCTTCTTCTTTTTTGGCGATTAGTTATTTTCTTTAATACAATTTCAATTACTAGTCTAATTATTGTTGTTGTCTTTACTATTCGTTTACAAGAAAGAGTACCCTGATGCCACTTATCCTGTTTAAAATCCACACTGATTCATGTATGGCTGTCCTTTCATCCGCGTTTCCTTTCTTTTCCTTAGCAAGTTAAATATAGTCATTGAAAAAGAATAGTGCAATAGCATCAACTAACGATGTTTTTCAAAAGAAATAAAGAAAGAAAGAGCTGGAAGAAAAATATGAATGTACACTCCTCGAAGCATAGTAATTGCTAGCGCGGCATTCCTGACTAACTCTCGATATGTTGCTGTGTCTTTCAGCCTTGTTAGACATGTCTGTGACTTTGAAGTTAGTCTTTTTGGTGATAATGGATTCAGCAGTTGCTGGATTTTTGTTTTCCCTACTATTTTGTTCTTTTTTACTACTAGCAAAATCAAGACAAGCCCTTTTAGCGTAGCCTTCTTGTTTAGTTCACAGTTTCCTTATTCCGTTTCCTTACCTGTCCACGCTGCATCCTTCATATCCTACAATACCCCATGACTAATTCTATCAAAAATCCACTCATTGTTGTGATTTGCTGAAAGCTGCTAGTTTTTCCCCTTGGACCTCCGTTTTCTGTAAGTAGCCACTCCATTTTTGGTTTTATGCATGAACAGAGTGTGCCTTTTTCTTATTCTTAGCATACATGATCCCTAGCTCCACAAAAGATCTTTGACCCTGTAGTTACAGAGGTTTTTTGGTTTAAAACCCGAGTCTGCTGCCATAGATATTTCGCTCAGATAACTTGCAAGTTTTTTAGAGTCGTAAATTGCTAAGAAGATTCCTCTTCTCTTTTTTTGAAATCTTTGGACCAAAAGCAGAAGCCGAATTTCTTCTTGACACATAGCAGAAATCTATGACGAGCCATTCACAAATTGGAAAATCTGAATGCTTTCTTCTTAATTCTTATTCTCTCGTAATTTTCATTGCAAGAAGTAGTTAGTTGGTTTCTTCTTGTATTTTGAAAAATTAAGGGACTTTTTAATAGCTTTAGAAGCCTTAGAGTTTTATGTTTGAAAGTTTTCAAAGGTTTCGCATGAAAAAAGAATTACAGTTTACTATAAAAATGATAAGATTCTTAAAAATGCTGAAGCTATATGAAACATTGGTCGTATGGTTTAGAACTGTTAACAGAAATACTTCATATATGTACAATTATGGTTGTTGGATTTAAATAATGAGTTTTATATTGAGATATCTCTTCCTCTGTTTAGCCTCTTGCAAACAATGATGTTTCCGTTTCATTATTTCAACCATATCTTATTGTACCAAGAGGCGGAAATTTCGTGGGGTAGTTATGCTTGTTTTCTTTTATTAATATTTTGTCTCCGATTGAACTTCTTGAACTTTTCTATTAGGTTGTCTTCCTATACTGAAATTTGCTCCATTGATCTCTTCCTTTGGTCAAATGTTTGCCTTCATGAGGATTTTTTTTTTTTTTCTTTTTTACACAGAAAATGTGTTTTTCTTTTCTTTTTGTTTCTTTTTTTTCCCCCTTTACGGTTCAAAGCTTGTTATCGTTAACATGTCTCTTGGAAATTTTTACTGACTAAACATTTGTCACTCCCCTTGTTTCTTTTGATCGTGGGCCGTACAACACAGAATTATGAATAGCTTGAAGTAATATCTAGCTAATTACTGCTTCCTTTGCCATTAACGATAAAATCATTTGGAGGAGACATCTTGTTAGGAACTTGAAAATTTTTTGTGCTACTGCAATCTAAACAGAGACTTCTTGAGTTTCAATTTTGGTGGAAATGAAATTACTTGGTTGAAGTGTTAACCCGAGACTTGTGCCGACTACAAACAACATTTTGTATCTCTCTCTCTCTCTCTCTCTCTCAATAACATAAATGGCCGTGTTAAGTTAGATTCTACCCCACTCGGGCTTAGCTCAGCGGGTGGGACAGATGAGTTTAGGTTTAAAACCTAAGAGTATTTTCGTGACTTGTTAGTAAGTGATAGCCGCTGATGTTTTAAATTCCTTGATACAGGCTGAGATGGCAAAGGAACAAAGAGAGTATTAGCGGACACTCGTGGAAGCTGTGTGGTTCTTGACGGTGCGCATCCACATAACTTGTTAGAGTTCTTGATTGAATGTAAATTTTGTTAATCAACTGAGATGTCTGGTACTTTAACCTCTAATATTTTGCCTCTAATGTACTTGGAGACTATTTTTGAACTTTAATTTGTGTCTTCTATTCGCAAAGAAAGTGAAACCTCCGAAATATGCCGAGACATGGGATGTTTGGATGCATGGACGATGAAATGACATGAGACCATCTTGGCCTTACTCCTTCCACTTTATCATTTTTGTTTTTTAGTTTTTAAGTTTCTCTTTAATTTATTGTCAAACACTTTACTTGCTCCTAAAGATTTGTTGGCTTCAATAACCAGTAATTAGCAAAAGAGATGTACACAATTAGCATCTTGAGAAATAGGTGCCTTTAGTCGTTGATTAAATTATATAGCATTATTAGAAACGAGTATGTTTAAGAAAATTTTGTCGATTAATTTTAGATGAAGATAACTAATAAATGTTTAAGAAAATTTTGTCGATTAATTTTAGGTGAAGATAACTAATAACTGTTTATTATCTCACTAGGAGAAATTAAATAGACTGGGTGTATTATATTGTATGCTTACGTGCTATACCTATTTAATTGACATTTGAATGATTTGTCCATAGAGGCGGAGGAAGAATGTCCCTCCACATCCATCATTTTGCATTAATGCACTCCCTCTCTTTAAACGTGAAAAGACTATTCTACCCTCATTCTAAATTATTAACATATTTTGCAAAAAGATAATAGATGTATAATTATTATTCATCCCTTCAACTCTCCCTTTATTTTATCCAACAATACAAAGGGTTTCCACAATCCTCTCCATTTGTCATTCTCTCCGTCCTTCCTCTTCTCTATCCCTTCTGCCAAACATTAACCTAAAAGCTTACAGTTGAACTTCTGAATTTTTGCATCAATTACAAAAGCTTTACAAGTTAATTACGTATTTTTTTCCCCAATTTTATATCGTTACCTAAATGAAAGCCTCCATAAAATATCTATAAATAATTTTAGGTTATAATTACGCTTTATCTTCTTGATTATTTTATTAATTTTGACAAACATATTTATAACTATTATTATAAATAGAAGTCATTTTAGTATTTGCTTTTACTAAGCGTCTTTTGATTTATCGGTTGAATTTGAAAATTTTAAATTAGAGTTGATTGACTTTTTAAAAATTAATTAATATTTTTGTTGATTTTTTAAAGGGGAAAAAATAAAAACTGATATGAAAAATTTGAGTTGAAATTAAGATATCAAATGAATGCTAAATGACCGAGATCTCTAGTACCATTATCCAAATCCAGAATAGCACTTTGAAGAGTATTGCGCTATGGTTTTCATATTTTTAATATGAGCTTTATTTATTTATTTTTAATTGAATTATATCACCAAAATACAAAGATATTTATGGACACCCATACAGTGCCGCTGTGCTTTTTTGATCACCGAAGCGGGAGTTCATTTTGAACCGCTTGATTAGAAGATCTCATCACGAGTTGCCACGTGGAAAGAAAAGTTTAACTCGTTACCTGTGTCTCGCTTTTTTATTATTATTATTATTATTATTATTTTCGCATCAGGTCTCTCTGCTTTTCGTTTGGCAGAAACAAACAGTATTGGCCCCACTAGTAAGAGGTTATGAGCACACCATAAAAATACTTTCGAGCACTCCATTTTTTTCTTTAAATTTTAAAATAACATGAATATAAAAGATTAAAATATAAAAACTTGTTGAAGATTAGGTGGTGTTTGACACAACCACTCAAATCATTCAACTCAATTTTTTTTATTTTTTTTTAAAAAATTTTTATCTTTTCCCAAAAATTTTTTATTTTTTCTGAAAATTTGAAAAAATTTACTATTAAAATTTAAAAATCTCAACTCAAATATTCACCAAACAAACTCTTATACGAGAAAGCACTCGGTTTCGGCTGGGTTCCTTTGTCAGTGTGGGGATAACATCTAGTTCCAGTGAGAGTGATCTGAGAGGCGAAAACTTGGCAGGGAACTTTCAGTATAATGGACAAGGATTCTGATATACACAATATGATTCTTTTTTCATTTGATTTTATTTTCTTTTTGTATTTGGGGATTATAAAGACGACCATGCATCCCACTTTCTCCTTCTTTTTCACTGTGGATACCTCGACTTCATGAGGAAAAATTGCGCAACTCATTAACATGTCGTTTCAACGAACAATCTAAACCTTAAAATTACAATATAATTTTTTATTTTTTTCCCTTATTTTGACTATTTATATAATTTTATAACTTAAATTTTAAAATCCATGACTTTGCATAGACAAATATAAATAAACGATTCTTTTAAAAAAATTTATATAAATTTCAAGACGAATTAAATAAGTAACATAGTAATTTTTTTTTTCGAACTCATTTTAGTTTTAATACTTTTAAACTCCAACAATTTAAAAACATCAATAAATATACAATTAATCTAAACTCAAATTCTACGATCTAAACATTAACAACAAACGCATAAATTTTGTTGGGCAACCTATCAAACCCCTCGATTTTTTTTTTTTTTTTTTATAAAAAAGGACTCTCTCATCTTTAAGTAATACCATTAAGTATGTAAATATATAGTCTGCAATTCTTTCTTCACGGAAGGAAAAAAAAATTATGCAAATCACACGCCAAAAATGTCAAAAAAGCGGTTTTGAAAAAATCTCAGATATCATGACCAAGCAGATGTTCTTGCATTTGCTATGATTATTCACCATTTTTAAGAGAAACATATAATTTTGTCAAGCAATCCACAAATTAACCATGGAAAAAAAAAAAAAAAAAAAAAAAAAAAAAAAAAAGGAGAAAACTATAAAGCAACCCCTTTCCTCCCCAAATGTACTGCAACTTCCCATTAAAAAAAAAAAAAAAAAAAAAAAAAAAAAGGAGCGGCTGCATCTTAGAGTAGAGTACATTGCAACATGACAGGTGTTCAATTATTACTAATTGCAGACGTCCGTATTACTACAGACTATGACTTTAAAATTATAAATTCTTTTGTTTACATTTTCCTATGCGTGATTTAAGATTTGATATTAATGGCATTGAAATTTTTATATGTTGTCATGTGAACTTACTAAATCTATCACATTAAAATAATTAGTAACATAATGTATGATACGAATGAATAATTGTTATATACATATATATAATTATTTAATAATATTGAGAATACTAATTTTTATCATAATTTTTAAATGTCAACTTATTTGTAATGAATTATTATTTGTTTTATTAATAAATTTTCAAATAATTATCATATCAATCAAAATAAAAAAAATTACATATATTAATAAAAAGATAATAATTTATAATCATATGAGTTTATTTAAAAACTAATATTGAAATTAGTGTCACTGACACTACTCTATTTATTTTCGATCGCTACTTCACTTGTTCTAACCTACATGGTATGTGATGCATATTTCGACACCATTAGTTTTAGTTTATGTGTAATTTAATAATATTCACCTTTATTTGGAATGTCTAAAACCACTTTCTTCCTTCTTTTTCCGGACCTCGTTCGTCCTTCTTTCTTTTGTTTTTAACATGGAAAACTCATTTGGCATACCTAAATTTTATTCAAATTGTCTATTAAACTAGTATATACGTGTCATGGTCTATTTTTTTTAATTAAAACGTAAGTATGACAAATTTGGAAATATTAATTTGAATAACAAGTTTTTTTTTTATTAACATGGATTTTTTTTGTTCATCTCAAATTTTATTTTTTAAAAATTATCTCAATTAAATTTGGAATAACATAATTATGAACTTTTAAACTTTTAAATTAAAAAAAAATAGTTGGAGTTAACTGGTTTGAGTGGTTGTGCAAACACATGCTTAATTGACTATAATTCAAAGCTTATTTATACGAATAAAAATAACTTTTTTTTTTCTTTTTAAACGTAATTATTTAAAAAAAAGATTAAGATTACACAAATTAAAGTTATTTTTATTAAAAAAATCATGTAATAGTAGTTATAGGAATACTTTAATTATAATTTCACATATGCTTTCACCATACATATATATATATATGTGAGTTTAATTTACACAAGCTTTATATACATAAAAGAGCTCTCGAACCTAAATGCTAATTATACGTAGTAGAGAGTGTATTCAATTTCAGCTGAACGGAAGCTGTTGTAGACGCTCTCTCGCTCCTGGTCAGATAGAGCGATTCAGTTCTCGCTTTGAATCCTCGAAGACGACACACAAAACACGGCGCAGGAAGAGGCGAGAGGAGTAAACAAGGTCGTGGGCAAGTATGCGGTGGAGATCCGGATCCGAATTGGAGAGCTTTTCTTGCATGTGGCTTAGACCTTCGACACACCAAGGCCTACGAATGAGCCGCCTTCAAGCTTCATGACTCCAAGGCCATACTCAGCTTCCCCTTGGAGGTTGAGAAATACGATACAGTGGACATGATCAAGGAACTGAAGAAGAGAACTTGACGTAAGTCCATTAGGGACGCCATCGGCTACTTAATTAAGAACATGCAACCGCCGTTTGGGACTCCAACGGACATTGTGTTCTTCCAACATCCGCCCATTTACATCACATTTCTCTCAAATTCACATATCTAATAACTGACCTCACATTCACTTCCACATAATAACTACTTCCTAACTATGCTCGTTAGACCAACTCCACATGGCCTCTCCACCTCACACCACTTGAATACTACTTTGCACCGAATATCATACGGTACAGATATAAGACTTGGTATATATATATACATACAAAACAAGCACATAATGAACTTCTAATCATAATTACTTGTTACTATTAATATATACAATTAACAATATGAAACTGCCTTTCTCATTGAGGGGAGAGGGGGATTTTGAGTAGGAATTTTAGGATTTGAAATATGAAAATGGTTTTATTTTTCTTTTTTTTTTGTTTTTGTTTTTGTTTTTGTTTTTTTTGGGGGGTTAAGGGGACCAACTTGGTTTTTTTTTTTTTTTTTTGAAGAAACAACTTGGCATTTCCAATTCTCCTTAATCCATTAAAAAAAAAGATTTAAAAAATCAGAGAAGAAAACAAACAACTTGGAGCACGCAAAAAAAAAGATGTCCATGTGACGTCGGGAGAATGACATCATCTCTTAACGTCACTTGACATCCGTCAGAAAAGGAATGCCTTCCGGCACGTCTCCACTAGGCGCGTGCCAATCACTCTCTCAAATAAATGTAAAATGGTCTTGTATTTTGTCATTCTAATTAATTTCTTTTTTAAAAAGTTATAGTAAATATCATTTTTATTAAAATAAATTGAAGTGAATGAAAATGTTTTAAAATGTCTAAAATAAATAAAAAATTCACATGGTAAAATGAAAATGTTATTAAGTAAATTATAAATTTATAAGACGTAAATAAAAATTTATTATTTATTCAAATATTTTTAAAAATCTATTATTTATTTTAATTATTTATTAAAAATTATTATTTACTTCTTTTTTCTAATTATTTTAAAAAACTAAGTTAGTACTTTTACAGGAAGTTCCTGGATCTACAAAACTATGAGGAACTACTCTTAAATTACTTGTGCATGCCTTCTTAAGAATTCAACTTCAAAGTCACCTTATTCTTGTTTCTCTCATGTTTCTTTAATAAATCAATTAAAAATATCATTTAAATTATAATCTCATATTATATCAATTTAAAAGTCATGTTAATTAAATATATATCATAATGTTATTAGAATAACACGAAAACAAAACAAATAATGAAAAATATGAGTCAAATCCTCACTATAACCATATATATATATATATATTTCTTTTATTAAGAATTTTATAATAGGACAAGAAAAAATAACCGATCAATGTGATTTTGTTTTAGATAGTAATTTCATTAGATGCAACGTTAAAAAACTTCCATCATAGTGGATATATAAGATATTCTTACAATGCAAAGAAAAATTCAAATTAATTAAGATAATAAAAGGTTATTCTTAATAAGAATGTGAACGCGGAATGCAACTAGCAAGGATCAAAATTTTTTTTAATCTCCAATGCCACCTTGCTTGGGAGCAATACAATATTTTTTGACTTTATATAAAAGAAAACACCACTTTCTTTCGTTGACTTTCACAGGAAAATTAAAGTTTGCATAGTGGATAGGCGGGTCGTAATGAACTACAAGAACCCACATTATTTTGTGATCAAATTTGATTAATATGTAAATCAGAGCCGAGTCCCATGGGTAACAAGTACAACTGGACTCTTTTTTTTTTTTTTTTTTTTTTGAATTTGAGAATGGAGGATCAGAATTCTGTATTTTTAAGTGGAATCAGGTGTGATAATACTGTTAGGCTATACTTAGAATCATAATTTAACTCCATTTAAGATTTACGTTAACAACAAAATATTCTTTCAAATAATATTACAAGTTCTACGATAACTTCTCTCAGTACGTATCAGATTTCAAATTTGAGCGTTCATATATATATATATATAGATCCTTTTCTTTCTACTTGCTGAGTTAGTTTGTTAATCATACTATTAGTATTCAGCATGCATGAATCACGTATATTGCAAAGATATACACACACCATATAAGTATCTTAAAAAAAAAATTGAAATTACGAAAAGAAAAGTTGGTTAGAATACACGGAAAGAGTACTTGCGCGTGGGGGTTGCTTTTATAATCTAGCCTCAAAAGCTGGAATTTTCCATCTGGCTACTGTTTATCTTCCAACAACATGTACACATTTATCTACACTCCTTTATATATAAAAATACGTCCTTTCCTTTCTTTACCTTATCCTCCTTTGGCTTTAACCAAACTCAAGTTGCTTTTTAGTCTCACCCCACACTATTCTTCTTCACAAAAACCAAAAGAAAAAAAGAAAAAAAGAAAAGAAAAGAAAAAACTTCCCCCATAATTCATAAGCAAATATAAATGGCTTCTTCTTCGCCGGAAAATGTGGCCTCCGGTCGGAAAAAGCTGATCGAGCAGCTCGCCCACGGTCGCGATATCGCCAATCAGCTCCAGACCCTGCTTTCCCACTCCGTCGCCGATGATGGGTCTGTCGTAGATTCTGCCGAAGATCTGGTTTCGAAGATAATGCTGTCGTTTACGAATATCCTTTCCATGTTGAACCAAAACGACAACGACGAAGCCATCGTTTCCCAGATTCAAGTACAGTCTGCGGCCGCGGCCGCCAGTTCTCATGTGGAGAATAACTCGCCCTGTTTGGATGGTCGGAAATCTGAAGATTCTGGGGAAAGTTGCAGGAGTGTTTCCACTGCCATGACTCGGATAGACCGCAGGGGTAGCTACAAGAGAAGGTGAGAAAATTATGCGAAAATGAAAAAAAAAAAAAAATGATTCTTTGGGGGTAGTTTCGTCCTTTCAAGTAGGGTAAGAACAAAATGATCTAAGAAAAAAAAGTCATGTGGTGTAAAATTAATGGGCATGATCTCTTTTGTTGCAATATTGTTTTATTATTTCAAGAATCTTTTATTAATTTCTTTTTTCTTTGTTAATTATTATTATTATTTTTTTTTTTGGGTTGAAACCTTGTTGATTATTTGGACATGCTAATAAATTGCAACTTGTTAAATAACAATTATTTTAGGAAGACAGCCTATACATGGCATAGAGAGACTCCAGCTCTGATCGATGATGGGCATGCGTGGAGAAAGTATGGACAAAAAAGGATACTCAAATCCAAACATCCCAGGTATACATATATATATATATATATATACACACACAGACATACTAGATTCCCAAGTGCTAGCTATAAATGTGTGTGTGTCACATATAGTTGGAAAATTTGAACCACCTACATTTCAAAAAATAAAACAAAATAAAATTGAACCACCTACGTTTTTAGAAGCAGTACTTGATTCTAGCTAAATTTCATGGGATTTCTTTTTTCCTTCTCTAGTTGCTAATTTGAAGCCATTTTTCCATGTATATACATATATACATACATACAGATGAATGACCTACGTTTATTAATCAAATTTTATCTTTTTTTGGATTTCAAGTACGTAATATATAGTGATACTGAGCATATTTTCACATATAGATATATATAAATATATGTGTATTATATATATTGAACAATTATATATGTGTGCAGGAATTATTATAGGTGCACTCACAAGTATGAGCAAGAATGCCAAGCAACAAAACAAGTGCAGAAAATTCAAGACAACCCTCCAGTATACAAGACCACATATTTTGGGCATCACACCTGTGCAAACGTCCTAAAATCTCCTAAACTCGTCTTGGATCGTCCTACTAGTACTCCTGGCCATGACTCTTGTATGCTTTTTAGCTTCAACAACTCCCATCTCAACCTCAAATCCAAACAAGATGCTCACCCTTTCTTCGCATCAGTAAAACAAGAATCGGTCAAGGATGATCCGACACTGCAGCCATGTATCAACAACGACAACAACAACAACAACGTTGTATCCCACAACCAAACATCCTCCCCGGATTGTGTCGTCTCATCACCTGATGCTCATGATCACGATCATCCGCCGGCATTCAATCACTCTCCCGTGTGGTCGTCGAATTTTGACTCCGACATCCATGGGGATGTGATGTCCTTTGACGATGATTTGTTTCCACACATGAATTTTTGATGGGATGAATTTTTATGCACTTTACTTTCGTTATGCTTTGTAATTTTCGGATGCAGAAATATAATGTAGTTTGTCTATCTTTATTTTCCATGGATCTTATGTGTTTAATGCTTTACGAAGAGTAGAATAACAAATATTTGGCCTTCTTTGTCTAATAATTATATTAACCTAGCTTGTTGGGATGTTGTTCTTGTCTTTGATGCTAGTCAAGTCAAGCTCTTTCTCATCTAATCTTCTTTGTTTCCATATATGCATTGCCAAAGTAAAAAATGATCCATTAACGTGAGAGTTTGGCAGTAAATTTTTCTCTAATTAATAGGTAAATTACTATCTTAGTTATGTTGTAAAATTTATATTATGAATACTAGCATTTTAGATATTAGAAAACTTAATTCAATAATTAAAATAATAATTTTTATCGATCAAGTAAAAATATAGTTTGTATCATTAAATTTTTAAAATTTAAAAAAAAAAAAGTGGCAATCCTACAAAATAACACAAAATGTAACCATTAAATTTAAGCTCTTTTCAAGGAAAATCATGATGATAAAACATGTTTAAGCCTGTTAAATTCTATATTCACCAGATATATATTCAAAGGAAGACAAAAAGTGGAATTGGTCAGGTTCATTGGACCAGCTTAGTAGTGGAGCCTTTGCAAATGTCATTGTTAGCTCTTTGATGGACTGCAATTTAGCGTGTCTTATAGCCAAACAGAATAAATGCAGCAGAATATACAACTGCTAGAGGCAGAAAAATCTTGCCTTGCAATTGAGTACGGTGAATTTTCAAATATATGTACCCATTTAACTGAGACATGGATGGGTTTATATATATATATATATATATATATATATATATAATAAATGTCTAGCCTATGATATCATATGATGTTTATAATTTTTTTTTTCAAAAATTTCTAGCAAATAAATTAATTAATATATAATTTTATTTTTGAAATCTTGTCAAATGATAATCTTTAGATATTAGTGGTAAAAAAGATTACCTGAAAATTTATTACATTAGAGGTATAACCTACAACCAAAAAAAAAAAACAACTAGCGTAGGAGAGAGGTAGTGTATAGGAGCCCTTCTCCATATGTATATATTTATAAGAGTAGTGACTAAGCAAAAGAAAGAAATTACTGGTGCAGTTAAAATTCATACTAAACGATTGGGGATTTTATTTTGTCTTCAAAAGACCTTTGAGAGCGATAGACGTATATATATAGCTAGTAAATGACGCTTACTAGGAATATTGTTCCTATTATCTTTATTGTTTAATATTGTCAATTTATGTGTGTGTGTGTATATATATATATATATATACACACAGATTTGTCTTTCTTCTTTTGGATATTTAATATGAGATGGGTGTTAAAAACCAATTGAGACGTACTAGCATTTTTTCTATGTAAGTTTTCTACTTCTCTCTTTTATTTTAAAAACATTGTCATCAACGACCGTTGCTTAAGATCATATCGAGCACGTGACATGCAATGCAAGTGCCATGTTGTTGCCAAAAATCTTTGACACAACACCAGATGGGATCACCTAACGTGACCCATATTGTATCGTCGCACTCTATCTAATCGGCTGCAAAAGAGAAGTATCTCAGAGTAAGGGGGACATTAGTAGGGTGTCTATTAAGAGCACTCCGATACTTAAGTCAATAAGGGACATTGATAAGCAAGCGAAGAAATAGAGTTTAGACAAGACAAAATTAGACCATACCTAAATAAGTGAGGCACTCCTCCATTTATAGGTATTTCTCACGGGTTTGGGTTCTCAAGGGACCCAGATGGGTTGTATTCTGAGTGATCCTGACGGGTAGATATGCTTCAGATATACGGGTACTTGACCTCCACTAGATCGTTGCCACATGCCCTACCATTCAGGTGATGGGGGGACATGACTGCATGAGTTAGAACTAGCGCAAGCGGCCAGTACTGTGCTAGTTCAGTCAGGTGGTGGAGGCTAGAGCTAGAGTAGGAACAAGGACAAGTACAGTGATAGGTACTGAACACCAGGTATTAGGTGGTACAGAATAGTGGGTGTGACATGCCCTACCACAGCATGGTTGTAAGCCATAATGGGACGGTGTAGCAAGGGTAGCATGGGCCGACCATCTTAAAAGGGGCTTAGTCCTGATTTGGGGAGTGTTGCTCGGGCTAGTACCTTGGAGCCCTATAGTGATCTACTCAAGGTTCCCAAAGGATAGCTAATTCGGAGATCAGCAGCCCAACGGAGCTGATGGTAGTTCAACTCGATAACCCGAGAAGGGACTGCAACTGACCCCACTCCTTTGATATGGTTAGGTCTCATCTAGTAGTCGGATCTTCTCTACTAGGTGGGCAAAAGAGCTACTAGTTCTCGCGCACCTTGTTCCCCTGTAGGTAGGTGGTCTCTAGCACCGGAAACATTACACCATCAACAATGGCCCCCCGAACACTCCCGATCTACTCGGGTTGGGGGTGTTAGTAGCCATGTGATTGAGATCGTCTGAGCTAATTGCACACCTTCTCTGGATACTAGTAGGAGTTTATAGAAATAGGTCTGGTTGGATGCATCACCTTCAAAAGTCCCTAACATGTGCAGCTCCCCACCAAGTTTCGTCTCTTGGTTAGTGGGAGGTTAGAGAAACACTTCAAATTCCGCGCCTCCGTCTTCCCTCCTAAACCCCCTCTTATAAATAAGGGGTTGGGACTTTCTCTTTTCCATCCTAGCATTCAGAGTTCGTGTAATCCTACCGAGAGCTGCCAACTACTACCAAAAATACCATTATTTGCGAGCAACATTTTGAGTGCATAAGAAGTTCCAAGAAGGTAAACCCTTACTCCGTTGTATAGCTTTTTCCAAGAAGATGAGTAACATGTTTGGTGACTCCGAAACGATAATCTCTCCATGGAGGTTGACATAACAGGCTCTTCTGATAGCACCAAGTCTTCCAAATCCACCGATCACACTGCCGATTCGACCGGGCAAAAGCTGGAGGGACCCTAAACAACTCGTGAGCATGTCAGACATCCCTACCCTGAGGGGTTGGCCCATGCCGACTGAGTATGCACTAAAAGGTCTCAAGCGGTTGAGGCAGATACTAAAGTTGGGTTCCGACCACTCTTCCCGATCATTCTTTCATAATAATTTGAGTGTTGTGCGAGTCCCTGAGCAACCAAGGAAGCAGACAGGTCCCCAGGTAGTGGACTTGACTGGGAAGAGGACATAACTACAGTGAGAACAACTGGGCAGCCGAGTACATCTGGTCATGAGGAGGACTCATACGAAGAATCTGATAGCTTGGGGAGTGCGACCCTTTAGGGTGAACCCATCCAAGCCGAGTCCCCGATCATTTTTTTAAATGATTTTTTTAATTTTTATTAAATGAATAATTATTGAATTACTAAAATATCCTCATCAATTAGATCATATGCATTACAAATGATACAATTCGTTAGAAATTTAACGAATTTGGACGGAAATGATCATAATGACCAGTATTTTAAAAATTTATGATCTTTTCGGCTAAAAAAAACAAAATAAGGACTAAATCATCACTATTTAAAGAATTCAAGAATTATTTTAACCAATTATTCACCAATGAATCAATGTTCAACGCATTATCGTCTTTCTGATAATTCATTATTTGTCGTTATCCTTCGAGATAACATTGTCAACAGCAAACTTGGCTTCTTTTTTTTTTTTTTTTTTTTTTCTGGGTGGGGTGGTGGAGGCGGGGAGCAACTTGGCATTTTTAATACTCCTTAATCCATTAAAAAAAAAAAAAGGATTGAAAACATACAACTTGAATCACTAAAAAAAAAATAATAAATAATAAACGATTGAAAACAAACACGTTGCTCCATTAAATACTCCTTAATCCATTAAGTAAAAAAAAGAAAAAAAGATTGAAAACCAACAACTTGAATCACTAAATAAATAAATAAATAACGATTGAAAACAAACATGTTGCTCCATTAAATACGCCTTAATCCATTAATTAAAAAAAAAAAAAAGATTGAAAACCAACAACTTGAATCACTAAAAAAAAATCAGACGTCCATGTGGAAGGAGTCAATTGGAAGCGTGACGTCGGAGGAATGACATCATACTTTCACGTCAACCTACATTCCGTCAGACAAGCAACTCCTTTCGGCACGTTCTCTACCGGGCGCGTGCTAATCACTCTCCCAAATAAGTGTACAATGGCCTTGAATTTTGTTTGATTGTTTGTTTGTTTTTGTTTTTCAATGGTCTTGTATTTTGTTATTCTAATTAATATCTTTTTTTTATATAGAAAATTAGAGTTTTTACTAATATAATAGAAAGTTTTTAAAATATTTAAAATAAATAAAATATTTATAAGGCAAATGAAAATTTTATTAGCTAAATTATAAATTTATAAGATATAAATAAAAATTTGTTATTTATTCTAAATATTTTTAAAATTTTACTATTAAATTTAATTATTCTATGAAAACTGTTATTTACTTCTTTATGAAAATTATTTAATTAAAAACTAATCTTTATTTTGTCTCGTAGTCAGTACTTCGCAGTTCCTAGATCTACAAAACCACGAGGAACTACTCTAACATTACTTGTGTTTGTCATCTTAAGAATTCAACTTCAAACTCACCTTATTCTTGTTTCTTTCATGTCTTTCTAGTAACAGATATCATGATAAATCAATTAAAAATATCATTTAAGTTATAATATTTTATATATATCGATTAAAAAGTCACTTTAGTTAAATATATATCATAATGTTATTAGAATAACAGAAAATAAAAAACAAACAATGAAACATATGAGTTAAATTCTCACTATAAATATTTTTTCTTTTATTAAGAATTTTATAATAGGACATGAAAAATAACCGATCAATGTACTTTATTTTCGATAGTCAAATTTATATTAGATTATGTTAATTTTGTATATTTATTTCTTTTGATATAATCATATACAATATTAAAAAACATGCATCATAGATATATAATTTATTCTCACAATGCATAGAAAACTTCAAATTGATTAAGATAATCAAAGGTCATTCTTAACAAAAATGTGAACGCACAATGCAAGTAGAAAGGATCATAAATTTTTTAATCTCCAATGCCACCTTGCTTGGGAGCAATACAATATTTTTTGACTTTATATAAAAGAAAACACCACTTTCTTGTGTTGACTTTCAAAGGAAAAATTAAAGTGTGGATAGGCAGGTCGTAAAAAACTACAAGAACCCACATTATTTTGTGACCATATTTGATTAATGTGTACACCAGAGCCGAGTCACATGGGTAACAAAGACAATTGGACTCCATTTAAGATTTAACGTAAACTAACAAAATTTTCTCTAGCTAGTTTTGCTTTTGTTTTTCCTTCTAAAATTTTCTGTTAGTATATTTATTATTAAACTAAAACCATTTCAAATAAACCAAAACTCAATTCCTTGCCGTTATTAATTAATAATTTTTTTCATCTTGAATTTTAAAAACCAATTAATTAAACATGAAATATAGAATAGGTCCATTTGGAGGGGGAAAAAGAAACAAAATGGTAAAAAAAAACTAAAAAAGGAAAAAAAGAAAAGTGAGTCAGAGTTAAGAAAGATCATATAACGAGTTCTGTGATAAATTTTTTTTTTCCCTCATTTTACTCGAATATTGTTGTGTGGTGTATACTAAAATGCATGAACCAAACCATAGCAACGGCTACCCAAGACCAAATGGAGAGCTCCTGATCATGGGTGCGTCAAAATAAATGTGGATGTGGCGGTAGATGATGCCCTGGGCTTTATTGGGATTGGAATGGCAGCAAGAGATGATAGGGGCTTGGAGCGTTGTCTCGGCTTGTGATAGGACTATTTCCCCCGATGTTGGTGAGTGTTTGGCCGATCAATAGGGTATGTGATTTGCCCTCTCCCGTGGTTTTATGAAATGAATCGTTAAAATGAATGCTATCAATGTCCTTAAAACGGTTTCTTCTCCGGCTTAGCGTTCTATTAAAGCAAATATCATTGACGACATTTGCGATTCTTTGTCTTATTAAGGAAATGGCTCCATTTGTTATGGATTTCGCGAAGGAAATTCTGTAACCCACTTTCTTGCTAGACTAGTTTTGTCTTTATCTAGTTTTCATATATGACTTGATGTATTACCCAAAATTTTGGATCCCTTTGTAAAAACGGATGTTTACAATTCGGAATAAAAGTTATTAGACTTTCTTAAAAAAAAAACATAAATTTAGTGTATGACAAATATACAAATCTATATATGTTCACACCATATAATTATCCCAAAAAAAAAAAAAGGAAAAAAATTAAAATAGAAAAGTTGGTCAGTGCACATGAATAGAGCTGCGTGTAGTTAATGCGCGTGGGGTTTGCTTTTTATAATCTAGCCTCGGGACCTGGAATTTTCCAACTGGCTTCTGTTTATCGTCATATATTTACCTATATATATATAAACACGCCCTTCTTTCTTTCCCCTTATCCTCCTTCGCTTTGGCTTTTTCATTTATGAGTTGCTTTTTAGTAGCTCAAGTTGCTTTTTAGTCTCACCCTCACTACTCTTCTTCTCCTTCTTCACAAAATCAAAAAAGAGAAAGAAAGAAAGGAGAAAAAAAAAAAAAAAAAAACCCTTCCCCCATACAATTCATAGACATAAAATGGCTTCTTCTTTGACGGCAAATGCGGCCTCCGGTCGGCAAAAGCTGATCGAGCAGCTCGTCAATGGCCGCGAAATCGCCAATCAGCTCCAGACCCTGCTCTCTCAGTCCATCAGCTATGATGGGTCTGTCGTAGATTCTGCCGAAGATCTGGTTTCGAATATAATGGAGTCGTTTACGAATACCCTTTTCATGTTGAACCAAAACGACAACGACGACGACCCTTATGAGGACGTCGTTTCCCAGATTCAAGTACAGGCGGCGGCGGCCACCAGTTCTGATGTGGATAATAATTCGCCCTGTTTGGATGGTCGGAAATCTGAAGATTCCGGGGAAAGTTGCAGGAGTGTGTCCACTGCCATGACTCGGAAAGATCGCAGGGTTTGCTACAAGAGAAGGTGAGAATATTAGAAAATGAAGGGGAAAAAAAATAAAAAATAAAAATCTGATTTCTTAGTGGGTAGTTTCGTCCTTTCAAATAGGGTAAGAACAAAGTGACCTAAAATCTTGCAAACTTGCCCCTTATTCCCTACCTGATGATTTAATAGTTATGGCCAGATAAATGTAGTGTTAAATTGATGGGCATGATCTCTTTTGTTGTAATATTGTTTAATCATTTCAAGAATCTTTTATTAATTTCTTTTTTCCTTGTTGATGATTTGGATATGCTAATAAATTGCAGCTTGTTAAAAAAAAATTATAGGAAAACAGCCTATACATGGCAAAGAAAGACTACAGCTCCGATCGATGATGGACATGCGTGGAGAAAGTATGGACAAAAAAGGATAATCAAATCCAAACATCCCAGGTATACATATATATACACTTGTACACACACAAATATACTAGGTTTGTGTTTGAAATTAAGGATTTAGAATGAAATTTTGGGTTTGAAATGAAATTTTTAGATTAAAGGTGGATGATTTAAAAAAAAAAAAAAAAAAGGAAAACTGAGAACTATAATTTATTTTAAAAAAATTTAATAAAGAAATATATATATACACACTTACATATGAAAGAACAACGTTTAATCAAATTTTAATCTTCTTTTGAATTCCAAGTTACATAACATATTGTAATTATATAAGTTCATATATTATTTTAATATATATTTAACAATTATATATGTGTGCAGGAATTATTATAGGTGCACTCACAAGTATGAGCAAGAATGCCAAGCAACAAAACAAGTGCAGAAAATTCAAGACAAACCTCCATTATACAAGACCACATATTTTGGGCACCACACCTGTACAAACCTCCTAAAGTCTTCGATCAACTCGTCTTGGATTGTCCTGCTAGTCCTGGCCATGACTCTTGTATGCTTTTTAGCTTCAACAACTCCCATCTCAACCTCAAATCCAAACAAGCTGCTCACCCTTTCTTCGCATCCGTAAAACAAGAACGGTCAAGGATGATCCGACACTGCAGCCATGTATCAACAACGTCAACAACGTTGTATCCCACAACCAAACATCCTCCCGGATTGTGTCGTTTCATCACCTGATGCTATGATCACGATCATCCGCCGGCATTCAATCACTCTCCCGTGTGGTCGTCGAATTTTGACTCCGACATCCATGGGGATGTGATGCCCTTTGACGATGATTTGTTTCAACACATGAATTTTTGATGGGATGAATTTTATATTATTTTCATGTACTTTCGTTATGCTTTGTAATTTTCGGATGCAGAAATATAATGTAGTTTGTCTATCTTTATTTTCCATGGATCTTATGTGTCTAATGCTTTAAGAAGAGTAGAATGACAAAACCTAGCTTGTTGGGATGTTGTTCTTGTCTTTGATGCTAGTCAAGTTCTCTTGTTGATTCATCTAATCTTCTTTGTTTCCATATATATACAAGACAAAGTAAAAAATGATCCATTCACGTGAGAGTTTAGCTGTACTTTTTTCTCCTATTAATATATAAATTACTATTTTAGTCACGTTGTTAAATTTATAATATGAATACTAGCATATTAGACTTAAAAAAATTAATCTAATAATTAAAACAATAATTTCTATTGATCAGGCAAAAAATATAATTTTTATCACATAATTTTTTAAAGATTAAAATAAAAAAAGGGGCAATCCTACAAAAATTACATGAAATGTAACCATTAAATTTAAGCTCCTTTTCAAGGAAAAATCATGATGATATATATAAAACAAGATTTAGCATGTTAACTTCTATATTCACCAGATATTCAAAGGAAGACAAAAAGTGGAATTGGTCAGGCTCATTGGCCCAGCTCAGTAGTGGAGCCTTTGGAAATGTCATTGTTAGCTAGGCTCTTTGATGTGACTGCAAATTTTGCAGGCCACATAATCATGAATGTTTCAGAATAAATGCAGCAGATAGATCTTGCCTTGCAATGGCGTGAGGAGAATTTTCAAATATATATATATGCCCATTTGACTGAGACGTGGATTGGTTTATGTACACACACAGAGAGGGCACATATAAATGTCTCTTGTATCATATATCATATTTATATTTATACTTTTTTATAAATTTATAATAAATTAATTGATTTATATATAATTTTATATTTAAAATTTTATCACATAATAAAATTTAAATATTGATATAAAAAATAAATATTATATTAAAAGTACAATCTATCACAAAAAAGAATATGTGGGTGTTTAAACTCAAATTTTTGAGTTCAAACTTAACTAAACTTGTTTGGTGCCCAAGTTTGATTCCAACTTTCATTTGGATCGGTGCACAGTAAATCAAGTTACCAAACTTGGCTTATGTACGGCCAACCCAGGCAAACTGTCCTTGGTTTCCCTATTAGCCATCTAGTGTTCATCCACCGCCTGACTTCTCCCTCCCTCCTTGCCCATCGCCGCACCTTCCCTCACCCTCCTCAGGGCCTCACCGAGATTGCGACACCCGTAGATGAACGGAGCTCAGAAATCGCGCAAGCTTAGGCGTCCTCCGCGAGCTTGGCTTGCTCGACAGCGATGACCTTGAGAATGGCACCACCACACAGCATTTGGTCCAAACAGGGATGAGGCAGACGACAATGCGGATTCGAATGAGAAGCCCGACATTCTCTCTCTCTCTCTCCTCTGTTTTTTGTTTCTCTCTCTAACAATCCCACTCTGTCTCTTCTTTGTTTGTTTGTTTCTTTCCTCCGAGATCCGGCGTCATCCACTCGACACCCCGTGACCGTCGACGATGTCGAAGGTGGTCTCTTTCTTCTACTTGTGCTCATGGACGGTCTCTTGAGGTTGGAGGCGGGTTTGGCTGGTCAGTTGCCGTCGGGGGATCTCTTGGGGGTGGTTCGTTGTGGGGGTTCACCGGAGAAGTAGTGGCCATGGCTGTGGCTGTGGCCGTGGCCGTGGCCATGTCTGCCACTGAGCAGCGACGACGATCTGAGATTGGCACCGAACTCGCCCTCTGCTCCGATGACGGGATCGACGGCCATGGCTATAAGTGAGCTCAGAGCTGAGCCGTGGCGAGTCAGACCCGGTGGCTGCGGCGGCGGCAGACCGATCAGCTTCTAAGATGGTGAAGAGGAGGTTAGAGGATACAAGAGAGAGAGAGAGGTAAATGAAGAAAAATGAAAGTTGGTCAGAGAGAGAAAGCGAAGAGAGAGAGAAATAGAGTTTATTATTATTATTATTATTGTTGTTGTTATCATTTATCCCATCTTATAAACTTAATTTGGTATATCATATTAATCTATTTGTTATCATCTGTTAGATATTACTCTATTTATGCTTCCACGACGGTTTTCTATAACCGTCGTGGAAGCGTCGGCTTCCACGACGGTTATAGAAAACCGTCGTGGCAGCTAGAGATACCACAACGGTTAAAAAAACCGTCATGGTATCTCAATTAAAATTTTGATAAAAAAATTTTTTTAATTAAAAAAAACCGTCGTTGAATTTAAATTTTTTTTTTTAAAATTAGCTACCACGACGGTTTACAAAAACCATCGTGGTAGGTACGAATGAGGGAATTTTTCAAAAAAAAAAAATTAAATTTTTTGACCTACCACGATGGTTTTTTGAAAAAACCATCGTGTTTTTGGAAAAAACCGTCGTGGTAGGTCAAAAAAAAAATTTCACCAAAAAACCGTCGTGGTAGGTCAAAAAAAAAATTTTTCACCTACCATGATGGTTTTTTGGAAAAACCGTCGTGGTAGGTAAAAATATTCAAAATTTTTTTTTTTGAAAAATTCAATTTTTTTTTTAAATTTTCATCCTACCACGACGGTTTTTCAAAAAACCGTCGTGGTAGGTATGAATGCAGGAATTTTGAAAATTTTTGAAATTGTTCAACTTTTTGGAGCGTATATTAAAACCCAAAAAAACACCATCTTTCCCACCTCATTACATTCAGAGATTTTTTTCACTCTCTAATACAAACTCTAACTCCAAACCCAAAGTCGCCCATATCCTCCCTCCATTTATCTCTCTCCGCTCCCTCTCTACATTCTTGCCGTCATTCCTCTTTCTCTCTCTAACTCCGAACCTTTTTCCCTCTCTCTCTAGCCGCCATTCCTCCCTCTCTCTCTAACTCCGAGCATTTTTCCCTATCCCTCTCGCCGCTATTCCTCTGTCCCCTATATTCTTTATCACTCTGCCCGTACCCACGCTCGACAATCCGGTAAGTTGAAATGTATCTTGCTTGGGTAAGGCATGGATTTGGGAATTTTCCATCCAAAATGTTGATCTTGTTGATTGTGGTTGTTGATTGTGAAATTTCCATCCAAAATGTTAAAAATCCACAATGTCCCTTCCAAATTGTTGATTTGGGAATTTTTTTTAGAAAAATGTCTAAAATCCGTCTTTTCGGTGATTGTTGATTGTCGTTGTGATTTGGATTGCTTTAAAATTGATTGGGTAAGGCATGGATTTGAGAATTTTCCATAAAAAATGTTGATTTTGTGAGATAAATTTTCCGGATTTGCCACCCGTGGGAAATGAAATGAATTCCAAATTTTTTTTTTTGATGGACCCTACCACGATGGTTTTTCGGACCGTCGTGATAGGCGGAAAAAACCATCGTGGTAGGTCCGCCTATCACGACGGTTTTTTGTATAGAACCGTCGTGGTATGTTCTTAAATGTCCATATTTAGGCCCTATTTTTTGCCTATTCCACGACGGGTAAAAAACTGTCGTAGAATCTAAAAAGATTCCACGACTATGGATTTCACGACGGTTAGAAAACTATCGTAGAAATGTTAGCACGACGGTTAAAACCGTCGTGATATCCACATTCTGTACTAGTGGATGTACTGGGATTTTTTCTATTTAAGTTTTCTACTTTTCTCTTTTATTTTAATAACATTGTCATTAACAACCACTGCTCAAGATCTCGTCGAGCACATGACATGCAAGTAGGGGTGTCAATTCGTGTCTCGTGTCATGTTCGTGTCGTGTTTGAGTCATGTCGAATTTTTTTCTCCCTAACCCGAACATGACCCATGGCACGAAACCGACACGAAACCACGACACGAACACGACACGAACTCGTAACGGATTGACACGAAACGACACGAACTTGACCCGCGACACGAAATTGACCCGCAACACGAAATTAACACGAAATTGACACGAAAGTTGACCCGAAATTGACACGCGACCCGAAATTGACATGAAAAATGGACATGAAATTGACACGAAAAAAACGGGCCCAACCTGAACACGACAAGAATTTTTTTCGTGTCAATTTTTCCCAACCCAAACACGACCCGCTCTCTATTTTTCCCAACCCGAACCCGTGAAATTCGTATCGTTTTCGAGTCGTGTCGTCGTGTCGCGACCCGTATTGCCACCCCTACATGCAAGTGCCACGACGGGGTATTGAAAAAAAAAAAAAAACTATGCCTAATAGTAATTAATATTCCTTGTTATTCATCCTATAAGTTTAGTTATATATATAGTGAGGTTTTAGAATGAGAAAATTGTAATGTTTTTTTTTTTTTCCCCATAGATTGCTTTATTTTCTCATGGCCTCTTTTTTCCAAGGTTTTTATCAAAAAAAAATTTTTTTGAAATTTTTTTACTGTTTTTAGTTTATGTGAGATTTTTTTTTTCTTTTTACCAAAAATTTCGCTTATAAATATTTCTACGGTACGACTATTGAAAACACATATGAATGTTTACAGTTCAAACAACAATGAACAATATAAAAAAAAAAAAAAAAATCCTTACAATAACTAAATTATTCTTAAATTCTTCTAGCTAAAATTGATGGATTTAATTTACTGTCAAAACTGAACAACAAATTCTGTATATCCACTGTATCAATGTGTTTAGATGTAAAATTCCACGTTGTCTTAACTTTGACATATTATATGAAGGAGTGTACTTTTCTTAAATAAATAATTAATTTGGTGGAATAAATTAGTCAGTGGTCCCCTTATTTAGACCGTCAGTGTCAGGGGAAGATTACAAGGTATGGATTTGGAAGATATCTGAGGTTGAAATTAATAGTTGGAATGAGGAAATAGTTAACAAAACGTTAATTCTGATTTGACATCATCATACTTTTCAAACATATATTTAAGTGACTTGCAACCAAAAATTCCGCTATCAACTTCTGTTTTATATGTAATCCAATCAACATGAAATAAAATAGTTTTATATCGATAGAAAAGTTATATCAAATTTTAAATTTATATATTAATATGTCTCAATATTTTAAATGTACTTATACTTTTGAGTTTTATATTCATGTCAATTTTTTTAAACTATTCTGGGTTAGCAAGTACATATAAATCTAGAGAAGAGGTTCTCTCGGGAAAAAAAAAAAAAAAAAAGGAAATATCAATTGGCAAATTTACGATTAATTTAAAGATATAGTACTTTTTGTTAATTTTCTTTTTTCTTTTTTTAACACGATGCCTTATAATTGTTCGGTTAAGTTACAAAAGGAAAAAGAAAAAAGTTTGTAAATTTACGACCAAAATCAGTTGTTAACTGAAAAAAAAAAAAAAAAATTAACATCAAGTTGAAATTCAAATGTGTTATTAGAATACATCAAATAAGTCACTTATATGTCACATGTCGAAAATCTTAAAACTATACCTTGGAAAATCACTAAGTGACGACGACGTCTATAAATAATTTCAACTTGTTCAAGTGTTCAGATTATAGTCACATACATGGTGATCACGACGAGCACAGTTGGGAATATATATACATATATATGTAGCTGATCAGACAATAGCATATGAGACATTAATATTATGAGTTGACATGAGTTTTATATAGACACAAAATGGCTTTATTTTTTTATCGCTTTTTTATAAGCACCTATTGGCTGTTGTGAGTTGTGACTTGGGCATGGAACTATGATTGGCAAGGGTGGTGTATAATATACTACCTGTATATATATATATGTTTGGTATTATTGAATTGTCTAGTTATGTATTTGCCCTTGGCTGCAGTCAGTGGCAACTGGTAAGGTATGAAACCAAGAGAAAATGGAAGAGAAAAGAATATGATATTCTCAAGAAAATCAACAAAATGCATTTTCAATCTGAATTTAACGAAACCATTCAAACACAAGTATAAGAGGAAGGTACATCTGCATGTGATCGTACAGGGAAATAATGGGACTTCGATATATAAATTCAGGAAAGACGTCCAAGTTTCATTTATTAATTATTATTTGCTTTAGTATTCGTGAGTTTGGACTTGGAAATATATAAATAATGTCAATGGAAGAATATGCTAGAAGGCACACATAGCTAAGGTTGAGACTCTATGTACATTTTGTATTTATATATATATATTAGAATACTCTCATATCTAGTAGCTGGACATGAGCGGTAATTGAAATATTATATTTTGTATCTTTTTAGAACTAGTTAATGTAACATGTACTATTTAAAATTATAAGTACAAAAAACAAGTATATCATCAGAAAATGTTACATGAAAATCACTATTTATTAAATAATATACAAAAAAAAATTATAACTATCCTTTTGTATAGTGCCTCATTATTAGTAAGTAATTTTATACCCTACTAAATTAACTTTGATCAGTTGAGTTGCAAAAATACAATTTTCTTAAAATAATATTGTACAATTTAGTACAAAGAGAGGATGAAGGAGATGTAGCATGACAGGTCAAAGCCTTTAGGAATAGTATACGAGTCTAGAAAAATGTATGGAATAATACTAATGGTAAACCTCATAACCAATAAAAAGTGAATTTTATTTATAAGTATCATCCTAAATTAGTGTGTGGTACTTTATATTAAATATACAAAATACAAAAATGTTGATTTTTCTTAATATATATTTCCTCACAATGAAGTTCTGATAGAAGATTCTAATTTTGGATAGAATAAAAGGGAACCTGTGTGAATGATGGGAATAAGTGGGGATAAAAATCATAGAGGGAGGTGCATCAGTGTATGGACGGCACTTTTCAAGAGAGGGCACAAGGATATATGGACGTCAATCATGAAAAGATGATGCAAAGATACATGGACGACAATCATTTAGAAAGGATTTAGGAATGCAAAGACGTCAATATTTAAAAGATAAGGAAGGGCAACAATCATCGAACTAGAGAGCAACGTAAAGAACGAATCGTGTTCAATGTCCTAATTAATACGATGTTCATTACAATTATTCCTGAATCCATAATTCTAAGTACAATTAGACTTTCCAGAGTAAGATTTTGTCATTTATCTTATTTTTTTTTTGTCACATATCTAATTCACAGAAGGGTGTAAAAAAAGGCAGGTGCCAAATAATATGACTAATTTAATTGTAGGGAATATGAGAAGCATTTGGTTGTTTTTATGACTTTATTTTATTTTATTTATTTTTTTTTTGGAAGAATGTGACTTGACTTGACTTCTGTACACATTGTAGTCTCTTCTCCTCCTAATGTTTTTGTTATTAAATATATATCATTTTTTTTATGACTTGACTTGTGTACACATTGTAGTCTCTTCTCCTCCTAATAATGTTTTTGTTAATAAATATAGATCAATTTTTTTCTTCTCCTCCTAATTTTTTTATGACTTTAATTTAGTTTTTTTTTTTTTTTGGAAGAATGTGACTTAACTTGTGTACACATTGTAGTCTCTCCTCCTCCTAATGTTTTTGTATTAAATATATATCAAACTCTTATACATTATTACGGATGTAAAAACAATATACATATATAAAATGGAAGCAAAAAAAAAGTGTTATCTTCATAATAAGTTTGATGAATTTGGCCTTAGGATATTCAACTTGCATGTAGCAATTAAGGTTACATATATGTGTTAATTACTTGCCGAAAATGACAAAGACTGTGGATATATGTGCAAATAAACGATCTGTCAATATTAAGGGAAACATTACCACATCACAATTATATATATATATATATATATATATATGAATATCCCCTTAAAAAATGTACATAAAAAATGAAAAATATTGCCTTTCACTAGCGGTATTTTTTTAAAAAAAATTTGGGAGTGCAAATTCAAAATTTACACTTAATTTATGCTTTAATCAGACGTGTAATTAGTATTAAATTGTACATGAAATCACATTAACAAAAATGTTACGATCCCCCATATATATATATATATATATATAGGTTCAAGACCCTATACGGGCTGTGTACAGTAAGAAAGTGAAAAGATTATAAAATTTGTAAATAGCTTAGCCAAAAATTTGTTGATGAAAAATATGAACAATAAATCTAAAAAAGAAAATAATTACATAAAGGAATTAGCGAAGACACAATATTTACATATCCCATTTTTCCACTTTTTCTTTTTCTTTTTTTAAATTTTACTTGACTTTCTCTATTATGCTCCAACAAAATGGAATTCGCACAGAGCAGACCAATCTTGACAAGTAAATCTTGTAAATGTTGATATGATAATGGCTTTGTCAAGGGCATTAGCAAGTTGGTCTTTGGAGTTGACATGAGAGATTTGTAGTTGATCATTCTGCCTCGTTGGTTAGGGCGCTATCCTAATAACACGGAGGTCGCAGGTTCGGGTCTGCATGGGCCACGATCTGACTATTTTGCATATTTATTTTTCTTTGCTAATAACGCATTTTTATTTTTCACTAAGCCATCCCTCCCCCAATATCTCTCAGCAATTTTGCATGTTCTCTGAAGTTTTTACTCAGACCATCATTGCATTTACTTTGTACTTGAAAAACAAATCTCAAATGGCTACAAGTTCTCACTCTTTTAGTGCAAATAAATTTAGATTCTGTCTGTATTAGAACATCCTTTTTTTGCACTTGAGACCGTCTGTTTTTGTTCTATATTGACCGAAGCCCAGGTGACACATGAAGACTCAAATCTTCCAAAATATGTGTATTTTGATGAATTTTTTTCTTAGAATGGTCCGAGAAAAATCCGTTAAATTGCCCGATCCCTAATCTGTTGAACACAACAAGCAGATAAAATCTTATAACATCGATAAGTAGGCATATTACATGCTAATTCTACATTTGGTGATCTAACTTTATTTACAACTATACATACAAGATGCTCTTACATTACATGATGGTCACCGATTCTTTTTGTAATCGTATGCATAAACAGTACACCAGCTTTCGTCTGCCAAAAGAGAGAGGAGAGAGAGAGAGAGAATAGATTGAAGCTCAATGGAGGATCGGGTTTCTTGGGGGTGTTGATTCTTGATCTTCTGTATTCTCTGTTGAAGCTCAATAAAAAATCTGTGTCTTCATTCGTTTTTGTTGTTAGTTCTTTGATTTTGTGACATTTTCTCAACAATGCCCCGCAAATTTCTCTTAGGGGAAGGTGAACCATGCACTAACTACATGGAACAATCTCAAAATGGCGAGCTTGCAGGGAAAGAAAAGCCCTCATCGTACAACTTGAAAAAAAAAAAGAAAAAATTGTCCTACTTCATTTTAAATTCGTTCTCTATCAATGCTTCACTGAAGAAGAGAGTAAAAAATTTATTATTATATATATTGAAATTTTTGGGTTTGGGTTAAGGAATTTGATATTTCTGAAATTGCAGGGTTTCACACGAGAGGGACGCTAAGATCGTTAATGCGGCGTTGTCCATCTAGAGAGAGGATCACACCGTCGGCAACATCCTCTTTATGCAAATCCTTTTTTTTTTTTTTTTGTTAAGCATTTATAACTTGGAATTTATTTATTTATTTATTTATTTGTATGAATTTTGGGTTTGTTTTCGAGAATCAGGCAGTTGCACGGGGTGAACATGTGTTTTTCACCGGCTCATTACAAGCGTCCTCATCCAGTACAAGATCATTGTCGGGGTTAGTAACTTCAAAATTGTTAATTGTCAATATTGTCTGCCATTATATACAATTTTACTTATTCATTTATTTTTTGAGGAATGTGAATTAAGATGCTTGTATGTATTAGAAAAATCCGTGTAGGATGTAACTATTGTATCACATAAGGTAGTTTTAGCAAAATAACTTTAGCTTCGGACTAGAAACTGAGGATCGGGTAAAAATACGAGATAGTGTTAGCATGGAGTATCCGTGTTCTGATCTAGATCCTTATGATATTTCTCATTTTCCGGTGCTGTGTAGTCTCATACAACCGGTCAGTCT
Organism: Ficus hispida; assembly: GCA_025413025.1. Taxonomy (NCBI): domain Eukaryota; kingdom Viridiplantae; phylum Streptophyta; class Magnoliopsida; order Rosales; family Moraceae; genus Ficus; species Ficus hispida. Next base: position 25,249,540 of record CM046372.1, read on the forward strand.
TCACCGATGCAAGCGTATAACCAGGCAATATCAATGATCTAGACAGAGCTCGATTATCTCAAGAATGTTTTTGAAGTATATGAGATCTCTATTTCATGATACTTTTAATTATTATTTTTTTAAAATTATTTTCTTGAATACTAATGTGATTACTAGTCTAGTTATTGTGATTGGTAGTGCAACATTCTTGATTAACTCTCAATTCGACGCCATATCTTCCCTCCACGTTAGACAATGTCAGTAACTTGAAGTTAGCCGTTTTGGTGACAAGAAATTCAAGTTTCAACAGTTTCTGGATTTCTGTTCTCTCCCTGCTGTTTCGTTCTTTTTTGAAGTATAAATAAAATGTTTCTCAAGACAGGTCCTTTCTGTATAGCCTTTAAATCCTTCTTCTTCTCTTCCATCTTAACCATGCAATTACATTTTGCAAATCTGTGATCTACATTTTTGAGCCAAACTTACTACACCAAGCTTCTCCAACGGCCTTATTGAGAGTGCAAACTCAAGGGTTATCTCCTTAGGACTGAAAACCTCTTAGTCCTTTACCAAAACTGTATCTAGGAATCAAATTTAGTAATAAAACTGTTTAGTCAACGGTTTCCTTGCATGCCTTTGCTTATACAAATAAGCTTCCCCACTCCGTATTTTTGCCGTCTCCGAGGGTCATTCTTGGTTTCAAACCGATTTAAGACGTTCATTATACGATTAAACTTTAGTCTAAGTATTTGCTTTGTTACCTGTCCACTCTTCAACCTTCATATCCTACATTACTCTATTGCTAATTCAGAGCTGCTATTTTATTCCCCTTGTGACTCCCTTTTTTTTTATTTTTTTTATTTTTTATTTATTATGCGTGAATCAGAGTGTGCATGGATGATCCCTAGCTCTTAGAAATTTTTATATCGAACGCAGAAGCCAAATTGCTTCTTGACAGTAGTTGAAAGAAATCTATGATGAGCCATTCTCAAATTTGAAAATCTGAATGCGCGCTTTATTCTTAATTGTGATTCTCTCATAATTGTCAAAGCGAGAAGTTGTAGTTGCAGTTTATTGGTCTCTTCTTCTAGTTTCACAAATTAAGGGACCATTTACAAGCTTTAGAGGCCTTAAGAGTTTTTGTGATTGAAAGTTTTCACAGGTTTCACATGAAAAAGGAAATGCAGTTTGCTACTATAACAATGATAACAATATTCTGAAAAATTTTGAATCTATATGAAACATGTAGTGGAGTTTAGACCTGTTGAGGAAAATACTACATATATGTGGAATTATGTCTGTTGGATTTAAGTAATGAGTTTTCTATTGCAATTATCTCTTCCTGCGTTTAACCTCTTATAAACAAGGATGTTTTCGTTTCTTCATTTCAACCATTATCTTATTGATGTGGGAGGGGGAAATTTTCATGGGAAGGTTATGTTTTTTCTTTTTCCTTTTTTTTTTATAAATAATAAAAGTATTTTGTCCCGGATGAACTCGTTAAAGTTTTCTTATTAGGTTGTCTTCCTATCCTGAAATTCGTGATTCCATTGATCTTCAGCCCTTCCTGTGCAGTGTCTGCCTTTCTGAGGATTGTTTATTTGTTTATTTATTTATTTTTTCACTTACGGTGAACTTTGAACACTGAAGGTTCATTAATTGACAATGTTTATTGGCAGTTTTTACTAACTAAACATTTTTCATCCCCTTGGAGGGATAATGAATTACTTGGATTATGATCTAGCTATATTTACATTTTGTTAGGAAAATTTTCCTTCCACAATGAGGCCTTTTCGTAATGCCATGAATCAGACCTGCTACTTTGGTTTTAATGTTAACCTTGGACCTGCACAGAGTATAAAAAACAATCTGTTTCCTTCTCTCTCGATAAAATATAAATGGCCGTTTTAAGTGAGATTCTACCACCTTGGGGATAGCTCGGCGAGTGAGAGGAGAGATTCACAGGTTTGAAACCTGTTTGTGAGGCTTGTCATTTCTTTTTTTAAATGGGAGCCAGTGAGATTCTGATGTATTAAATCCCTCGTTGCAGACGGAGATGGCAAAGGAACAAAGAGAGTATTAACGGACACTTGTGGAAGCTGTGTGGTTCTTGATGGTGCACATCTGCATGACTTAAAAAGAGTTGTTGATTAGATGTAAAATTTGTCAATCAACTAAGATGTCCATGGCACTTTTGTCCTCTAATATTTGGGCTTGTGAGACTTATTTTTCGAATTTTAATTCGTGTTTTCTATTCGCAAAGAAAGTGAAAACCTCCGGAATATGCGAGACATGGGATATTGGATGCATGGGTGATGAAATGACATGAGACCATCTTGGCCTTGCTCCTCGCATTTTATCATGTTTAATTTCTTTACACCTAATTTCTCTTTTGTTCTTATCAAACGCTTGACTTGCTCCTAAAAGATTTGTTGGCTTCAATATTAATCAGTAATTGGCAAGAGATGTATACACAATTTGCATCTTAAGATATATGCACCTTTATTCATTGATTAAATTATAGAGCAATTATTAAATACGAGTATGTTTAAGAAAATTTTGTTGATTAATTTTAGATGAAGATAACTAATAACTTTTTATTAATTCTTTAAGAAAATTTTGTTTATTAATTTTAGGTGAAGATAACTAATAACTTTTTATAATTCACTAGGAGAAATTATTAAATGGACTACGCGTATTATATCATATGCTTACGTGGCCTAACTTATTAATTGAGATTTGAATGATTTGTCTACAGAGGGCCTGATAATTTTGACTATATAGATTAGAAGAGCAGGTGGGATACATTATTGGCCCGACTCGTGCTTTTTTTTAGTATGATATTATCTATTTTGGACCTTGTACCTGCACGTTTTTCTCTTGGGTTCACTCTAAAATGCCTCATACTATTAGGAGGTAGTCTCTTTACGTATGAATTATCACATATATCAATTTTCAAGTCATATGAGACTGTACAACTTACACTTTTCCTTTTAGGGACTGATGAATGTCGCACTCACCCCTCTTTTTGGGGTTCAACGTCCTCGTTGGCTAAACTTTCAGTTGGGTATAAGCTCTAATATCATTTGTAACGACTCATGCCTCCTTTTAGTATGATATTGTCTGCTTTAAGTCTCGTGGTATCAGAGCCTATACCCAATCAGAAGTGTGGCCAATGAGTACGTTGGGTCCCAAAAAGAGGGGTGATTGTGACAGTCATCAGTCCCTACAAGAAATAGGTAAACTGTGCAGTCTCATATCGTTTGAGAATTGATATATGTGATGGTTCACAAGTAAAGAGACTACCTCCTAATGGTATGAGACCTTTTGGCATGAGCCCAATAGCGAAACCGTGATGGTACGATGTCCAAAGTGGATAATATCATACCAAATGAAGACATGAGTCATTACACGACCCCTCTAAGATCATCCTAATTCGGAGTGAATAACTTTACAGAAAATTGTGAAAACATACTCTCAATTATAATATTTTTTGCAAAACACAATAAAACTATATTAACCCAGTCTTCTTTTTCAAATCTAACTGTTATGTATGCTCTCATTTGACCCTCGTTCTAAACCTATTTTTATAACTTTTTTCTAACAAATAATTCAATTTATTCTTTGAATTGTAGGTATGAATCTATGATCTAAATGAGACCCTATATGTTATGGTTAAACCAGAGACTAAAATGGGCAATGATATATGTATCTTGTGTGCACAAACATACTAATTTCGAACCCAATTGCTAGATTCAACGACTCAAATTACTAGACACTATAGTGTGTTTGGTTGGAGTAGAGATGGAAGAGGGAGAGAGGTGGAAGGACAGTTCCATTCCATTGTTTGGTTGGAGGTAAGAGCAGACGGAGAGGAGAGGTAAAGGGAGAATCAATGCAAGCTTTCCCTCCCTTTTGAGCTTGAAAAGACTGTTATACTCTCATTTTAAATTATTAATATATTTTATAAAAGGACAATATGACACTTTATTTTTTGTTTTTTATTTTTTTTGCTCAAAGGACAATATAATGTTGAGATATATAATTGTTATTCATTGTTTTCACTCTCCTTCCCTCTTACCAAATAACACAAAAGAATTCCATAACCCTCTCTATCTGTCATATTCTCCATCTCTCCAACTAACTTTATCTTACCTCCTCTTCATCCCTCCTGCCGAACATGGCCTAAAAAAGGAGTGTCTGCACAAACAGTCTAAAAACACCGGTAACTGAATTATTCATTTTATAGCCTTTTCATTCAACACTTACTAGGTTTACAAAGTTTAACTTTACTAAGTTTTAATTTTTGTTGGTAGAATTTTACTTGAATTTTAGAAATGATCCAACCATCCCAAAATCCCTAGAGTGGTCATTTTCGCAATTAGAGTGCATCTATAATCATCCTTTAAAAAGATACTGATATCCTGATATGTGATAATCTTAAATAAAATCATACGATAATACACATATTAAAGAACATTGGACTAAGAACATTTTGACACATGGACTATTAATTAATCAACCTCGAATCAATTTTATCAAGGACCAATAGTAAACCGATATATATGTAGCATAAATTACTCGACCTTGGAAAAACTTAAGCTACATATGCAAAGGTAATTGGTCACAAAGAATTTTACGGCCTAATGAGGGAAATTGATGACCCTGCATATATAATTCAAACTCCAACAGATAAAATGAATTAAACCAACTGTAATTTTCCATTTAATTTTATATTAAAGTGATACTATATTCCATTAAAAGTTTAAAGTTGAAATCTTTAACTATTTAACTATATATCAATTACAAAAGCTTTACAAATTAATTACCCAACTTTTCTCGAATTTAATATCAGTGTTTATATAAAAGCCCCCATAAGAAATTCATAATTGACTCTAGGTTATAATCTTGTTTTCCCTTCTCGATTATTTTATATTAAATTTCTATTATTACATTATTGACCAATATATAAAAAAATATTCTTATAAAAAATAATTTTAACAAATGTTTTACTAAATGATCAAGATCTTTAGTACCATTATTGAAAGTCTAGAACAACAGATAAAGAGTATCAAGCTACGCTTTTCGTTTTTTGAAATAAGATTTTAATTATTTATTTAATTATATCAACAAAATAAAAAGATATTTAAAAAAGAAGTTTCACTCTTTGGTGGTTCGAAGGATAATAATTTTATAGATTTAAAACTTTTAATAATCAGTTGGCATTAAGATCATTTCGTCATGATATATCTTAGTGTATATTTTCATTTGGGTCGTACGAAAATATTGTCAAATAATACACACATAGATCTCGTCCAACAATATAATTCAAATATTTTAATCTTCGAGAGAAGTAGAGTACATTACAATATTATTAAAAATAAAGCGTTCAATTTTTACTAACTGCAGACGTCTTTATGTATAGACTATAACTTTAAAATAATAGTTTTACATATCCTATGTGTATTTTAAGCTTATATTTGATTTTCAGATCCAAACTTAAGTTTTTCATCTTATTTTTTTGTCTCTTTCAAAAAAATTAATAAAAAATATAATTACTTTTTGAAAAATCAATCAACTTCTATTTAAAAATTTCATTTCAAACGTGTGTTCCAAACTAAAGCTAAGATTTGATAATATTGCTTTGAAACTTTGGAAACAGTATACAATATGTATGAAACAAAAAAAAAAAAATCATATCTAGACATAAATATATCCGTTTTTTAGGAACACAAACTGCTATCTTAATTTTTGAGTATTAATTTATATGTAATATAAATCGTCATTTTTTATTAATAAATCTTTAAATAATTATCACATCGGGAAAAAAAATTTTGCCAAAAAAATTTTCACATCAATCAAAAATTAAAAAAAAAAATTGCATTTACTGGTTAAAAATAGTAACTCAATATTATGTGAGTTGATATAAAAAAAAAAAAAAGGATTAAAATTGATGTTACTGAAACGTTTCAACCACTATAATTTCTTTACTTCTAATTCATAGAGTATGGAAATCGGAAAATTTAATAGAAATATAAATTTGTATCGGTTATATAAGTTCACGAGTTGATTACTTCACCAGTTATAACCTACATTGGATGAGACGCATAATGGGGTACCATTCGTTTTATGTCAAATATAATATAATAATATTCACCTTTATTTGGAAAGTTTAACCGCTTTCTTTCTTCTTTCTTCTTTCTTCTTTCTTTCCTTCTTCGTTCCTCGTTCTTTCTTTTGTTTTTACATGGAACACTAATTTGTCAAACGTACAAAATAACACGTGCTGAAATTAACTTTTATTCAAATTGACTATTAAGCTTATATACATATATATGTCATGGTCCTGTATTTTTTATTCATATATTATAATATGACAAATTTGGAAAGATTAATTGAAGAACAAGTTTGGGAAGATTAGTTGAATAATTTAAGGTATTAAGGGAACCTTGGATTCAAATTGAGGATAAATATGAGAGGGTGTTTTTACTCAACAGATAGTAGAATCAGATGCCTAGTAACAAAAGTAGAAAACTATAGGAGATTATGAATTAATAAATTAATATGATTAAATTATAATAAAATTCAGATAACATTTAAATTCTTTTACCACATAATAGTTACAAACAAAACCCCCAAAAGCCTATCAACTTATAATAATAATTAATTGTTACTATTAGTATAAAAAAATTTGTAGTATATAGCATTTTTTATGAAATAATTAAAGTAAATAGTAATGTTTAAAATATATAAAATAACTAATAAATTTAATATGTAAATAGAAAATATACTAGACAAACAGTAAGTTTATTAGATAAATAACATATTAACAATATGTAAAAATATAATTTACAAGTTTGTTATTTACTCCAAATATTTTTAAAACCTACTTTTTGCTTTAATTGTTTATTTCTCCCTTGATACAACCATATAACAATATGTGATTGACCCTCTCATTAGGTAAGAGGGGACGCATTTAGATTTGAATTTTCGTATTCGAAATTTGAGATTTTTTTTTGTTTAATAAGTAGGAGTCATAAACTCTCCACCATATATGTATATATATACAAAATATATCGTATACGAAGCGAATATCATGCAGTATTTATAATTTTTTATTTAAAAATGTGTAATAAATTCATATATAAGTAACTTATTATTAAGAATCTTATCGGGTGATATTATTTATAAATATCACTAAAATATATTATATTTAAATTATCTAATTAATATAATATAATACAAATTACGTATACATAATGTATAAAAAAAAGTGTTATATAGAGGTTCCTATATATATATATGTGTGTGTGTGTGTGTGTGTGTGTGTGTGGGTGTGTGTGTGAAAATGACGCTAAGTAAATAAGGACACATCCATACATTGATTATGTATATGTCGCATCCAATGACAAACGCTCATAAGAAAGCCCTCCATGATGGATAAAGAGCGATATCTTATGCAGCCGATTCTTATCCACTTCTTTGGGAAGGAGTGCTTTTGAAGGCCTTTAACTACCACCTGTTGTCGTTTTAATGTCATATAGTGGCCCAAGTCCAAAATTACCCCTCATTCACTTTACAATCCTACAAATCAAAGGAGTCAATGTTCGAGGGCAAAATCGTCTTTTTGGCAAATTGTTTTTGTCGTCACCGCGTGAGATAAGATTGTCACCTCCAACTTGGCATTTTAAATAATCCATTCAAAAATAAATAAATAAATAAATAAAAGAAGAATACCCTTAAAATTACTTTATTTATTTATTTATTTATTTTTGTCCGAAACATTTTAAAGGTAATTAAAAAAACAGAAGGAAACAAAAGCACGCGAAACATTAAAAAATCAGAGGTTCATGTGGCAGGAATCAATTGGAAGAGTGACGTGGGAGAATGACATCATTCCTCGACGTCACTTGCATCCGTCAGACAAGCAATGCCTTCCGGCACGTTCTCTACTAGGCGCGTGCCGATCACTCTCTCAAACAAAATGTACAATAAACTACACCCTGGCCTTGTATTTATTATTATTAATTTTTTTTTTGGAGAGGTATTTTATAGTGGCCGGATCTACAAAACTACGAGGAACTATCCTTTAACAAATGTCTAATTACTCGTGCATGCTACCTTAAGAAATCAATTCCCGTATTCCTATTCACTTTATATCTAAATAATAATATCACAGTACATAAATTAAAATTATCTTTTTATTAATACAATATTACATCGTATCAATTAAACTATCATATTATTTAATAAAAAAAATATAGTTACATATAATATTGTTAGATGGACACTAAAATAAAAAAATGAGAATATTGATCGAATATCCATTATAATTCTACTAGTTATGTATTATTTTTTATTTGATGTGGATTTGACCAGATGCAAAGTTCAAAAACAACATTGTAAATTTCTACTAGTACTGCTGCTGGAAGAGTCAAGATCTATTGTCCTGGATTTTCTATCTCAATTGGTATCCCCTTAATAATATTATGCTATCTTATTTAAATTTAAAAATTTAGTCACATAAAAGAAAACTACACATTGAAAATTTTTAAATAAAATTAATGAATTGTCAAAATACTATTGAAAGAGACAGTTATTAAAATAAGAAAATATGATAGTAAATTTGAATGGAAAGGATGAAAAGAGATAAGGTGCTGGTAGTTAGCCTGCCCCGGACTCGTAATTGATAGTTTCATGGAGATGGCAAACTATGTCTTATTACAAAGCATAGAAAACTTCAAATTAAGATATTCAAAGGTTATTCTTAACCAAAAATGTGAACGCGGAAAAAAGTAGACAGTCAAGGGTCAAAATTTTTTTAATCTCCAATTCCATGCAGCTTGATTGGCAGCAATATATGTATGTATGTATGTGTATATATATATATATATATATATTAGTATAGAGGGAACACCACTTTCTTATGTAGACTTTTGAAGGAACATTATAAAGTTACAGAGTAAAACACCGAGTGGATAGGCAGGCAGGTCGTAATAAAGTACAATAATCCACACCATTTGGTGAACAAATTTGATTAATCACATGGGTAACAAAGGCAACTTGACTCCATTTAAAATTTACATAAACAACAAATTTTTCTATAGTTTTTCCTTCTAAAATTTTCTATTTGCAAACAAATTCAACTATTTCTTTTAAATATTTCGAATTTTTTTTAAGTGTATTCACGGTTAAACGAGAAATATAATTTTCAAATAAACCAAAACTAAACTTATTGTTACTAGTTCATTACATTTTTTAGGTCTTAAACTTTAAAACAACTTTTAAACTTTGTTGTAGACTTGGTTCATTAATTTGGAGGGAACAAAAAAATAAAAGAAACAAGATGACAAAAATAAAAATATAGAAGACAGTCAAAGAGTTAAAGACAAATGATGTTACGATTTCCATGAAAAAGCTTGGATTCACATTCTTTCTAAAAACAATTCAGACTTCTCCCAGGGGTAAATATTCAACACCCATTAAAAATATATTTTTTTTTTCAAGTAACCAGTTAAAAAATGTTGAATCATTTTTTTTTAATAATGTTAAGAATATTAACTCTAATTTCAATTTTGGATTTTGGAATACCAACTTACATAACGGTGAATTGTTATCCAATCATTAATTAATATAGTCAATTGATGTAGTACTCTTTAATTATCCACTAATTAAAAAATGACAACTCATATACACATAAGTTAGTATTCAAAAATTGATATTTGATTGATGTCTCTAGCGTTTTTATTTTTATATAGGGTTTGTAACTCTCATTTATTGAAAAAAAAACATTTTTAGCTTCAAACTTGAGAGTTTATATAAAACTTCTTTCCCTCTACCAATTGAGCTAAGTCCAACGGATTAATCATTGCTAGTATTAAGCATTTTACTATGCTCCAATATTGTTGTGTGGTAATCATGGTGGCAAATATCTAGATATTTCCAAATTTCCACCGAAATTTTCGCTTTAAAGGATACCGAAACAACTTTTAGATGTAAAATTATTTTCGTCAAAATATCAGAAGAAATTAATAAAAATATCATTATAGGTAAAAACCTAGTGTAATTTCAAATTTGTACCTAATAACTGGATATATGATGGCATTTCATAAATGTCAGATCAAAATTTCGAATTTCGTCTTCTGTTAATTTTTGAACATGCTAAAATTTTCTTTATAAAAATACAACAAAGAAAAGGAAAAAAAAAAAAAAACCAACAAACATATGTGTGATATGTTCACAATTATATTAATATTATTCAAATATATGTCACATGATATCATTATTACTTGAATCACGATGGCATCCCATAAATTGAATTTCATAATACTTCTTTTTGATCTTGTACATATAAGATATAAGAACTTGAATGTTTATGCTATTTTAAAACGTTTTCCCATAATTTTTTCTGGCATTTTTTACCTATATTAATCATATCTACAAAATTTCTATAAAATTAATATTTTCATATGTAATAGTGTCACATTAGGTTTTGATGGTCCCACGTAACTAAATTGTCAAAAAAGTCGCTAGAAGAAACCCTGACCTTCTTTTTATCTTTTTCCCTCTTCTTCTACCTCTTTCCTTTTTCTCTGCTGCCTCTCTCCTCTCTTCATTTACCCTTAACTTTTCAAAATTTGAAATGGGAAAGAGAGACTGAGAGAGAGATTTCCTTGGAGTTGCCCACCGTCCAAAAATTTGGTCGCATTGTCACTTAGAGTTCGCCGTCACCGCCGCCCAAGGTTTGACATCACTGTCGTTAGGATTTAGGTCTCTGCAACTGCTTGTTTCAAACATCGAACATCTTCTCGTTATAATGGCAACACAAATTTTCTTTTTTGTTGAAAGATGTTTGTTGAATTATTTGATTTTTGTTTACTTTATTTGCAATTTGCATGTAAAATCTGGTTTACAATTTTACTTCAGTACTATTTTTTTTTTTTTATTATGTTATTAAGCAGGATGGAGTTGAGATTTATGGGCCACTAAGTCTCCCAATAGTCCTAAGTCAGAAGTTTTTTTTTAAGTACTTGGATGTTTCAGTCATGTTTTCTATGGAGTTTGAGGAAATATGCTCTTTATATATATATATATATATATATATATATATATAATTTTGACTTCCGTTGATACAAAATAAAAATTCCTATATTATTTATGCGTGATCTGACCTTGTATCAATTTTGAATTTCTTTGTATTACCTAGGGTATGAATAATGGTAATTTTCATATTTACTCATATATAGTCATGTCTATAATTACTAGATTTGTGATTACTTTGCTTTTTTATTTTTTTTTGGGTCAGATTATAATGGTAGTTTCTACATTTTACTAATTGTAACCGTTGTTATAAAAATGACCAAAAAGCAAAACAAACTTAAGTTTTTATTCAACATGTTATAACAATTAGTACTACGAAAATTTTCCTGAAAACAATCATCAGTGGGGAATACAACAACCAGTCGTCACAGGTAGTCCTCACTTTATAAGGAGGAAAAAAAAAAATACTGCAAGAAGATAAATACTCAAACTGATGGTCATAAAAAGAATTACCAATGGGTCATTAAAATAATGACCCTTGCTAAACCAATTCATTACAACAACGGCGATCAAGAAGTATTCCAACCAAAAAAAAAAAAAACTTTGTTTAAAATAATCATCATATAATACTGTATATATTAGAAAACAAAAATTGTGAGAGAATAAATACTTAAATTGATGATCATAATAAGAATTACAAACGGTCATTAAAAAAATGACCCATGCAAAACCAATTCCTTACAACAATGCCAATTAGGAAGTATTGATACAAGAAAGAAAAAAAAAATTGTTTAAAACAATCATCATATAATACTATATATATTAAAAAACAAAATTGTGAAGGAATAAGTACTTAAATTATATTCATAACAAAAGTTGCCAATATGTCATTATAAAAATTACCCCTGCTAAACCAATTCCTTACAATAAATGCCAATCAGGAGGTATTGCTACAAGAAAAAAATATACGGTGTTTAAAATAATCATCATATAATACTATACATATTACAAAACGAAAATTCTGAGAAAATAAGTACTTAAATTGATTGTCATAAAAAGGATTATCAACGTGTCATTATAAAAATGACCCATGCTAAACCAATTCCTTACAACAATGCCAATCAGGAAGTATAGCTACAAGAAAAAAAAAATAACTTTGTTTAAAATAGTCATCATATATAATACTATATATATTACAAAACTAATATTGTGAGAGAATAAATACTTAAACTGATGGTCATAATAAGAATTACTAACGAATCATTATAAAACTGACCCCAGCTAAACCAATTTATCAATGCCAATAAGAAAATTTGCAACACAAATAAAATGTAGTTTTGTTTAAAATAGTCATCATATAATACTATATATGTTACAAAATAAATACTTAAACCAACCGTCATAATTAAGTTTACCAACCGTCATTATAAAAATGACCACTGTTAGACCAATTACTTGACTATCTATTGAACATAACAGAAGACTTGATACCATGAATGCTTTTATCAGAACAATCCTCAGATTAGAATGCAACAACTAGTCGACGCATATTGGAATTTTAATTTGCTCAGCACATGACCACTATAGTAACATTAAAAATGCTCATCACTAGTCGGTTTACTACTATTCTTGTTTTTTAGTTTTAGTACAAGAGATTGTGTTTATCCTATTGACTATTTTGCAATCAACTTGAATGTATACGTTTACATACACACAACTACTACCGTAATTATCATAATTACTGCAAGTCACAATAATAACGACTCGTGATCATAACCGTCACACATCAAAAGAAAATAAACATAAATATTCAAACCAGAGACCAATAAAATCTATTTATGTGATTACATAAAACAAATGATATACACATGCTTAAAAAACAAAACAGGGGAGAAAGGTCATGAAAAGTTGCCCCCAAAAAAAGAAAAAAAAAAAAAAATCAAAATCTGAACAGTGTGATTTACCCTATCTCGCATATAGGATAAAATTTTCCACTTTCACACACATGGTCTTAGCTTTTAAGTCTCCAACGCAAATACAGTGTTTCAGGTACAGTGTACAAAACAGTAGAAGAAAAGATTCATTTTCTTCTAAATTGAAGTAAACTATGGAAGATTACAATCATGAATTGTCATCTGCATCCGTAGCTCTTTTTCCGGCGTTGTCGTTTGCTGATCTCCGGCGACAGTACTTGATCATATTATGGTGTGGTAGCTTAGCAGGATGAAAGCGCTGGTGAGGATTCCGATGACGGCGACAATGAGGGGGGAGAAGTCGGCGACGGAGCCGTGGTCGGAGGCAGTGCACCCAAATCCTAACGATGGCGGCCTGCGAACTCTAGGAGGCAGTGCGACCAAATTCATGGGCGGCGGTGAAATTCGAGGAAATGTCTTTCTCAGTCTCTCTTTCCTAATTCAAGTTTTGAAATGGCCATGGAAATTGGAGAGAGGACAAGAACGGGAGAGAGAGGAAAAGAAAAGGAAGGAAAAAATAAATAAATAAATAAATAAGGTCAGGGTTTTTTTGGGGACATTTTGGGTAATTTAATTACATGACACCTATAAAATCTAATATGGCAATATTATAAATAAAAGTATTAAAAAATGGTATGAGATTAAAATTAAAATTTTTGAAGGTGGTTTACTGGTTTTATCGAAATTAACTCAAATAATATCCCTACCCAAAAAATAAAAAGGAGAAAAAAAAAAGTTAGTTGGAGTACACGGAAAAGAGTTGTCGTGTAGTTAATGCGCGTGGGGGTTGCTTTTATAATCTGAGCACAAGACCTGGAATTTTCCAACTGGCTTCTATTTAACTTCCTACAACACACATATTTACACTGCTTTTCCTTACCTGTTATGTTATAAAAAAAAACGCCCTCTCTTTCTTTCCCTTACTCCTCCTTCGCTTTGGCTTTTACATTTAGTAGTGAAGCTCAACTTGATTTTTTGTCTCACCCACACTTACTCTTCTTCTTCACAAAAAAAAAAAAAAAAAAAAAAAAAAAAAAAAAAAATTTCCCCACAATTCATAATCAAATATAAATGGGTTCTTCTTTGGCGGAAAATGTGGCGTCCGGTCGGCAAAAGATGATCGAGCAGCTAGTCCACGGCCGCGAAATCACCAATCAGCTCCAGACCCTTCTTTCCCGCTCCGTCGGCGATGATGGGTCTGTCGTAGATTCTGCCGAAGATCTGGTTTCGAAGATAATGGAGTCGTTTACGAATACCCTTTTCATGTTGAAACAAAACGACAACGAAGACCCCGAATATGAGGCTGTCGTTTCCCAGATTCAAGTAAAGGAGGCGGCGGCGGAGGAGGAGATGGGGGCGGCCACACCCACGGCCAACAGTTCTCGCGTGGAGAATAACTCGCCCTGTTTGGATGGTCGGAAATCTGAAGATTCCGGGGAAAGTTGCAGGAGCGTTTCCACGGCCATGACTCGGAACGATCGCAGGGGTTGCTACAAGAGAAGGTGAGAAAATTATGAAAAAAAAAAAAAGAGATAAAAATCTAGTTATATTTAGTTTTCTGTTTGGGCTAGTTTCGTCCGTTCAAGTATGGTTAGTACAAAGTGACCTAAGATCTTGCAAACCCATTTGCTGATTTCTACCAGGAGTGAAGATGAATTGTGTGAATGACAAACTTGCCCCTTATTCCCTTCCTGATTTACCTTTCATGGAAAAGTTATGTCGCTAGCTTTTGTAGTATTATCATTTACAAGAATCTTTAATTTTGTTGATTAATATTGGGATATGGTAATAAATTGCAACTTGTCATATAATTATAGGAAAACAGCCGATACATGGCATGCGGAGACTCCAGCTCTGATCGATGATGGCCATGCATGGAGAAAGTATGGACAAAAAATGATTCTCAAATCCAAGCATCCAAGGTATACATTAATCTATCTACACACACACACACACACACACACATATATATATATATATATATTACATGTAATTGGAAACAAAATTGAACCACGTTTTTAGTACTAGTATTTGATTCTAGCTAAAATTCATGGGATTTCTTTTTTCCTTCTTTAGTTGCTAGTTTGAAACAATTTTTCTTCCCATCAAAATGACCAACTAGAGCTATTTATACATTTTTTTTATAATTATTTTTTGATAAAGAAAACTATACGAGTGTATAAATATGTGTTTGTGTGCAGGAACTACTATAGGTGCACTCACAAGTATGACCAAGAATGCCAAGCAACAAAACACGTGCAGAAAGTACAAGACAACCCTCCAATATACAAGACCACATATTTTGGGAGCCACACCTGTACAAACCTCCTAAAATCTCCTGAACTCGTCTTGGATTGTCCTACTAGTCCTGGCCATGACTCTTCTGTCCTTCTTAGCTTCAACAACTCCCATCCCAACCTCACATCCAAACAAGCTGCTCACCCTTTCTTTGCACCATTCGCGCCCCTAATACAAGAATCGATCAAAGATGATCCGGTAGTCCGACAGCCTTATTGCAATACAAACAACATTTCAGCCCACAACCAAACATCTTCCTCGTCCTATATTGTCTCGCTTGATCCTCATGATCATGATCATGAGGATCATCTGCCGGCATTCGATCAATCCCCCGGTCACTTGACGGTGTGGTCATCGAATTTTGACTCTGATATCCATGGGGATGTGATCTCTGGGTTGATGCCCTTTGATGATGATGATGATATGTTTCAACACTTGAATTTTTAATAGGGTGTGTTTTTTTTTTTTTTTTTTTTTTTTTTTTTTTTTTATGCTTTGTAATTTTGGGATGCAGAAATGTACTATAGTTTGTCTCTCTTTAATTTCATGGATCTTATGTGATTCAGTACTGTAGAAACTAGAATCTGTTAACGCATTAATTAAGAAGAGTGGAACAATAAATTTTTAGCCTTCTTTGTTTAATATGTATATTATGAACCTAGTTGGGATTTTTTTCCTACATTTGATACTTTGAGATTATATTATTCGCTTGCGAATATACTAAAATATTTTTCTAGGTTTTTGTGGTTGAGTCTAGCTAGTATATGTCTTGTCTATGTTCATGCATGAAGCAGATTAAGGTAACACTTAGAGTTGGAGCTGTATTTTTACTATTGTTTTAGTTATCAAATTGACTTTTTAACAGTCTAATCTATAACTAAAAACAATTCTGCATGATGCGTTGTAAAGTTTAAAATAAATATTCACATATTTATATAATTAAAAAGTTAATTCAACGGTTAAAATAAAGGAAACTATTAATATGTTAAAGTATAGTTTTATCATAAAATTTTAGGAAGGTTAAAAAAAAAAAAGGTGGCAAACTTACATGACGATGTGATGTAACCCTTAAATTTAAGCTCTTTTTAAGGAAAAACCATGATGATAAAACAAGATTAGCCTTTTAAATTCTATATTCATGACCAGATTTCCAAAGGAAGACAAAAGGGGGGGTTCTGGTCAGATTCATTGGACCATCATAGTAGTGGAGCCTTTGAAAATGTCATTGCACTATGCTCACTGATGTGACTGCAAATTTTGCAGTGTCCCGTGAAAGTATCAGAATAAATGCCGCAAAATATACAACTGCTCGATGCATAATAATCTGGCCTTGCAATTGAGTAATTAAGGTGAATTTTCAAATATGAAAAATATTATGGCATTAATTTTAATTTTAATTTTTGAATATTAATTTATGTGAAATATGAATTGTCGTTTTTTTATATCCATTTTCACATTTCAACCATGATTTCAACCATAATATAAAATCAAAAAAGAGACCATATCATAAAGAATATTTTAAATGAAAATTTTAAAATAATAAAATACAAATAGTGAGTGCTTAATATGTGACTTGCGCAAAGACAATATTTTCTTATATGTAGTATCTCCTTAGACAACCGCTATTTCTATGTTGTTTTTTGTAAAAAAAAAAAGTGTACTAACGTAATATAATAACAATACTGTTTTCTTTTCTCTCTGAAGAGGAAAGAAAAAGAAGGAAAAAATAACAAAGAAAAAGTAAAGTGTTCTTTTAGTAAATATTTAAAGAATTGTTATATAAATTGCTTGCATCTACTAATAAAAATATGATATGTGAGTTGATACTTAAAAAGTTGATATTAAAATTGGTATCTTTAGCATTACTCTTCGAATATATATACCCATTTGACATAGATGTGAATTATTATTGTTATATATATGGGCTTTTTAACCATCTCTCTGGTGGGATCATCACTCAATTGTAACTTTGCCATTAACAACTTACAACAATCAATTGTCTTATTTATCATTTTATATAAAATTACGCAAGTTAACAGATAATTATAAATTGTTTAGCATTACAATCAGGTGATTGTCACCCTGATGGATGGTATAGAAGAACGTTATATATATATATATATATATATATATATAAACATATATGTTAGAGTGACGAGCAAACAAAGAAATTACTAGTGCAGTTAAAATTCGTCCTAAAGAATTGGAGGGTTTTTTTTTTTTTTTTTTTTTGTTCTGTTCTGTTTTTGTTTTTATCTGTGCTAAAGAAAAGGATTGGAGGATTTAATTTGTCTTCTTTTGGATAAATAATGTGAGATGGGGCTTTTGTAGGTTTTTAACCTAATTGAGAACATGCACTGGGATTGTTTCTATGTCAGTTGTCTATTTTTCACTTTTATCTTTAAAAGTTGTCATCAGCAACCGCTGCTCAAGATCTCATCGAGCGCGTTAAATTCATGTGCCTTGACGGAGTGTACATGGAAATAAAATAAAAATAAAAAATCGTACCTTATTTGTAATTAATATTGCTATCGTCCTATAAACTTTTAATAGTACGTAAGGGTTTTAAAATGCGAAATTGTAATGATTTGTGTTTCATAGATTGTATTTTTATTTAATTTCTCTCGCCCTCTTTTTTCCTAGGTTTTTTTTTTATTGTTTTTAGTTATGTAAGATTTTTTTTCCCCCCTTTTCGCTTATAAATTATTCTATGGTATGACTATTGAACACACATACGTACAAATGAATGTTCACAGTTCATAAATCAATGAATAAGATTTAAAAAATATATATATATATAATTATTACAATAACTAAATTAGTCTTAAATTCTTCTAGATAAAATTGACGGATTTAACTTGTTGTCGAAACTGAACCACAATTCTATGTATCCACACACTGTTTCAAGTGTGTTTACATGTAAAATTCCACTTTGTCTATAACTTTGACACATATCAAATCCAGGAGAAAAATTTTGTTAAATAATTAATTTGGTGGAATAAATTAGTTAGTGGTCCCCTAATTGGGACAATCAGTGTCATGGGAAGATTACAAGGTATATGGATTTGGAAGATATCTCAATGTTGAAACGAATAGTATTTGGAATGAGAAAACAGTTACACAAAACTTTAATTCTGATTTGGTATATTTATCATACTTTTCAAACCTATTAAAATGACTTGCAACAAAAGATTTCCACTTACAAATTCTAGCTACAGACGTAATCCTCTCAACAGGAAATTAAAAAAAAAAAAAAATAATTCTGTTCTTGGACTAGCATATCTCCCAAATTTCCATCAACCAAAATTAAAAAGAAAAAAAAAAGAAAAAAAATATCTCCTAAATTTCCATACAAAGATTATATCCTATAAATTTTGAGTTTATATATAATATATCTGAATATTTTAAAGGTACTCTTGTACTCTTGTACTTTTGAGTTTTATTTTATTTTATTTTATTTTATTTTGTAATTCTTCTATAGGTTAGCAAGTAATTTAGTCTTTACATGTAAATCGAGAGGAGAGCTCTAAACATTATGAAAAATTGATTGATAAATTTACCCTTTACATTTTTTTTTAAGAACCTATAATTTTTATTAATTTTCTTTAGTGTTAGGTTAAGTTTATTATTATTAATTTTTTAGGTTGCTAATTTGGTTAAGTTTATCAGTAGTTACTAAAAGATAAGTTCATCAATATAGTGATTACAAATATAAACTAACATGATTACATGTATAACTCTATTATTAGATGTTTAATAGAATTTGAATTCCATTATTTCCAAAAACAAAAAACAAAAATGAGTAGTTTGTTAATTATGACCAAAATCAATTTTTAACTCGGAAAAATAATAAATTAGCATCAAGTTGAAATTCACATGTATTATTGGATTCTACATCTAAACAAGTCACTTATAGGTAACATAACAAAATCTTAAAATTATACCCTGGAAAGCATTATGAGTCTATAGTGATGACGACATGATCTATAAAAGGAGTACGAAGATGTAGATGTAGAAATTAAATAATATCAACTTGTTCAAGGGTTCAGATTATACTCACAATACATGGTGATCACAACGAGCACAATTGTGAATATATATATATATATATATATATATATTTATATATATACAGTTGATCAGTCAAAAGCATATGAGACATTATTATGAGTTGACAGTGATATTTAGAAACAAATTGGCTTTTATTATTTTTATTATTATTTGTTGACAAGTGCATGGAACTATCCTTGGGAGGGTGGCTAGCTATTAAAGTTTCACTCTCATAATATATATATATATATATATATATATATATAAATAGAAAAGGCTCTTATACGATATCCTTCTATATTATTTATTTGTAACATGATCACTAATAATATAATAATAAGATAATTTAAATAAAATATTTTTAATGATATTTATTATTTATTTTAATATTAAAAGTATCGTATGACATGTATGAAATGATTCTAAACGAGAAATTATATATATATATATATATATATTAATCATTTGTTTTAATTTGACATATAGTAACGCATAAAAGACAATTTCTATATGTACGTAGGTATATATAGATAGTTTTTTTGTACTATTAAATTGACTATTCTCTGTACTTGCCCTTGGCCTTCGGTCAGTGGCAACTGGTAAAGGATGAAACCGATAGAAAATGGAAGAAAAAAGAATCTGATTCTCAAGAAAATCAACGAATTAAATGCACTTTCAATCTGGATTTTACAATAATTTTTAAACAGAAGTATAAGGGAAGGTACATCCGAAAGTGACCGTACGTGGAAATGGGACTTTGATTTATATATTCAGGAAAGACCACGTTTCATTTGTCTTTTTTTTTTTTTTTTTTTTAATATTCGTGAGTTGGGACTTGGAAATATTAATTATATATGTCAATGGAAGAACTTGTAATCTCCTAGAAAGCACATCTAGATAAGGTTGAGACTTGAAAGTATATACATATATATTATAGTAATTTTTAGACCCCACGTTTTGTTTCTTTTAGAGTAGTGCATAATATTAAAGACAAAATATTTGTGCGGAAATTTGGCACCAAGAGCTTGCTGATCTTTGAAAATTATATTAAATTGTTAAATAATCTTGTACAATTTAGTACAATAGAGGATGAAGGAGAAACGAAGATGTAGCACGACAGGTCAAGCTCTTGGGAATAGTATATGTATTTTAAAAAATGTCTAGATTATACCAATATTAAATACCATATATAACTAATAAAAAGTGGATTTTTTTTTTTTTTTTTTTTGCGGATCTAATGTTAAGGACCCATTATTTGTTAGCATGTGATACCATATAAGAATAACATGTTAGTTAGTTACAAAATACAAAAATATTAAGTTTCCTTGATATATATTCCCTCAAGATAGAGTTCTAATAGAAGATTCTACTTTTGGTCCGGAATAAAAAAGAGCCAGTGTGAATGATGTAAATATGATATACATATATATTTTTTGCTTTTCTGTTGATTTTTGGTAAAAATAAAGATAAGAGGGTGGGGAAAAAACCATAGAGGGAGGTGAATAAGGGTATGGAAGGTTATTGTTAAGAGAGTGCAAGAATATGTAGGGACGACAATCGTCAAAAAATGATATAAAGATACATGGACGGCAATTGTTTAGAGAGGACACAATAATACAAAGCGCTAATATTTAAAAGATAAAGAAAGGGCGACAGTCGTCAAGAGATAGCTTAGAGACGCAAGAATGGATTGTGTTTAATATTCTAATTAATACTGTATTAGTTAGATTAAATGTTCCTCAATTTATGACTCCAAGAAATTTTGTCATATAATAATTCACAGAGAAGAATATTTCTAGGGAAAAAAGGGCAGGTGTCAAATAGTACAACTGATTTCATGGTATGGAATATGAGAAACATTTTGCTGTTTGTGACTTTATTTATTTATTTTGCTAGAAGTTTGTAACTTGACTTGCATACATATTGAAGCCTTTTTGTTCTAATGTTTTTGTTATCATAAGTATTAACATAATTACAAGGAAAAACAATATACATATAAATGAAAGGAAAAAAAAAAAATGTTACATTCTTGTTTTGTTCGACAAATTTGGCTTAGGATGTTCAACTTTTATATAGCAATTAAGGTTACATATATATGTCTTTATTACTTGTGGAAAATATCAAAGGCTGTGGATACGTGAAAAAAGATGTGTCAATGTTAAGGGAAACATTACCACGTGACAATTCACAAGAGAATATGCATCAAAATAAAAGCCGTTTAAATCTAAAATAAAATAAATAAAGCAGTTTAAAGGCCCTACAACTCGCCTAGTCCTGATCTAAAGTTAACAGGAAGATGACAATGAAAGGGGGAAAAACGTGGACGTGAAAGAGAAAGCTGGAAAGTAGTTAATTTCTTGGATATTGCCATAGATTCGGGCCAAAAAAGGATAAATATTCAAAAGTGTATGATATAGCTAGCCTCTCACCATCAAATTCGTATCTATACGCATATAAGAAATCTCAAAATGAGTTACCGTGCGCTTCCGTCTACTTAAGTTTTTGTCCAAAACATCAAGTTTTCATCCAAAATGAAACGTTTTGGACGAAAAGCTTTTTAATTTTTTTTTTAGTTTTCTTTTTTTTTTTTTTCAGCCCAATCTTTTTTTTTTTTTCATTTTTTCATTTTACTCCCTTTTTTTGTACTGGTCTTTTTTTTTTTTTTTTTAACTTTAGTTCTTTTATCTTTTTTGGTCTTTCTTCATGCCTCTTTATTTTATTGTTTTATTTTTTTTTTAATTTTCAGGTACTTTGTTGTTTTTTTAATCTATTTTTTACTTATATATTTTTTCTTATTCAGATAAATTTTCTCAAATATATATCCAACTATGTGCATCATACATACTTTCAACTAATATATATGCATAAATATATATATAATGCACATATGTAATCGCCTTTAAAAAATGTATATAGAAAAAGAAAACTATTATTGAATGATTTTTTATTTTTTATTTAGTTTGAGAGTGCAGGACTTTAATTTTACACTTTAGTCTAATATGCAATTACTGTTAAATTATACATGTCATTAAGTAAAAGAATGTTATGATCCTAATATTATAATCATCCTGTATACATATAATCATTGGTTGAAGATCCTATATAGATTGTGTACAGATGATTTTAGACTCGATAATTATGTTATTAGACGTAGTCAATACTGTTGACTTCAATAAGATGAAATGAACCTACATAAGATACTAATAAATGAATGCGATGATGTTTGCCATTCAAACAAGTAGTGCTGTTGAAACAGGGAAAAAAAAAAAAAAAAAAAAAAAGGAAGTCATTTTCTTTTGATTTTTGTCTTCGAAAGAGAAAATTTCCTTTGGAAAAAGTAGTCGTTTCACACAGTGTGAACGTGAAAATTATGGTGGGGGAAAATGAAAGGTTCAATTCATTCATTGAATGTTTGTTTTTCCACCTCGTGTCATTGAAGAGATGGACCTACATGCTTTATTGTATGCAATGGGCAAACGCTATAGATTCTATCGATAACTAGTCATGTTTGGCCCCACTATATAGGGACCAAGTCTTTGATGTTTTGTCACAGTGGGACAAATTTGAAAAATTCTTAATTAGTTTAGTCCATTTACATGAAAAGAAAAGAAAAAAAAACAAAAACTATGTTCTGTCAAATTCGAGTTGGAGTTAAGAGAGAGAGAGAGAGAGAGAAGGTATAAAGAAAAGAGTGGGAGGGCAAGACTTATTATAATAATTTTTTTAAAAAAAATTTGAGAATACAAAGTTTTGAACTAAAATCATAACATAATTACTACTCTTTTCCATAATTTTCTCCCTTGTGAACTTATATGTAGCATAATTGAATTTTGGTTTTATATAAAGTTTTAAGTTTGGACTATGAGTAAAGTTGAAACTTTTTTAAAAATAATTTATACTATTTTTCTAACTCAAAAATTTCAAGGGGGACAAAGAGCCTTTTTTTTTTTTTTTTTTTTTTTAATAATAAAAAGAATGAATCTTTAATTGAGGCAAAAAGATTGTTGTTGTTGTTGTTTTTTCTTTCCCCCCGGTTTAATAATTGATGAGAATCATCATATGTCATTGACAATTATTTGTTAGAATATAAACTCAAAGTACAAATCACTTTATTGCTAAATAGAAGTTCTTAAAAATATTTTATTTATTTGATATCCGAATATTATGGAAAAGTACATTACAAATCTTTTTCGCTTCGTTCGAATCTTTTTATGTTCCCTGTAAATGATGGCATTCGTGGATTTTCCTCTGTCCATCCCTTTTAACCTCTTCTTTTTGTTCATCATCACCAATACCAGCTTTCACATGCAACGGAATAAAATAAAATAAAATAAAATAAAATAAGAGAGAGAGAGAGAGAAATAAAAAGAGACAATGTCTGCCATGTATTTTAGAAATACTGCGGTGGCACGTCATAAATTTTATGTCTTTAAATTTATGTCATAAAATTTCTATCACATTGATGAAATCTATTTATAAGATAGAAATTTTAAGTTCTGAAATTCATAGTACTAGAAATCTAAAAGTGAGATATTTTTGTAGCGTTCCCCAAAATTTCTCAATATTTTGCACTTTAAATTCCATTGCAGAGAGGTAGTCTTGCTAACAATATTGCTAAATACAGAAACCAGAATTAGAATTAGTATGATTCATTAGTACTCTAAGTTCTCACCTCTAAATTTGTGAAAACCATATTAACATCATAATTAGTCAAATTAGAAAGAGATGTACAAATTCAGTGGCAACGAATAAATATTGTGAAACTATAGACTTTATACGTGTATTACAATCATATTATTAATACAGTATATACAATATTACCGTAATTTGATGAATATTTGTATGTTATGGTTTAACATAGAAATAACGGAAGGACTGACTTTGTCATACCAAGATTAATCTAAAAATCAAAGTGAGTTTGGTGCGAGGTTAAAAGACCATTTAAAATAAATAAATAAATAAATAAATAACTAGAATCTGTATAGCTACACACTGCTTTCTAAGAAAATTTTGAATGCCATTTCTTCCCCTTGTCAACTTCATATCTATTCTTTTAATTGACTAGTCTGGCCAGGCAAGTCTTCTTTTAATTATTAGACTAGTTTGGTTTGGACAAATAGTAATTCCGGAAGAATTAACTGTAATTTTCTCCCCATTTTTTCCTGAATAAAAAAAAGGATTAGTGGTATCTATATATCATTTGAATTTACATATCATAATGATATAACTAGTGCTACAGGTAGAAAGATGGGAGATCTAAAGCAAAAAAAATTCACTTGTAACAACTTAGGGTTCGAAATTCAATCTCATTAAATAGCTAGATCAGACATCTCTTCATAAATGAGACGGATAAGAATTGAATTGGAGTTATAAGCACAGTAAACCTTAAATATGAATATTCTATTATGCCACAAGTACAGGTGGGTTTTGGCGTTTTCTAAACGTGAAGCACGAGTGGTAGTTGGATTTTGCATGAAAAGATGAGGGAGGCATTATTGCAAAGCTGAGTTGGTAACTCCTGATGGTATCTATAGCTAACTAGACCATCTAGGGCCTCACAGCGACTTTTCCAAAATTTTCAACTTTAATAATAAGATGATAAAAGCCAATCTCATAGCTTTCTTGTACCCCACATTCTTGTTACGCTATGTTTGGTGAAAAGGAATGTAAACATTATGAAATATAAAAAGATGTAGAGAGGACTGAAAGCAAAAGTGATCACGGATATGATTTTAGTTCTATTATATTTTTAATGTTGTTTGGTATATGAACATGATAAAGAAGAAGGAAACAAAAAAAAAAAGAACTTGCTGCTATTGATTATTATTAATGGAGGTTAAAATACAATTAGACTGTAATTTTTCTTAGTCCAATAGGAGTTACAGGATAATTTAGTTATTTCACCCCAAAATGACTTCTCAAAAAAAAAAAAAAAAATCAAACAAACAAACAAAACACACACACACGCACACGCACCAAAAAAAAAAAAAACTATACCAAAAAATAAAATAAAAGGAGATTAATCAATTTCACTTGGAAAACCTCTCCATATTCTTCTTGATTTCCCTCTGCTTCTCTTTGGTCAAACAAACGCACAAACGAAAATAGCAATAACATTTTTACGAATCTAAAAAATTAAATAGCAAAATCTAAAATATTTGAAATAAATAACAAAAACAGTAAATTTATTAGGTAAATAATCTATTTATTAAGGGTAAATAACTTATTTTCCTAATAAATTTATTATTTGCTATTATACAGTTTTTCAAAAATAATTAAAGTAAATAGTAAGTTTTTAAAATATTTAGATTAAATAGTAGATTTACCAGGTAAATGATTTATTCAAGCCATGTAAATATATTATTTATTTAGTAAAATTTCCATGTAAATTATTTCAAATCTTTTAATACCTAATTACTTCAATTATTCTCATGAAAAATAATATTTATTATAATTTAATGTGCACGTTACTTCTTGTTTTTCTCCCCAATATTTGAAAGGTAAACCAGGCTTACGGCCCAACTTACTTAGGTCCATCCAGTATATTGGCCCACTTATTTCTGGTTTCATGGACTCAAAAGGTTAGAAGCTCCTAGTCCTAGGTACTATGATCTGCTCGGGACTAAGCTTAAGTTTGATTCGTCGGTTGTAGATAAAAGTTTTTAATTGAAGTTAGTTAATTTTTTAAAAATTAGTTATAATTTTTGTTGACTTTTCAGGAAAAAAAATAAAAACTGAAATAAAAAAGTATAGTTTAATTGGAGTTGAGTTAAAATGCCAAATGAAGAATAAGACCATGGACAAAAGACCAATTGAAAAGTGGTGTCAACTTTCAAGTCATCAAACAACTACTAATACAGGCCCGTTTGGGATAACATCTGGAGATGATATTTTGGAGGTTGAGTTAGAAATATATATTTGAGAAGAAAACTTTTGAAAAAGTACCGTGATCTTATATAAAATAGTCAATGATTGAAAAATCAACTTTCCACAGATGTTCCAATGGAAATTTCCATATTTTGGAAATACTGACATGAAAGCAAAGGTGTCTTATCTTTTTCACAGAATATTCGTGAATGGAAATTTCCGTAAATATTGATTTTTTTTATGGAAATATCGATTTCCGTGAAAAGGGTAGTAGTAAATGATAAAATATTGTGGAAATTTCCATAAATTTCTATAGAAATATCGACAAAATATTCTTAAAATATCAATCGTAATATTATCTTTTATCTTTAAGATAATAAAATTCATGGTTTATTTTATTGGCCCACAATTTATATATATATATATATATATATATATATAGTAGAGATTGAAAGACACATGACATATCAAAAATTATATAAAATAAATATACAAATGTCATATCTTGATGTTGATGTTGTTTACACTAACAAAATATTGCAAATACTTTCAAATATTTTAAAACCTCATTTAATATGAATGTTTTCTTACCACATATGAAACAATGAAGGTAATCTACCTATATTATATTGCGTTTCAATGATTTTACTTAATTGGTAAATGTTAACTTATCATTTACTATATTGTGCTTCATTCTTACCGTGCAAATTTGTCATCTACTTAGTATTTAATTGAGATTTTCATTTAATTTATGTATTATTAATTATTTTAGGGTTTCATTCACTTTAATTTAAAATTTTAATATTTTAAACTGAAATTCCATATTTTACATCAATTTCCACCTGCGTCGTATTTTTAATATCGATATTTATGCAAATATCGATATTTTCAGCCTTAAAAATAATGCAAAAATTTGAAATGTATTTGGAAAAAAATATACAAAATGGATATTTTCTTATTTGATCTCGTTGTTATGAGCATTTTGACATAAAAATCATCTTATTCCGATTTAAAGACTAATTTCAACACTTTAGAGGCAAAAGATTAATAAAATATATTTTATCAAAATTGTCCTAACCAATCATTGTAGTAATCTACTTAGTAAGGGCGTTGAAAAATAAAAACGTCATCGAACTGTGGAAACCGACCAATTCAAATTAAACAGGACCAAATTGTTAACTATTTTTGGATTGTTAATTGGTTTGTTTTGATTGTTTTGCACAGTTATATTTACGGCCGGTTTGGTTAACGGTTTTGATATCTAAAACTGACTAAACTGATTAAAATCATACCTCTGTAATTTTTTATATCTTTTTAGAGTATTTTTCTAACGAAGTTTTTTCTGTTGGTTATTAAGTTAGTTCTAAACGTGCAATCATTCTGGATAAGTACTTTACTTAGTAGTCTGTTTGTCTGGTCCTTTTTTTTTTTTTTTGGGTTATTTTTTCCGACCAACACATCAAGTGAAAATAAAATCCTAGCTCATAACCAAACTTTAACCCTAGCTCCTATACAGCACAAGGTTAAGCTAAAGATTTTAATATTTTATTTCATGTTAATTCGTTGTTGGTTTGTTTTAAAACTTGACGGTGAACTTTAGACACTAACTATTTTGGAATTAGATATTAGATTTTGAACTTTGGATATGTTATCTTTATCTTTATGAATGAACAATTTACAATATTCATAAAATATCAAAAAACTATTTTATTCTTAAACCTAAACCTTTTAAATCGATGATATGTGGATTAATTGGATTCTCCCTAAAATATCAAACCGCCCAAATTGACGAAAATTTTTTATTTTTTATTGGGTAAGTGATTTCTACTAAAAAACTGGTCAACTAGACTACAAACACTCATAAGAATCTATTAGATTATCATCGACAATTTATTGGACATCGCTAGAATCTATAGTGAATATCCACTGGCCGCTATTAGAGTAATTGATTAGATTAACAATGATAATCTACCGACATTGTATCATGCGGTAGATTGACACTACATATTTTATGGTGGCATACATCTTAATCCACATGCAGTTGGCGGCATTCAATCTAATTTTCTCAACAATGGTGCTAGTAAGTTGCTTTTATAAGGTCGACCCGTTTGATAAAATAAGTTCGAAATCTATAATTTTTTTCCCCTAAATGTTATTTCATATAAATTTGAATTTCATTTTTGAATCGTGGATTCAAACCCATCTGTGAAACGGAACTTAAGTTTCTTATACCAAATGGAATGTCATAACATATTTTCCATTTTATGTTTACTAGTAATTGATACCACGTGCTTCAACTCGCACTGGATATTCTTCCTTGTAATAGTAGAGTTGCTTGCGCCACTTGCTAGCATGCAATCGATACACACACACACACACATATATTTGTATCATGCCAATCACAACTTTGCTACTTATATTGATCTTGTACCATACAAAATGAACTATGAATTGTTGATTTAGTACAACATTAGCTAATGCAACCTTAATTCGATTAACATTAAACAAAATATATAGCACTGTCAGTGCAATATAATAATACGATGCCACAAATTAAGAAACCAGAGAGATAACATGTCATGTTTGGTGGACCGTATTGGAGTACTATATTGTAGTATATGTTTTTAATTATAGTGTTTGGTAAAATAATTAGATAGTTTAGAAAATATAATTTTGTACAACACAATACAATACGACTACCGAACATAGCCATACTGAATTGCTAGTTCTCATTGACTCTTCCTTTCGTTAATTTTATATCAAAATCCAGCTTATACAAGCCACAAACAAGGGTCATAGAGCAAGACCGATGAGTATCCAGAATAGCACGGAAAGACGGTGGAGAGGAGGCGGCAGCCGACAAACGACAAGAAAAATCCGAGTTGGAGAACAGCTTGAGCATGCTCGGGAGGTGAGATTTGGTCGACGACGTCCGTCAAGAAACATGCATCTATTAGGTGACTCATGGCCATAGTATCGCACAAGAAGCTAGTCAACAAGAAAAACGACGCCGTACCGTACTTCAAAGCAGACAAAACAAATACTTGTGGAATATATAGTTCGTAATTATAGGAGTACAATTTGATTAGAGCTGAGAATGTGATGGTTGTTATTGAGGCGGTGAATATCGTTGTTGTTATTTTGGTTCTCAAGCTTTACACGGCAAACATGGTCTCTTATCATTACCCTAAAAAAAAAAAACCATCAAATTCTGAAGGTAATAATATCATAGATTTAATGTCTATTTGCATCATAGATTTAAAAGATAAATTTGAATAGAAAATTCAAATTTTTACGATAGAAAATACTATAGAGAAATGTTTAAATAACATGTCCAAGAAGTTTCCATAGAAAGAGTGCCAAACAGATCATTAAAAAAAAAAAAAAAAAAGAATTGGGATGAAAAATAGATAATGTCCACACACACCTGCACTTTTGTTTACTCTTCTTCTATCCTAAAAATGAACTAAAATTATAGTTACTGATTCATGTGTTTTCTTTTTTATTCTTTTGGAAACCTTGACGACAGGAAAAACATTTTTCCCCCTCATTTCAAGTGTTTTTAACCCAATGACATTAAGTAGTAGTTTTTCTTTTTTCTTTTTTGTCTTTAATTTATAGTAAAAAAAAAAGACCTACGTGTCCTTTTAAATTAAGGGAATAAAACATAACTTTTCTTTCTGATTTTATAGAGTTTGAATTCTATTGATCGTTTAAAACTAGGCATTGTACGTGTTATTTGTTTTGTTTTGTTTTTTTTTTTTTTATTTTTATATCAATATACGTTATATTTGTTATTCATAACTCTTCTCAACGTTAAAGAAAAAAAAATTCTGAAACAAAAGAAGAAGAGTACTGCATAATTTCCATGAATGCGTCGATACAATATTCAATTGCATGCATGTATACATATATATATATATATATATATATATATATTGGCATGTATCATATGTTTGCGCGCAGTAATAGTAATAAGAAAAGAATGATCTGGCACGAAATTTTATATCTTTCATTATAAAGAATGAAAATGAAAATTATGAATGTGCATTTTCAACCAACAACAAAAACATGCAAATTATTTATTAGGATAGCGCGACATAAAAACTCTTATCCATTCTTGACTATCAATCTACGCGATAGTGAATTATATTTTTTCGTTAGTAGATAAATCTTTTTTTTTTTTTTTAACTGCATGGGATTTATTACTGCTTAATTGAAAACTTTTATATAGATTTCAAACTTAAAAACTCTTATATAAATCACTCCTCCATTAAGTCGTACTTGAATATTTTAATTTTAATATTGATACATAAATATTTAAAGATTCAACAATTAAAAAATATAGCATACATACGTCATGTAAGTTAATACTGATCAATAATTAGAATTAAATTTGATGTCTCTACTCATCTTGTAAAATTTTTTTGCCATGTTATAATCCTATAAATTTCAAACGATCACTACGTACTCCAAATTATAATTACTTATATCTTGTGGAACAGTTCTTTGAAAATGCTAGATACGAATAACTATTAACGTATCCATTAAAGAGGTAAACATATGCCTACCACAAAAAAAAAAAAAAAAAAAAAAAAAAAAAAAAAGAAGGAAGAAGAAGAAGATCCAGAATGCTATACTGTGCAAGTCTTATTTTCAAGCTTGAGGTATCATCTAAAAAACTAAATAATACAAACTGAATAATTTTTTTTAAAAGTTAAAAGGGTTTTAGCAATATTTTAATAGTTTAAATCATTCAAGTTATGGAAAAAAAAAAATATGAATTAAAGTTATATAAATTTAAAAATTTAGAGATCAATCTAGTAATTTACCCGTAAAAGTAGGTTTTTTTTTTTAATTTTTATAACTTAATGGTGGTGGATTCAAACTCTTCACCTTTTAGTAGAGTTAGGTATAGAATTACCGTTAAGCTATACCTACTATCACAATTAAAAATAGTTTTAGGTATATAATTATATACGGAGTCTTCTAATTACATGTGTTATGCAAGCAAACCATGCAATCGTCCCAATCGAGAAAACACCGAGAGTAGTATAAATGCGACGGACTTCTGTTGTGGCCAGTAGAGGTACGTGCTGAATAAACGATAACATTGATATGAGCCCTCATGCATGTATATAAACCTAAGGAATTTCAGTTTGTTCCCCCCTCTAAATGGTGGGCAAGGGCATGTTAAAGCCTACTTTTTTTACCTGGGTTGGGCTCATCGAACTTTTTCAACACAAAAATTTTTTTTTTTTTCATTTTTGATTTTAGTAAAACTACTCTTTAAATTCCCTAATTTTACTTTTAAGCTTTTATATTATGATTTTTTTTAATTTGCTCATAGAAAATTATTCTTTTTCCTTAAAATAGCAAATGAGTCTTGATTCTCCCTCTCTCTCTCTCTCCTCTCTCTCTCTCTCTCTTCTTTCAATAAGTCTCTCTTTCTTTTATTCGTTTCTCGTCATTCTCCCTCTATTAATTTATTTAGTATTTTTTTTCCTTTTTTTTAATCCTTTATTGTTCTATTTCTCTCTTGCTTCCACAGACCCGCTATTTTATCTTTTTTCCTTGTATTCTAGTCTTATTTCTCATTTCTTTTAGATGCAAAGTTTAGTTGCTCCCCAAAATTTAATAAGCTTCAATGGTTAATACTAACGTATTAAGATATGTAAACTTTTTGGTTTTTTGTTTGTTTTTTTTAATATAGGAGATTAGTTTTGATCTTCATCTATTTGTTTGATTTATAAGTAATATGGTATATGGATATGCATGATATTCAAGAAAAATAATTACTTAAAAGATGTTTTTTTTTTCAATAATTTCTATTTATATTTGGTTCGTATTTGTGTCCCATTGGATTCAAATTCTAGATCCGTTGTTACTTTGATGAGAGGGTTTTTTTCTTGAATATTTGCCATAAATATACATGGTAACCCAATATTAGGAAGAGACTCATCAAAACCGAAATAGGTTCATATAAGTAACTAATCATTCCCATATTCACAATCTATAGTTAGAGAAGGAAAAATAACACGTCTGACTGGTCTGAATAATAGCTTGCATGTGTGTGTGTGTGTGTGTGTGCGTATTGTTGTAATTTTTAATTAAGTATTTCAAATATTTGAGACTTTCTTATATTTGTTTAATCAATTTTATTTTGGCCACTGTCGGTTTCATTTTGCCAAATAAGTGTTGAGACTTGGCTAAAGCTTACACAAAAGTTCAATTGCTCATTTATTTTATAGCCATGCAATACGTTTGATCAAATGCAGTGCATGCCATATAACTTTCTTCTTGTGCATTTGGTATTATTTAATTAAGAAAAAGGACACTTGTCCATTGTAGTTGCTGAACTTGTGTAAGCTTTCTTAAAAAAGCTTGTTTGTTTATTTGTTTAATTGTTATGCTTCAAGCAAAGCTCACACACACGGCAAGGAGATGGACAATTTTTAATACCCTTTTGTCTTGGTTTTCTAACTTCTAACTTTTGTCTTGTTTCTTGCGGAATTAAGTCATTTCCATGAAACTTCCTTGTACTCGTAGAGGAAGCCAAATGCTTGCTTGTTCATGAGCCTATAAATAAGGCCTTAGACGAGAGCCATACAACAACCAAGCTTTTATTATATGCTCATGATACCCAATATACAGCAAAAGCCTTCACACGTACAAAAACTACAACTCTTGTTGTTCGTCTTAGCCATTAAAAGTTCATGTGTTGAACGGTATAGTTTGGTGTTATTCTAAGTTTTTGTTGTGTCCTTTGTGTCGTCCTACTCTTGGTAGATGTTCAAAGTCTATATATATGTTCTAGAGCTGAATATTTTAGAGTGCACCACCTTACGAAGCTCAGATTGTTAATCTTGGAGGTTACACCGCCGTGAAGCCTGTATTGCACCCGTACATCATCCGAGAGGGGGCGGAATTTATCCTTAAAAACAGTGCCTAGCACGTCTCGACCTTTCGTCTGCCTTTTCCAGTGTCCTACTTTTATTTTCTTTTATTTGATTTTTCAATAAATCCCCAACACACACATATTTATATACATTTGTATATATACCCAATCAAGACTCTTTTATAACTCCCCAGTTGTTTTCTTTTACTTTTTTTTTTTCCCTTTCCTTTTTGGATTCTCTTGGTAATGCATGATCTACGATAATGTTATTATATATTATAGACACGAGGAAAAAAAATAAATAAATACACACAAAGACAGAAAGGGTAAAAGCCTACCTACGCCGGTAGGTAAGGTCATGCATATGTGTAGATTTCCCAGATATCTTTCCTACCAAAGAATAAAAAGATTTCCAACATTACATAAAGACCAGTGCGTGAATTCTGCCTGTCCAATTTTTTTTTTTTTAAGATGTGTGAAATAATCATTAGATTATATCTAAAATTGTTGATTATGTGCGAATAAAAAGTCTCACATTGACTAGACATGAAATTGGAAATGGACTTAAAAGAACTTGGACTACTTATTCTAATACATTAACCTTTTAGGATGAAATCCCAAAAACCTCAACAAGTAGTATCAAGTTAGAATCTAGATGTAGTCATATGTAAATGCAAGATGAACTAGAGAAAAATCATATGAAGAATAGTGGCCCCCAGAGAGATTGTGATGGTTGGAAAATCTATTGTGTGAACACTTGAAATGGAAACTTCATGTAATGTGGGGCCCTTACGCATGGAGATATTAATATACTTGGGATCTTCTTGTTTGAGGAAGATGAACAAATGGATCATCATCTGAGGGGACTGTGATAATAGTGGATTTTTGTTCGAGTGGAAGACTATTGAGTTTTGCGAACAAAAAAGTCTCATATTAACTAGACATGAAATTAGAAATGGTTTAATTCTCCTAATAATTAATCTTTCAAAATGAAACCTCAAGAACCCCAACATAAAGCATCAACTTTTCCAATAATTTTGATTTGGTCACGATCATCGGCTTCCATATCGCATGTAATGAATGGTTTAGGCCATTGTTTAAGTCATCCAAGACATATGTATATATACACCACATATATATAGATATGCATATACATATGTGTGTGTATACGCGTGGGATACTCATATTCATCGAATATGCATCCGTAGTACACGCAGCGCTAGGGAAATTGTGTTCAACATTACCTAGTATTATTGAGACTGTTGGTGCGAAAATTGGGGAAGAACCGATAGCGTTGGCGTGAGTACTACTAATAATTGTATATATGATAATATTATATGTAGTACTCTCAAATGCGAGTGGTAACTTTACGACAAAAATAGTGCATCCTTTAATATATATAGAGATGCATTCATATATGCTGCTGATGTAAGTTTGTGAGCGCACACGTACATGTACTCTCCTCTCTCTCTGTCTCTCCATTTTATATATATTTATTTATATATAAATGGCCTTTTTATATTAGGTGTATTTTTTTCTAATCTAAAATTGGGATTCATCAAACTCTGCACTTTAAAATGTTTATTTTAATAGATAACCCATTCGAAATGTTTATTTTAATGGTATGACTAAGTTCTATTGATAGTTTTGAAAAAAGGCCATCTTCTTTAATTATTATCATTATTCTTATTATTATTATAGTAAATTTTTAGATTGGTCTCTAAATTTTATGTTTACGTAATTTTAATCCAAGTTTTTTTTTACATAGTTGAGTTATCCTTAAATTATTAAAATATTAATATAGTA
Organism: Ficus hispida; assembly: GCA_025413025.1. Classification (NCBI taxonomy): domain Eukaryota; kingdom Viridiplantae; phylum Streptophyta; class Magnoliopsida; order Rosales; family Moraceae; genus Ficus; species Ficus hispida. Next base: position 25,284,448 of record CM046372.1, read on the forward strand.
GTCATTTTATTAATTTTTAATAGAATTTGTTAGTGAATATCACTTTTTATCAATTACCGACAAATTACGTTCAAAGACTAACAAATACTATTATAGCAATATTTTAATAGTTTAAGATTATTCAAGTTGTGAATAAAAAAGAACGTGAATCAAAGTTGTACAAATATAAAAGTTTAGGGACTAAATGGATAGTTTACTCTTACTCTTATTATTGTTATTATTATTATTATTATTACTATTATTTTGTAAAGAGAAAGAAAGAAGATTCCTAAGCTATCGCTTCGTTGAAAAAGGAAATATAGAGATCCAAGTTTTACCAAAAAGTCAAAAAAATAGAAAAACAAAAAATTGTTCAGCATCATGCGTTTGGTTTGGTGCATGAGTTAGAGTTGAATTTTTTATATTCGAATTGAGTTGAATTGAGTTGTGTATTTAGTGAGGTACTTTTACATTGGTGGATTTAAAAGTGTAAAAAACTTAAAATGTGTTTAGGGAAAAAAAAAATCAATATGGAACTTATATTGTTCATCTTGAAATTCTATTTAATTAAAAAAAAATCATCCTATTTGGACTTGTATATGCAAAGTTATAGACTTTTTATATTTTGAGTTAAAAAGTTGTAATGGTAACTGTGAATAGTAAAACTAAAATTACTTTTCAGAAGAATACAAAAAAAAATAAATCAAACTAAACCGAACCAGTTTACTAAACAGGGCATTTTTTCGTAGTTGCAAATCCTAATGGTATTATCATATCTGGCTTTACTTAAGGGTACAGAGTTCAAATCTTCCCCGCCCCAAGCTCTCACAAAAAAAAAAAAAAAAAAAAAAAAAAAAAAAAAACCTTGTTTTTTCCCTTAACCTCTCTTAACCTAAAATTGGCGCCTCCAATATAAGTAGAATTAGGAAAACAGAAAATATATGTGTGAATTCCTTAAATTACCCTGATAAAAATTAAAAAAAAAAAACAGCAGTTAACACATTTTTCTTTCAATTAATGTTTTTTATGGGTTGTAAGTACTTGTTTGTTACTTAATGTTTGGTTCATGTTTTCTTTCCGTTCTTTTCTATTTTTTTCATTTGATTCTTTCTAATTTCTTTTGATTACTTCTTATTACGTATTCGTATTGAGGATTTCTGAATCCTAAAATTCGTGAATTCGAATCTTATTTATATATATATATATATATATATATCTAAATAGTTATATTTTTTCCCTGAAAAATATTTAATAAATATGTATATATATTGAAGTTTGAGTTTGAAACTGATGATGGAAATGTGTTGAGTTTATAGTTGTGAGATTTTGTCAAACTGCTTGTAGGTTAGCTTGTGCCAAAATGGCATAATATTATACGAGCTGCCTTTACTTTTTGTTGAGAAGAAGGATTTAGATCCTTCTGTAGTGTTGCATGCCCTAATTAAGTTTGAGCCTCCATCACGCATTACATTTGCTAAAGATATTAATTAGCAATTGTTCACTGATGAAAAACAAAAGCTGATCAAATCATTTTGGCTAAAAATGGGCAAAGGATTTCACTCACCACCGACACTACTTGGTCTTCTCTGTCCAAATATTTACTATATGGTTCTAACTGCCCACTTTATAGATGGCGATTGAACTACGCAGAAACGGATATTGAATTTTTGCCGAGTCCCAAGCATTGTGATTTTAGTGAACTATTATATGTTTAAAACATTCTGTTTTAGTTTCTAGAGTTTACAAATTGGATCAGAGAATCCAACTCATGTAATCTGATATTTACGAACTGGATTAAACTGTTTTGGTAGTCTCTTGAATTGGGATTTTTTTTAATTCATGATTTCGTGGGATAACTGTAAAAAGATTTTTGAATCGATGTTGTTCAGAGATTGGGTTCGTCAACATAGGGTACATTTCTATCATTGGTATCAGAGTCTTCTCGATAATTCTTATTGACAGGTAGCCGAGATCCTGGGTATCTCGATGTCCTGGCATGACAAGATACGACCGTCGCAGTACCGGTACCCAAGAATCTCAGATATGTAGTTTCAAATATTTGAATTTCGAATATTAGTCAAGATTATAAGATATTTCTAGCATAATTTATCATTTTGAAGATTATCTTTACATTCAAATTCAATTATATAATATTTATATATCAAATATTGGTTAGAGTGTTATCTCTTAAAATGCTATAAATACATAGTGAAGTAACCTCTGGAAACCCAATCACATTCTACAATCACCACTTGTAACTCTGAAAAAGATAATGAAACCCCAAGTGACGAAGAGAACATAATTAGTACATTGGCGGTGAATCTCTATAAATCTTAGCGTTCTATATTTTCTGCACTATTTACTTTATTGTTTTGCATTGTCTTATGGCTGTGATAGTTCTCAGGAATTCCCATCACCTTGTGATGATTTGTTAGGTGTAATAGTTCTTATGAATTCCCATCACCTTGTGATGATTTGTTAGGTGAGTTTTACCCAAAAACAATTTTCATATCTTAGGAGACAAGTAAGTGAAAATTAAAACCTAGAAAAATAGTAAATTTTGTGATTTTATGACTGATCTTTGTAACTATGTTGTACTCCTTGTTTTGCTGCAAAACTTTTGATGGGTTGTAGATATTTTGATGCTTATTCTATTGTTATAATTCAAACTTTTGGATGAACGATTGAGAAAAAATAAGAGTCCCACATCCTAAAATTCATAATACTGACCTCAAATTTTTATCATATCATTCTGTTTCTGGATATTTCCTTCATATGTACAGGATACATTTTTAAAAAATTGGAGTTTTAGTTTTCAGCCCTGACGCTAGAGCAAAATCAGGTTGTGACACTGTGATTTGTAAGCATATAGAGGATTCGGATCAGGTGCCGATTGATGGTTACACTAAACTCCGCACGGTGTTTGATATAAGACGTACGATCTTTTATAAGAGGAATACCATACCATGTATTTCATGCTACGTTTTTAGCAACCAAAATAAGAAAGTAGACAAATGAATCCTTGCAGTTTCTCTACTGTGTGAATCCTTATACATCATTGTACTTTATTTGGACCAACAACTATTGTTCGGATCACTTGGACCAAACTTTTTAGGTTTTCAGCTCACACCTTTCCTTTGGGCTTTCATTTTGGTTTCAAGCCCCAATTTTAACGTTGTACAGTGAATCACATCTGGGTTACTGTGCACCTTTGTCTGACAGGTCCATGTGAGTATGCATAAATATGTCTATTAATTGATAAAGGAAGAAAAAAAAAAAAGAAGATTTCTCGATGCAATTAGTTGCAACTTTGATACTCAACATTTTTTTTCCATTTATTTTATTATAAAAGGATGCTTTAGTGGCACAATTTCCAATATAGGCTTAAATCTAACTTTTACAACAAAACATTAATTCAAGATGAATTTTTCATCTCAAATCTTAACATCAAATACATAATTTAACGGTTCATCTTGTTTCATCTTAAATCTATAAACTTAAAATTTTAGATTCGATCCCGCGTTCTAAACGAATGCAAATGATAAGGGAGAAGGAAAGACTACTTGGTAACACATGTGATTTATGAATTATTGTAGGCAATTAAGTTACGTTGCATCATTGGGATGTCAACGTAACTGTGAACATAAATGCGAGTAGATTCAAGTTTTTTGGCATAGCTCCGAGAGATATTAAAATGATGTGACCAAACAAGTTTGGGGCATACAAAATACATATAGGTGTGTCGTATATAGATCCGTTAGGATTTAGTTTAGTGCTCCCAAACTTTTCTTCAAAGGTGGCTCAACAATCGCATGACCCATTTATCCAGTATAAATGAAACATTGAATGAGATGGTGAGGGAGGGATTGGCATCTCCTGTTCAATTTTGATGTTCTAAATGGTGTCTAACCAATCATTGAAAAAAGTTAAATATTAAGATATTAAAAATAAGTTATAAAGCATTTTAAACTATTTAAGATGATGTGGCATAAAATTATTAGTTAGACATAATTTTGGTTACTAAAAATTAGATAGAGAATGTGGAGCGTGAGGAAGATGCAAGTTTTATGCACTCACTATGTGTAAAAGTGGAATATGTTGGATTTTGAATCTTATTGTGACCCACTTAGACGCCCATAATGTGACTGACCCCATATGGAATAATTTATTTAATTAGAGTTAGGTTTTGATTAAATAAATAATTAAAATCCAACAGTACTTATCATAAATCTTTAGTGATATCGTGAGATTATTGTAGAAATTAATATATATTTTTTAAAATCGGTTTTGTTCGTGAATCGAGTTCGACATGTAAAGTACAATTCCGTCAAAAAGCTAATTAAGACGAGAGAGAAAAATGCTCCATAAATTGTAAAAAATCATAGAAAATACAACGAAATTAAGTTTTAAAATTTTTTAAGGACTTTAATAAATTGTATCAAATCATTTATCTTCCTTCCTATCCTCTTTCTCTTTTAGAATACCCATTTAATTATTGATTCTTTTCTAAAACTCTTCAATGTCTCCTTATTAATCAAACCCGAGTATCAAGATGTCAAGGGAAACTAAACACTAAATTAGTGGAATGTGAAGTTTGCCTCTTAGTAGAACCTTTTCAGTTTGTACAAGTCCAAAGAGGTAATAAAAAACAAAAAAATGGCTACAAAAATGGACATAATCTTACATTTGAATAATGTTTGATTAATTAAGGGAGAAAATTGGAGGTCTCTCTCTCTCTCTCTCTTTTAAGCATAATTATACAAACTTTGATTTCGAAAATCAAGTACCAGATCGTTGAAATTCCCACATGTATTTTAGGGGAAAAATTATGTTTCTAATAACCATATAATTTATATCCGTTTTGAAGTAAATAATTATTTAAGTCTGCTTATTACAACAGTTGTTGATCAATTTGCCAGCAAAATCAAGTTGATAAAGTCCCCAAACAAGAGCCAAAGACGCGAACCAAACAGGCACAGGACCAAGCATCCACAGCAGCAAAGGAAAGCTTATGCAAAGCATCCGATTGCTCACAAGAGCCAGCACAAATCCCTTCTCAAATATGGTCTGCCTTTGTTCATTAGAATATAGGGCAAACTCCTCGGAATTCGCATTCATCAAGAAATTTGCGTCGATCAGAAATGCGATCGCCATTGACCCGAACACGAAGCTGAGTGACAAGAAAACCGCTATGGAACCATACTTCAAGGCGAAGATCTTAGTCGATTGAGACCCGAAAAGCGGATTGCTGAAGAGATGGGACGCGGTGTAGGCGTTGTTTATCAGCATGGCTAGCGACACGACGACGAGAATCGATATCGAAACTGTAAGGATGGTGCCCATGAGAGTGTTTCTCAAGCTTTGAACTACCAGCATACATTTCTTATCATCGCCCTGTGGAACAAGAGATTACCTATGTATTAGAAAATTGTAGGCCGGTTTCTATACTAAAATAGAAGGGACATTTTGGTAAATTGATGAATGGTAAAACAGAAATTTAGAGGCAAAAATTTTATCAACCTCGTGTTTATTTTAATTTTTTTTAATAGCAATAATACAAATTAAACAAAAAAGAGTCTTTTATGTCACAACCAGATCCATAATTATCACAAATTGTTATTATGGTTGCCGTGTGCATGCATAATAATGGAATATATTATTTGATATTTATTATAAGTACTAGATCAATATAATTATAAATTGAACAAGTAACAATAATTCCCCATTTGGAAAAAAAAAATCAATAAAATGATGTGACGGTGACATAAAAGAAAAATAATCAAAACTAGTGTTATTTTTGAAACATTTTTATTGTTGGAATTGTAAAAAATAATAAATAAATAAATAACCTTTTTAAACGACTATAATTACAACCTTTTTTTTTTTATCTTAAATCGTAGCAAGTGTTTTTAACAAATTATGAATAAAATTTAACTGTATGAAGCATTGCTCTAGTACCATATAGGGTAAAATAGCAAAGTGAGACAGAGAAATAAGAGAGATTCTTGCAAGGAAAAAATAAAATGGACACAAGATTCTTCATCCAATCTCCCTTCTTTCCTCAATCCAAACAACCCAATAAATACATATCCTTCGCCAAACTAAAATATTAATTCACATATGGATACTTTTTTATACAGTTTTTATGATTTTCAGTTATTTGAAAAAACGAAAAACACGAATTTCAAAATTCTAACTCCAATTCAAATCGCCCGCTGAATTAATCTTAGTCGGAGCTCTTCCCTACCAATTTAGGAAAGGTAAACTTTGAAAATAGGCAATGAAGTACATGGATTATGAATAATTCATATTTATACCTGTGTATTATACACACACGCACACACACATACTTACATCTTTTAAGTCTAGAAACCAAGCTCTCCTCTTTAAGGCGTTAACTCCAAAGGTGGTGTGAGAGGGTTTGTTCTTGAAGTTGTGCCAGAGATAGCCGTGGTAACCAACCGTCAGAAAAAAGCTCAATGGGATCAATATGGTGTCCAGATAAACAACCAAACCCATTTCTCTCTCAAAGTAATAAAACTGCAATAATATCTCGGACACTCTGAGCTATGGAAGCTAAACAAGCACATATATTTGTTTAAGAAGAAGAATAAAGCATATAAATATATTCAAATATTTATACATATATAAATAAAAGATAAAGTTACTTTTTATCTACTTATAGATTGTCTGTATAGTGGGGTTTACGTCAATGAGCAATATTGACTTTCTTTGTACGCAAGTGGAAGCTAAAGGAATCACAGTGGAATGTCTTTAAGATAGACACTACATATTTTTGTGGGGATTTTTTTAAAAATTAAAAACAATAAATTATGCAAAAGTTAAAGAGTTGGTTGCTCAAGTGACCCATCCACTTATTTTCCTTTGGATTCTTGTCTTTTCTTTTTCTTCTCTTGACTTTTTCTTGTTTGCTTTATTTGCTTTATTTTAACGTGCTACTTTAACTAACGTCTTTACATAAATGTTATAGTACTTGTTATTCAATACGTATGCTTTATTTGTAAGTTCTGATAATGATCAGCACAATCAACCTGTTGTCTCCTGCATAGAGAATTTTTAATTATTGAATTTTGGGAGATTTCCAAAGGAAAAAATACTGAACGACAATATGTGTGAATTGGACTTCCTTTCTCATTAAGTTATAATTTTTGTAAATACATTCTATTCAAGTTCATTAAATATGATATTATAACAAGATTTTGCAAACCATATTAGATTTGAATCACAACCTGTTTGTACGACATCCTATATATGTGGTGTTAGAATTAGAATTCATCTCACATCAAGCCATTAGGGAATGCAGAAGTTTGGAGATTAAGAATCATAAGTCTCAACTCTGATCCTGAGTGGGCATTAAAATTAGGTAATAGGTTAGGTTACTAGAGGAGAGGTGCAAATAAGGTGCTTACCTATCAAAAGAAAAAAACAATGAATTTATCTCACATCATCAAGTTGCCGAGCTATCTTGGATTTTGCCAAGCTTCTTTTGCGTGTGCAATACTCGTGTAGTGTCTGTGTGTGTGATCCGCATGTTAAAGTGGAAAATTATGCAACTACAGCAAAATTCTGGAACACGTACGTAGCATCAAAAGCCAAGTGGAAGAACTAGCAGCGAATATATAGCACGATTAAATAGCATCTTGAAGCACTCTAAGAAGAAGATGCCATCATATACATATACATATACATATATATATATATATATATTTGCTATTCAGTTCTTAAGGATATGTGTATCCGCAGACAATTAATCTCTTATTTATTTATTAAGGCCGCGGGTTGATGCTAGGTTTCGAAAATAATTATTAGAACTTCAACATTAGAGGTAATAGAGGGAGGAAAAAAGATTTAGGGATGCCAATATTTCTTATTAATATCAACTTTTAAGTACCAATTTATATGATATGTTAATTACCGTTCTTTTATTTATAGGTATTTATTATTGACTGTATCCACTCGAAAAATTAATACTATTAGAGGAACCAATCCTATATCAATATTTGTTGCAAGAAATATCCTATAGTTATAATTAATCAGGTCATCCTAATTTTCTATGCAAGTGGATTTAGGGCCTATTTTTAATATTTTAATTTTATTAATTACTACTTCTTTTATAATGACCAAAATAAATGATAATTTTCCCTAGTCATCTCTCTAAGAGTTATAAAACCTATATAAATGGTAGCCAAATATATATATATATATATATATATATATATATATAACTATGCAAAGCGTAGAGACAGATCAAGTACAACTTAAAATGAAATTAGGGCTAATCACGTTGTAGGTTCTAAGCTTTTAATTTGTGAGTGACCATTTGGCTTCCCATCTAATTTTGTGAGAGAAAAAATTTCTAAGAAACTAAATTTTTAGTTGTAATAGTAGTCAAAATCGTAAGTCAATTGAAATTAATTACTCACATATGCCATGATAATATTTTGATGTATAATTACAAAACTATCCTCGCTCATTGCCCCTAAACCTTCGAGCCCCCTTCCACAAACCTATCCTGGCAACCCTCCCCGCATCGCCCGCGCATCTCCCCATGCAAACATCTGCGATGAAACCCTCCGTGTCAATAGATGCATTCTTACTTTTCTTTTATATTTTTTTATCTTTTTTTTATTTTTTTTTTGGAGTGGACATTAAAATTTAAAACTTACCCAACCATAGGATTTGATTTGAGGGGGAAAAAAGAAATTGGTTTTTAAGTTAGGTTTTGGTCACATACAATGCACGTGAAGTTTCCGGCAAATTTTAATGGACATCCATATAGTTGATTAATTGCTATTGCAATTTTTAAAATTTTAATTCAAGAGAAGTTATTAATTTGCCCATTAAATTAAATTGTGAACTCTTACACTTAAAATTTCAGGGACCTGCCATGTTACTAACCCATTAAATTGTGAAGAAATAAATTTAAGTACTTAACACTTGATTTTCTTTAACTAGAACATAATTAGTTAGATGTCTTTTCTATGATTTTTCCAGCAAAATCAAGCTCATAAAGCCACCACACTAAGGCGACCGACGATAAAACCGCCGGCAGTGGACCAAAAATCCATACTAGGAAAGGGAAGGCGACGAAGAGTAGCCGGTTACCAATAAGAGCCAGAAGGAATCCACGTTCAAGAGCGATTTTTGAATATCTAGATGATGAGAACTCGGCAGATGCGGCATTTATCAAAAAGTTTGCATCCATGAAGAGTGCAAGTGCCATAGAGCTGCAAAAGAAACTAAACATGAAAAGGAACGATGCCAAGCCGTACTTTAGAACGAACATGTTTCCGGATTGGAGCCGAAAACTGGAATGTTGAGGAGATAGCTTCCTTTGTAGGAGTTGTTTGTTAGAGCTGCCAGGGCCGTGGTGAAGAGAATTGCAAATGAAGCGTTGAGTATTGCTACCATTTGTGTGTTTCTTAAGCTTTGAACTGCTAGCATTCCATTTTTATCACCACCCTGAATAGTGAAGTTTATAATTAGCACTCATAGTATTAGCAAATTCATATATATCCAAACGAACACAAAATGTTGATTTTACACTTTTACTCTTGGCTTAGTATTGAGAATTTCGCATTTCTAGTTTATATAAAATGGCACAAAACTCATATATAGTGTGTGCATGTGTGTGTGTGATTTTTTTTTTTAATTAGTAACATAGGATTGGTAGAGGTTGTAGCATACTCAAATAATTCTGAGGTGAATGCCTCCCCACGTGGTATATGGATTCCTCATAAAGTGGATTGCCCATATATTCTAACCAACGTAGTGAAGGCGACTCAAACCCAAATATTTAGCGAGGAGGACGAGCTTCCTACCAACCTACCTAAAGAACATTGACATACATATAACATGTTTTAATCACTATTTTGAATCCAAAAATTCAACTAAAATCTAAATCTAAATTTTTACTTTTTAAATCCTGTACCACTTGTTTTTCTCTCTCCTAAACACATATTCCATTTAGATTTTTAATTTCAATTTTAATCCAAATTCTTTAATTTAAATATATGATCCAAACGGATACTAAGATTATATGACTGCCCGTGACTGCTTGAATCAATATGAATACATAGAACAATCAATACAATTCAACGTTTGTGCATAAGACATGCAACCGTGTGTGTGAGAGAGTAAGAGGAATATTGGTCTTGCTAAGAGACACGTAGATAGAACCAAAATTTTTGGCAATAAATGTTTGAGAGAAAGCATTGTAGGGGGGAAAAACGTTAGAACCAAAACATTTGAGTTCAAAACACTTAAAATAATCGCCGTTTTATATGTGTGAAGTGTTTTCTCAATCGTCACTAATAGTACGTGTCATTTTCCGTCAAGTCTATAGTATATAGGACACCGTGCATATATGTGTATGTATATATGCATATGTATATGTGTATATACTTTGTCCTATACAAAACTCATATTCAACACGTTATTGTGAAACTTAAGATAATTTTAAGGCATCATGTAAACATCATTTATTGGATAGATAATACAAAGACTCACCTCTACTATCTTTAGAAACCAGGTTCTTCTTGTTTGCAAGCTGATTCCGTTGGTGGTACGAGAAGGCTTCTTCTTTAAGCAATGCCATAGATAAGCATGGTAACCCACCATAAGGAAGAGGCTCAAGGGGACAAAAATGGCGTCCAAAAAGCCAAGCATTGTCTGGAGATCTCCTTCCCAAGCTTTGAAGATTCTGCAAATTTTATTTTTTTTATAGACTTCAAATGGCTTGTCGATGTCTTTATCAGTGCTCCCTCTTTTAATGTTCAATAATTTCCTTTTGACAAACCCGACTAGGTTTACTTCAGCGGGTAGAAAGGAAGGGGTTTAGATATAAGCTCTCATATTCAAAACATGAGAGTGTTTTCTTCTTTACAAGTGTGGGAATCATATTTAGACTCCATACTATATTTTGACAAAAACAGAAGATGAGTATCTAAGAGGCAATAAAGAAGTTTGCAAAGTACACCTTATATTTATCTAACTACTTCTGTGGGGTGATTGTAATTTAAATGGAAAATAAGGTCGCAAACCTAGTTGGAATGCCTAATTTCTACTAATGCTAGTTGTTTCTCCAATCACTTATATATATATGTGTGTGTGTGTGTGTGCGTGTGTGTGTGTACGTATGAGTGTGCACGCGTTTATGTTTCTCACTAACTGGCTCTTGGAGGCAGCTTCTGGCCATGTACATAAACCTAGCTAGTGGAGTACAAAGTCACAAGTTATATATATTATTTTATATATTATATCTATATGTATGTGTGTGTGCGTGTGTGTTTGATTTCCCAACTCAGTTGTGGAATGAGGTGTGGTGGACATTAAAGATGGGTTGTTGTGGGGTTTGAGTAATTTAACACTAATATGCCTAAAATAGAAGGGAAAATTTTTTGCCTTAAAAAACAATATCTATAATCACAAGAAAATAAAAAACTATATCTAGTATCACAAAGTTAAAAGTTAGGTATAGAGCCCTTTTGGTGTTCGACTTGTGACTAAATTCAATATTATTAGTTATCCTTTATGGTATTCCAGAATCTTGTTCTCTAGTACCATAGGCGAGTAATTGGAGTTCTCTTTCAATTCGGATTATAAATTGCAGATTCTTGGATATGTGAGAATTACGTACTAAGATCATTTTCCTCGAAGCCTAGCAAAAATAGTCCATGTAATTTATTGGTTGATCCTAGCTCCGTTGACTAATACTGATGGTTCGGCTTTTGACGCATTGGCTGCAATTGCTTGTGGTGGAAAATTTAGGAACCATAGGAGACTAATTTTGGGTGAAATTTGGGCTACTATTAATGCACTATTTATCTACTATTGAGTTTGCAAATGGTGGGCACAAGCTTTTCTTGGAATGTGACCTCACTTGGGTGATTCATCTCCTTCAATTCTCCCTTGGTGAGACTGTTTGGTACTCTTGTTTTTTTCCCCTACCTCTTGACTAGATGGAACAATCTATAAAATATGCCTCACATCAATGGGTAAAAAACATGTCCCTTGGTAGCCGCCTCTTATAAATTTTTTTTTTCTTTTGTTTTTTTTTTCTTTAGCTAAACAACATGAAAGAAAAATCTCACTCATTAATTTTTATTTCATATCTTGATTGCTACTTTACTTCTTCTATTTCATTTTCCATTTCTCTTACCAAACATAATATAAAGAAAACTATTTATGTTGTACTATTTTTATGATGACAAATTACTTTACTTAATATACTAAAGGAGTGTCACCATTTACTGTATAGTGAATAGTGTTTTTTTTTCTTTTCTGCTTTGCTACGGTTTTTTTTTTTCACTTTTGCTGCTTTGTTGTACTGTTCATTGAGTAGTTTTTTTTTTTTTACTTTTGCTGCTTTGCTACAGGTAAAATGATGCAATATTTCACTGTTTAATAAACATTTATTTTTGTTTTTTTTTTTAATTTTTGTTGCTTTTGCTGTAAAGGAGTGTCACCTTTTACTGTACAGTGAACAGTGTTTTTTTTTCTTTTGCTGTTTTGCTACGGTTTTTTTTTTTTTTTTTACTTTTGCTGCTTTGTTGTACTGTTCATTGAGTAGTTTTTTTTTTTTAAACTTTTGCTGCTTTGCTACAAGTAAAGGATGCAATATTTCACTGTTTAATAAACAGTTATTTTTGTTTTTTTTTTATTTTTGTTGCTTTTGCTGTACATTTTTTTCCCTACCATAATGCACAGTAATTATTTTTTCTATATTAAACTATCGATTTTGTCCTTATCTTATGTGCTGCTTTTGGCTTATCTATAGTGGAAGGACGATTTTGTCCTCACATATTTTACTGTTTTGTCTACAATGCATAGACTTTTTTGCCCCTCTGATTTAGTTAGTTTTCCTTCATCTACAATGAGTTGACATTTTTACCACTATTATGCAGAAATTGACGGCTACCCACATAGTATAATTACTGTTTCACACCTCTTTTGTAGTTCGTTTTCTTTTTCCTATAGTGTGTTGCCGGTTTTACCCCTATTTAAAGTTTGCTTTTTTTTTTTCTTAATATTATTTTTACATTTTTTTTATGATAAATTTTAGATATTAGATTATGATCTATTGTTGTATTATGTTTTTGCTCACTTTGTCTTTTTTTATTTTTAAATGATTTTTTACTTTAAATTTTTTATCTTCATTTCGAAATTTTTTTAATGTCTTTTTTGTTTCTTTTGTTCTATTTTTTAAAGACCCCCTTTTTTTTAAGGATTATGCATGCAAGTTTTTTTTTTCTTTTTTGTTTGTTTTTGTTTTATATTTTAAAAATCTTTTTTTTTTTTAAGTTTTTGCATGTATATAATCTGATAAAAAAAATTATTTTTTTTAAATAGTAAAAAAAAGGAGAAGATGAGATATATATTTTATTTTGTTATAATGTTTTTGTTAGGGTTAGTTTTTTCCGGTTCTTTTGAGTTTAAAGATTTTTGTTCCTTTTTTTTTTGTTTTCTGCTTTATTTTTGTTTTATTTTTTTCTTTAAATGAGTATAACTACATAATTTTTTTTCTTTTTTGCATTTGTTTTCGTTTTTATTATTGTTAGTACTATTTTCATTTTGATTTTGCATCTTCAATGTTGGGAGAGATTTTGAGAAGATTTATATTTATTATAATTATAATATTTATCTTAACTAACTATTTTTATCATATAATACTCAATTTTTTTATTTATTTTTTTCTTCCTTCCCCGTGTATTACACGGGTATTAAACTCGTTAGTTACTATTAGATGTGTATATCTTATTAGAATCTCTTTGCGTTAGGTAATAAGATGAATTATCAACAAATTGTTATGCTTATAAAGGATTATTCATGGTGCTAATCAATTTTGCCACTTTAATCATGCATTTTATTTTTACTGTGTATGAAACTGTATCATAATATGTCCAATTTATGAGGAATCTGTTAATGATATTGAACTACCATTATACTTATTAACGATCTTACAGGCAATGTTTAGTGGTAGCTTATATAATATTTATCGTCAGTTAAAAGAAATAGATCATAATTTTTAAAAGGAAATTTATTATTTTTATATGAAATTTTAAGGGGAGAAAAAAACAAATAAAAGAAACATATAAAGTTTAAGCAAACCGGATTAGCTTGTGGGACTAGAATATAGACCATAACCCATTAATCTGTAGAGACTTGTACTACTTGACGTGGAGGAAACCCAAACTAAATGGGTTCGGAGTATAAATAATTAAAAATTTAACTCGTCATGGATTATGAAATGGATATGGATTTTGGGATCCCATCCCTGTTCTCTGTTTACTTTTACCTACCTTGTTTAATTATAATTTACTTTTATATTAAAAATATTATACACAATGTTTTATGATATATAAAGATCTTTTTAAATTAAAATAAATAAAAAGTTTTAGTATTTTATAATATATGAAAAATAGAATACTAATTGAATACTAAAAGATTTTTTTTATTTATTTTAACTTAAAAAGATCTATATATATGTACTTTTATTTCTTATTCTTACTTGACGAAAATAGATAATTGAGTTAACGGGGCATATGCCCCAAGCTCAACGGGAAAAATTCACCTTGTTTTTTTACTAATTTAAATGGGTATGGGGCGGGTATTGAGACTTTTTTTATTCACATGCTGGATTATTGAGAGGACTGTCTCGTCTTGAACTCGCTCCATTCTCCTCCCTAATTCACTCAGACTAAAGTGCTAAGGCTGAGGTCGATATGGATTGGACCAGCCCCATGTATCAAAAAGACATGACACAAACCGACTTGTGTAATCCCCGTTTATGCAGCTAGAATGCACACGAGTTTCTCCCCGTTGAATTTGGTGTTGAACTGAGTACGGTACTAGCTTAACCTTTGGGAATTTATTTTAACTTTGAATTTTAGCAACGTGAAGGAAGAGGATGGGTCTGAGTACGGTATCAAACTGCTATTCAATTCAATATTGTGTCGCTGCAAAAATTTGGAGAGTTTAAGGACCAATTTGGGAGAAATTTTGGAGATATGGTTTTGGATTGAAAATGAGATATTATTTTGGAAATATGCATTTGATTTAAAAAAAAAAAACTCTTTGAAGTGAAAAGTATAAAATATTAAAACATGATCAGAAAAAGTTTCAACAATGAATTTTATTTTGTTTCTCTTGAAATTCTATATAATAAAAAAAACCATCTTATTTAGACTTTAAATAACAAAATTATGGATGTTTAAAGTTTGAGTATACTATAGATATTTGAATATATGAATAGTGAAAATTAGTTTTGAGTTGAAGAAAAATACAAAAAAGTTTTGAAAATCATATGTCCATATGTGCTCCTAAATGGTCCCTAATTTGGAGGGATGCGATATGCTAAGGACAACAAATTTGTTTATCAGACTAAACGTGAACAGATTGAGTATTTTTCGCTTGACAGTGTTTGTTTGGCAACTTTCACATTTGGAGCTCTTAACAATATCTTGTTGCAATGCCCTCAAGCATGTTAGTATCTTAAATGAAACTCTAAAGTGATTAAACTTGACTTTGTATCTTAAATGAAACTCTAAAGTGATTAAACTTGACTTTTTGTTGACAAGCACATACAGACAAGTTGTTTTACGAAACAATGAGAGAATGTTAGAAGTCAAATTAATGATTTACAAGTGGAGCAATTTAGATTTAAGTTTATTAAAGAATCTTGTAAAATTCCGGTGTTTCAAGAACTTTGAAAGCTACTATGTTGTGATGCTTGACTTTGAAAGCTACTATGTTGTGATGCTTGTTGAGTTCACTGATCAGGCTATTCTACATTTTATTCATAATTAATTCACAATCACTATTTTAACAGTATTTTTTATCAGCATTATTCTACATTTTATTCACAATTAATTCACAATCAGTATTTTAACAGTATTTTTTATCAGCATTTTAACAGTATTTTTGCTAAAATTACTTCACGTGCAGCTTATGAAAGTGAGCTGGGTCAGAACATTATTAAAAGAATCAGACTTGAGAAGATCTTTAAGCGGGTAGTGCTCTTAACTAGAATACTTAGAAACAAAGGCTTCGAGTTGCGTATATATAGCCTTCAAAATCCCCAACTCTCACTTCCTTTCCAATGTGGGACTAAGATCCCTTTTTATTAAAAAAAAAAAATGAAACAAAAGTGGTGCAACTTTACACTTGTTTTTGAATTTGAGGACCTTCATATCACTAATTGAGATCATCACTGCTATGAACTTGTTTTCCGTTGGGTTAAATTTATTTGGGTTGGTTCTATTGTGTAATACCTCTTGAGTGGCAATTGTTGTAGATTAGAATAATTGGACATTTAGGATGCGGTAAACGTATTTTCGAGAAACTTAGACATTCTACGTGCTTGGTCAAACTTCTATTCCAACTTATTTGGGAATTTTGTGTCTCTGTTACACTGGCTGAAAATATAAGTAATATATTGGCAATTATAAGATGTTCTTTATCTACTAAGACTCATAACTGTGTTTAATATTTCTTTTTATTGTGCATGTGCTTAATATTCGAGGTCTTCTATGAACTATATAAGATAAAATAATACTATTAGAGAGTACAGAACCCATATCAATTTTGTTTGTGAGAAATATCCAATGGATAATAATATTCAAGTCATCCTAATTTTCTATCCAGGTGGATTTAGGGCCTATTTTTATTTATTTTTTTGAAATTTTTTTAGTTTATATAATGCCCAAAATAAATGTTAGTTTTCACTATCCTAGCATAAAGAGTTTTAAATCCGATAATTGGTAGCCAAATATATTATTTAAAAAAAGATCCACACACGCATATTGACGGAATAACATAAATATATATATATATATATATATATATGTGTGTGTTACTCTTCCATATACACACACACTACGCAAAGCGTAGTAGACAATCATGTCAATTGTCTACTTATGTGAGTATTGGATGTAGTTTCATTTATACCTTTGGATGAGAAAAGGAGAGAGATGATTAAATAGTAGGAAATCTGATTAACTTATTTTCACCAATATACATAAGAAGAATAATAAATGGACAGTTAAAAAGAAAATTCTGTCAAACATAGAGCCTCATTCAAGTATAACTTAAATTTAAATCTTTTTTTTTTTACAAAATATTATATTGAAATAAAACATAAATGACCACCGATATCTTTTATGCTCATATTTACACACATAATATTAATAAACACCCCCACCTAATAAAATATTTTATAATATAAATATAATAAATTTATCCTTATATATATACGTTTTATAGAATACCATATTTAACCCACTCATACACCCACTTCCATTTTAATTTTAATTTTAATTTATTTTATTAAAAATAAATTAATAGATCTAAATAAAAAATTAGTAAGAAAAAATATATAAAAAGAAGAATAAATAATAAAAAAATGAAATCATTTTCAAATATTAAAAGTAAAGAAAAAGAACACACAATACTAATAAATCAAAAAATTAAAAAATACATACTTTAATAATTGTTGGCTCTTCATGAAGCATACTTTCTTTAACTTTTGTTTTATTTGAATCCTTTATTAAAATTTTTCATGTAGTTGTAAAGATTTTTTAAGAGAAAAAATTGATAAGGAACAATTTAGATTTTATAAAATGAAATTAACGATAATTAATTAGTTTGTAGAGAATTTTTTTTCTTTAAAAAATATTATTTCCATGTATAGTTAATGTCGTGTATATTTTCTCAAATACTTTATAAAAAAAAGAATATTTTAATTTATATGTATATGGGTGTATGAGCACTGTTAATGAGTTTGAGATAATTTTATTATAAGATAAAAGTGTAATAAGAATTTTAATAATTTTATAGGGGTATTTATAATATTCGGATGTAAATAAGATCCCCTATCTTTTTTGGCTATCACATGCGCAAAAAAACCATTCACAACATCGTAAAAAAGACTACATTTTAACCCAAACCAATTTAAAGAAAACTCAAACCCTCTAATTTCGTGCGGATTTGGCTTAATGGAATTAGTTCATGTATACCTTTATTTGTGTTCTCATTTATGTATCTTCAAAACTAATAAGACACAAGTGTAACTATCACAATCTTTTATATGACTTGATATGAATAATTAAATATATTTTTTTAATTGATATATCGTGATGTTATCGAATGTAATCCCAATTTTGGCCACTAAAAAAAAAAAAAAAAAAAAATTCAGGTCCCAAAACGCTCTGCAACTTCAGGACTTGAAGGAAAGCTATTTGTGTTCCGTTAATGGCGGACGATGATCAGGACCGGATCTCAAGCTTACCAGAAGGTATCCTCCATGGGAAATTATCTCGTCTACCTACTGTGACTGCCGTTAGGACCAGCGTTCTGTCGAAGCGATGGAGACGAGTCTGGGCTTCCATCTCTCGGTTAGAATTCATTGGAGCCTGGCATCATCGGTGTAAAATCAAGTTGCTTGAATTCACGGACAATTTTCTCCAGCATCGCGACCCAGACGCCGCCATTACTCGGCTTAGGCTCTGTATGCAATACGATTTCGAAGACGTTGCGAGTTCTCGTTTGCTAGATGGTTGCTTGAGTCGTATTGACATGAAAACTCTCCGGTGGTTGTATCTCTTCGTTCAGGTAAACAATTTTCCGGATAATGGTGTGTTTCTCCATTCGCAAGATCACTGACTGTTTTAGAGCTGCATAGTCTGCAATTGAAGCCTGTTGCTTTCTGTCGTTGAAAACTTTGTCATTGAACAGCGTCGGAATGGATAATCAGATACTACATTGTATTTTATTAGGCTCTTCCTGCTTAGAGAATTTGGTTTTGCAATATTGTCGTGAGTTGTTGGATCCTCAAATTTCCAGTTCTAGCCTCGAAGTCCTCGAAATCCAACGCTGTTTGGCTTATTGGACGCTTCGAGTTTCTTGTTCTGCCTTGGAGTCTTTAAGGTTGGTTTGTATTTGGTGAACGGGAATCTGATTCCGTTCTTCAAGTTCTTGAAGCTGCGAATTTTGAATATTTTTTCATATTATGGTAAAGGAGTCACAAGTCACACCATGGCCAAGTTCGCCGCTTGCTTGAAAATTAGAATCCTCTCCCTATCAGAAGTTGGTATTAAGGGATTGCAGAATGTTTATATCGCATTTAAGAATTTGTAGCAGCAACTAAGGACGCTGTTTCTTCGAGATATTTATCGTCCTGAAGGAGTAGATCAAGTGGGTGTTTACATCTCGATCGATGCTCCAAATTTAGTTTCGTTTAACCTCAACAATGCAAAGTTGTTGAAGATTTCAATTGAAGCGCCATGTCTGTTGGAACATTCCTTCGTCACACTTCGGGAACATCCTTTTAATAAGCCCAAAATTGATGATAACTGGTATACCAGCCTGATTGAATTTATTTCACAGTTTGGTTGTTGTAAGAGTTTGAGGTTGAATTGTTACATACATCAGACGGTATTTTCTCTTTGCACTCTTGTGCAAGTTCAAATTCGTTTAGGCTGCAGCTTAAAATTTGCGACGCTCATTTAATTTAATTTTGTTTTTTGAGTCTCGTCAGGACCTCATCTTTCCAAAGAAATTCAGGAGAAATGTTAGTCCTCCATTGCCTAATGTGAAGCATATAAAGGTCAAGGTCCAGAAATTGGAGACGAAATCGAAGTTGAGGAACTCTGTACGTTGGCAGGCGCCTGTTGCAGAAACCTTATCAGTCAAAGAAGAGCCCTGGCATTTCAACAGACAGAACTTGGAATTTGCCAGTAAAGTTTCAGTTCTTTGTACTGTTAAGGCTTTTAGTATATAAGGGAGTCTTGTGTTATGTATTGTTCTAATGATAATTGCCTTTGATCCTTTTTTTTTTTTTTTTTAATTTGTTCTTTGGACTATTTCACCTGGCATTGGATGGGAAAATTCCCGCTTGAGATCATGAAACTTTTTGTCAATGGAGCTTAAATTAAAACTCTATTCGTCTTCGATGGTAGGTTTCTCTCACTTTGTTAAAACTTGGGAATTTGGTTAGGTTTTTCTTGAGAGATTTTGGTGAAGATATGTCATTCTCTAAGCTAAATTGCTCTGTGTCACGTCTTTAATGTTAGCTGTTGCATGCAATGAAGTAGAATTTTGGTTGAGTAATTGCTTAGACTGTGGTTTTTTATGTCAATATAAATATATATATATATATATATATATTTATGTGTTATCGAAGGAGATGTACATTTATATGTGTTTGTGTGTGTTGTTGTTGTTGTTCCCTCCCCCCCCCCCCCCCCCCTCTTTTGGACTAGATAGAAAGTTTTACTTTACTTTTTGTAGTTGTACCACAAGTGTTGCATATATATGAATGATGAATGGTTATATATACATGCATGTTTTATAGATGATGAACTTGTTTCTGATTTCTACTAAAATAGTACTCCAAGGGCTCGGTTTCCGTGACAATCATCGAGAATTTGCTAAAGCAAGGCATTTTGATCTGTAAAATGCAAAAGGCCAAGGACCAGAATCTGCTAAAAAGAAATCTCTGCTTAAAAATTAACAATGTAAGGTCCCAAGTAGATTCTAGAAAAAAAATATATAATAAAAAATAAAAAATTTGTTCATTTTCTTCTTATTTTGCTAACCAAACAAGAAGAATCTTGAAATTAAAGATCAACTTATTAGCTCTGTAGGCATAAAATATAAAGCATACATTTTTAACATCCCTTTACACAAATATAATTTAACTATCAAATTATTTGAAAATTGGCCTTCTATTATTCTTCTCAAGAACGTATATTCTTCGTTAAAAATATACAGAAGGAAAAGGTGCACAACTCCCCAATAATCACTAAATACTTGGATATTTTACTACTAGCTGAGGCAGACCACTAATTATCAAAATGGGAAGTGATGTTGATAAACTCAGCGGAGAGTTTTCGGTTATATAACAAAATCTGCTACCTCAATTTAGTTGAAAAAACTATAAATCGAAAGATAAGAAGTACCTTGTCAGTAACAGTTTCCCTCCGCCAAATGCCCAAACCTTGCTTCTAATCCCTCTCAAGTTCAACAGGGAAGATCCCAAGTTCACAGAGCATTAAAGTCAACACCAGTATAAGGACTAGGGATGGCAATGGGACGGGACAGGGGTGGATATGCCTCCCCTACCCCCATACCCTCCTAGTTTTTATAACATTTAGCAACGTAATCACATATGTAAATAAAATAAACTGGATATAAGTGGGACGGATACGGACATGAGAGAGTATTTCCCACCCCCATCCTGCACTTGTTTGAGGGTTAATCTTAACCCTCATATTCGTCCCATACTCACATACTATCACTATACTCATCTCGAATGGGGTGGATACCCGCAGGTACCCACCCATAGATCAAAATGCCATCCCTAATAAGGACCTTGCACAATCGATTTGGTTAGACTCCCACTTCAACTACAATATTCACTTTTTGTGAACCAGTGGCAAGAGAACCAAAACCGGACCCAAGCAGATACTTGGTATGTCAAGAATGGTTTGATTTTGTCATTTAGAGGTTCTAGGCGAACACCCATCCAAAACCAAAACTGGTTTGATTTAGTATGAAATGTAAAGTCAGATTTTCATGAGGCCCCAAGGTAGCCATCAGAGGATGTGTATGTGGTGAACTAGCCTTGATGCTCAAAGTGCAATTACCAAAGCTAAACCACCCGCTTGTGCCAATGCCTTTTTCAGATAACTGTTGATAGGCAAATATTAGAGTAATCATTAAAATAACCATCATATATATGGTTCTATACAGGAATGTCATAAATTTGATAGTTACTTATATTTATCCCACCATAATATTAAAGTTGATAATTTTGTCATTTTATAACACTAAAATTATCAATTTTAATGTTAGAGTATGCAGAATTATAAGGAGGGACTCAAAACATAACTATTCACCTAATTTTCTCATATATATTATTGAGATCTTGGGTTTCATCATAAAAGTTTAACGTACTAAAAATAGTAATCCAAGTCTTTTTTGAGTCCATTTCCAATTTCATATCTGAGCAATACGAAACTTTTTGATCGCATATACTCAACAACTCCCCATCGAATGAAAACCCACTATTACCGCAACCTTCCTTAATTGATGATCTATCCATACATCTTTCCCAAACTAGGAAGATCTCATCTCTATCAAGATCTTAAAATATATATTATGTATGTCTATATTTCATTTTTTAAAAAAACAATATTGGTGTGTTTAGAAGACATATTCACTCTACATTATATCCCAATACTACACAATGTGTATTTAGGTAACTTATATATTCTATTTCAAAACAAATACATCTAAACAATACACTCATTTATAATTTACTACTAATCCATTCACTTTTTTTTATCTACTTTTATCAATCATATCATATATTTTATCTCACATCAATACACATTATTATGACCATTAAAGATATACAGCCCAAACAGAAATCATATTTCAATACAATGTAAAAAAAATAACATCCAAATATATATTGTATTTCGTATATTACAATAAAATATAATATTAAATAAATATGTCTTCCAAATGGATCATAAATATTTGAAGTCTAAATGTAATATAAGATTAATGTGTCTTTCAAACAATTAAAGTTGATAAAAAGTGAAAAAGAAAGGACATCTGTGGATATTCAAAGACTCTTGGGAGAAGGCAAATGACCAACCAAGATTTTCAACCACAATTAATGGAAAGAGATAAAGATGTAAATTAAACTGGTGAGGTGGGATTTCTTGTCAATTTTATTTTGATGTATATTGAGATAATATTGTGCCTTGATTTTTTGACTTTAATGTCCAGTAATTGATTTTGTTTTTTTTTTTTTTTTTTGTTTTTTGTTTTTTTTTTTTTTGTTTTTTGTTTTTTGTTTTTTTTTTTTTGTTTTGTGGGGGTGGGGGGTGTGTTTAGATTGATTTGTTCATTCTTGTTAAATTCGAATCTGTTTGAATTCGAAGGCTCTGGGAGGAGGAGAAATCAGGGAGGCAGTGGTCGTGGGTTCGGTTCTACTTATTTATTTATTCATTTATTTTCTTTTTAATCAAAAGGTACAAAATTTTTGGTAAATTTTCATTTTTATCCCTCATAAGTGGTGCACGTAAGAGACGTGTGAGAATTCCATCCTTTATTCTCTTTACAGGTTTATTTATTGGAGATTTGGAGTGACTTGCCAAGATTGTAATGCTCAAAGAGGATAATTGCCAAAAAAAAATTCAGGGACTAAACTGCTAAACATAAATAATTCAGGGGGGTAAAAAATTGAAACAATATGTTCACAAAGCTGATTTTAAATTAAAAAAAAAAAAAAAATGTTTCTTGCCAAATTCAAAAAAGTTTGAGTCGAACGTACCAAATAGCCATTTACTTTTTCACTTTCGTCTTCTTTCGTCCTTGTAAAATAGAGTTTCAAAAATATTTGTTATGGTTTTACACATTTTAGAACTTCAAAAAGACAAACTTTCGATTTTTTTTTTTTTTTGAACTTTCGAAAGTTCCACATTGTAAAAAAATGAAAACTTCTCTTTTGTGCCCACCCTATAAAAGAGACTACATTTTTACTTTTTCCTTCACACTTTAATTAGAACATCAAATGCATAATTATTGTTCTGATTTTTTTCTTGTAAAAAAATGACCAAACAAAAAGTGTTAAATTATGTTGTGAACTTTCTACAGCATTTGTGAACTGATTAAATATATAAATTTAAGTGAATTTTATAAGCTAGGACTTTGAATCGGGAAATTTCACTCGAGACCTGTACCAATCATGAATTTTAGTATATTTTGAATTAATTAGTTTTAGTCTTTTGCAAAATTGTTTCTTGTACAAGAATTAGACATCGTAAGCTTTCAAATGAAATATCATTTACCATAATGGGCTTTTGAACAAAACGTATGTGATTTTTTCAAGTTGAACAATAAAATTGGACACTCAGTGAATAAATGAAATCAACTATAGCAAAACATTCAACTCACATCCAAAACCCATATAACCCTAGAGAACAAATTATACATTTGACAATCCGATAATTCAAGATTTGAAACAAGCTATCATGCATCGAAAACGGAGACACACACACTATTTTTAATACATCACGCAAGATATAAGATAGAAAATCTGAAAAGCTGAAAAACCTTACGAGACTTTAAGCAAAATATCCTTGTTAGATTTTAAACTTAAAATTCTTAGAAAATAAATTATAAATACAGAAATTAGAATTCATAAGTTTTTCCCAACATATCGTCAATGGTCAAAAATGGAGTAATATACAAAGTTTAATAAATATTAAAAGTTAAAATCTAACACAATTAAACAACGAAACCTATAAAGTGTAACTTAAAACTAAGAAATCAAAGTCACAAGCTAGGCCGTCCCATGAGTCTTTTTTCTTCATATATGTTTTATATATATGTGTGTATGTGTGAAACTTCCCGATTCAGTGGTGGAATGAGGTGTAGTGGACATTATAAAGATGGTGAGTAATTTAACACTAATATGCCTAAAATAGAAGAGAACGTTTTGCCTTAAAAAAACCTTTATCTATAACCATAAAATATATATATATATATATATATATATATCTGTATCACAAAGTTTGGAATAGAGCCCCGTTTTGGTGTTCGACTGATGACTAAATATATATATATATATATATATATTAAATATTCAAAAATCTTCTTCTCAATAACCCTAGGAGAGTTTCACTACTACAATATATAGATTCGACGATGGAGATTTCACGACCGTTTTTAAAAAAACCGTCATGGAAAATTCGAGAAAAACACGGAGGGAAACGAGCTTCCAAAGACTGTCGTGGAAGCCGAGGTTTCCATGACGGTCTTTAGAGACCGTCGTGGAAGAGAAAGCTTCCACGATGGTCTCTAAGCCTGTCTTTAAAGACCGTCGTGGAAGATGTATCTTCCACGACGGTCTCTAACGGCTTCCACGATGGTCTTTAGAGACCGTCGTGGAATCCAGACGGCTTCCACGATGGTCTTTAGAGACCGTCGTGGAATCCAGACGGCTTCCACGACGGTTTCTTAAAAAAACAGTCGTGGAATCTATATTCCACGACCGTTTTTTTAGAAACCGTCGTGGAAAATTCGCGATATATATTCCCAATAGCCGATTGCTGCCCCTGATATTCCCTCATCAATCCAGCACCTGCAGTGAACTAAATCATTTCATATTGCTCCGAAAACAATCGGTTCACCACTTTGTGACACCACTATCTTCCATCGATCATATCAATTTCTCTTACATATCAAACTAAATATATTAAGCATAAAAACCATTTTGATGTATATTAATTTTGTATGTTTTCGGATTGCTTTTAGTACGTTACAGACTATAATGGGCTGCGGGTGTTTAATTTACGAACTTATCCACGATCAAATTGTTATTTTTGCCCAGCCCTTAGTTTTTATGTTTATTCGCTTTTTTGTTAATTGTTAAATTAATTAATGCACCGGTATATCAGTGTTTAATTAACTAAATGAAAATGAAATGCCTGCAATTATTTAAAATTACGCACACTTTGACTTCGAAAGCTTTGATTTATTGATTTAGGATTTACAAATCATGGATAGAAAATGGATGTGGTTTGATAGATTGTCTAAAGCATATGAAGATGGTGTTGAAGAATTTTTGTTATTTGCCAAAGCTCACATACAAGATGATAAGATTCCGTGTCCATGTCAAATATGTGGTAATCATAGATCACATTCCATTGACAATGTTAGAGGGCATTTGCGCGCTTATGGTATTATTTATTCTTACCAAACATGGTATTTACATGACGAAGATTTTTTCGATATTAAATATACATCGACGAGTACTAAAGGTAAAGAACCTGTTGTTGAGGAAGACGTTGGAAATAATATGTTCAATATGGTAAATGATTTGGGAAATAACGACGGTTTCCTGAAACTGTCGTTTATCAATGGGGAAACGACGACGGTTTCAGGAAACCATCGCCTTTTTCCCCGATTACTGGAAAACAACGACAATTTCCTGAAACTATCGTCGTTTTTACCCTGTTACTGGGAAACGATGACGGTTTCCTAAAACCGTCGTCATTTCCCAAGGAACGACGAAGGTTTCCTGAAACTGTCGTCGTTTCCTTGCTTTGGAAGGCGACCTCCACGAGGCCGAAACGATGACGGTTTCAAAGGAAACCGTCGTCTTATGTTAAGTTTTGTAATTTTAAAACATTTGTCGAAAAGCATGCGCGCTTTTATGTCCAAATTTTGCTCTCTATATATATAAAAAAAAAAAAAAAAAAAACCACATTCCCTCCAACTTCTCTCTCTAATATTTCGATGTATAGCTCCCTCCATTATCTCTCTTCATTGCCTTGCCTCCATCATTGTCTCTCTTGGCTCCATCTCCATTTTTTCTTGTCTTCGCCCGCGCCTCCTCGTCTCCTTCTATATTTGCTCGCCCTCTCTCTTTCCGTGCAGTCGCCACCTCATCTCTCTCTTTCCTTGCCGTCGCCACTTCCTCTCTCTTTTCGGTTTGTCGCCGTCATCGATTGACATGCCCATACCAACACCCGAGTGGTATGAGAGTGAATGTGGCGAATTGAAAACGGGCTATTTTAGGTGATTGTTGATTTTGGTTGTGATTTTTGGGTGATTTCTACAACTAAAAAAAGTGTTGCTTATGCATGTTAAATTAATGCACGCTATATATTCGACCAAATGTCTCTTTGAGTGAGACTTAGCTTTGTTTTGGTAATTGTCAAATTGTTAGGGCACTTAATGATTGGAAGACGTTGGTGGGAAGGGGAATAAGACAAAGACAGAACTGTGAGACATTGATTGATACTGTTCGATGTCCAATACAAGAAGGATATGTAGAGTGCGGTTATTTTGTGTTAGCATTCATGCGAGAAATAACCCTCACTGCTGATAGACTAGCCACCCTTCAAACGAAGGATTTTTATACTGATGCTGACATGAGCTTGGTTAGGCAAGAGTGGGCTACATTTGTAATGCGGTTTATTCAATATTGACTAAAATCTATATATATATATATATATATATATATAAATCAATTTTATAATCTATACATATTAATAATGGATTATAGATTACATATTATATTTATCGCGAAATTTTTTTTTTTGTTTTTTTGTATCCGAAACAACAACGGTTCAAGGGGAAACCGTCGTGGTAGCCCTAGGGCTACCACGACGGTTTTACTATAAACCGTCATAGTAGATTCCATTACTACAACGGTTTTTCAAAAAAACCGTCGTGGTATGTTTTTTAATGTTAACACTACAACCCATTTTTCTCCATTACACGACGGTTAAAAAACTGTCGTGGAATCTTAAAAGATATCACGACTCTGGATTCCACGACGGTTAGAAAACCACCGTGTAAGTGTTACCACGATGGTTAAAAACCGTCATTATTGGTTGATCCTAGCTCCGCTTAAATGGGATCAAGATTAATCCCACTCGCTAATTTTTATTTTTCTAGCTTAACTGTTATTTTACTTCTCCTTCTTTTTCATTTTCCATCTCTCTTACCAAACATAATATGTATAAAGAATAACTAGTTATACATGAACTTGAGAGATCGAGCTATTGGTTTTTGTTGAGGAGGTATTATCTCATTTACTTATTTTTGTTTGGTACTATTTGTATATGATGACAAATTAGTAACTATCAGAAAATTGTAACTTATTAGTGTTGAGATTGGTGCCAATAAAACATTTTTTTTTTGTGATTTAAAAAAAAATGTTTTATTTCATTATACTGTTATATACATATATGGTCGATACTTACTAAGTATCATAAAATTCCATGATTATTTTTGTGACCTTAAATATTGTATATAAGTGTTACAAGTGGATAATATTTAAGTATAATAATCTAAAATGGTTTGTAATAGTTAATCAATTATTTAATTGATTAAACAATTAAAGTGTGATATCTTTAATTGATTATTATTAGTGTATATCATTACCATTAAGAATAAAACGGTCTTAGTCAAACTGTTAATGTAGAGAAATATTTAATGAGTGCACTGTACATAATATGATTATGTAGAATAGGGAACATGATGTGATATGAATTATTGATAATTTTCATTAATTATAGCATATTCTAATCACATCAATCGATAGTTACGTGTAAACTTATCTTAATCCTGAGTTATTAGCATACTCTTATTTATGGAATCATATATTTTGATTTACTCGGTACGGATTTGAGTATCTAATCTTATTTTTGATATTTTGGAGATACGATGGAGTAAGTAGCTGGAAATGTTAATATTAAAAGATAGAATCCATTCCTTATTTTTAAAGAAGTAGATAAATAATTCCCTTACGTGTTGATTCGGGACTTGAATGGTATGAACGCTCAATTTGTGATTAATTTTATGAATTTATTATTCATTAAATAATCAATGGTACTTAATGATAGAGATGTAATTAAAGAGGTTAGCGGATTTTACCTAACTCTAATTATGAATAATTTATGGAGGATTCATTTATATATAAGGCTATATCAATTGGACGACTCTATATTCTTTGAGAAATTTTATATATGTATTTTCAAGAGTGCAGTTCCAAGTTTTTAATGGAATAAGTTTGGAATCTATAAAATTGATAAATTAATCAAAGAGTTAGAAACCCAAGGAGAGAAAAGTTCTCATTTGCACTCTTTGTTTTTCTCATGTGTTGAGAGCCAAAATAAAGATACCAAAAAGTGAATGAGTAAATCAATCCCTTAATAGGAACGCCCACTCATTCGTTCAATCCAGCAATGAAGGTAAGATGTGGAAAAACATAGTATTGAAGGAGACGAGTTATTCGCGGGTTCATGAGATTTCTTTTTAAAGGAGTTTCAAAGTTATCAACCTAATCAACGATGGTATTATTTTTATCTTTACCATTTTTGTATATCAAATTAATATATCTATAAAATGATGATAAATGTTTGAGAACTTCTATGTTATTCACGGTCCTGCACTTCTGCTTATTTTTTACCATTATTGGTTTTCGTAACCAACAATTAGAATCTCTTTGCGTTATCTTATAACATTACAAATAAGTTGTTATATATATAAAGGATTATTTATGGTACTAATCAATTTTTCCACGTTAATCATGAATTTATTCATCAGTACTTGACCTTGAAATGTGGATCATCCAAGGCACATGAGCATGGCGTACTTCTTCTGTTCAAACCAAGGTTTGAAACCAAACTTTTGCTCAGGATGATAGATGAGGCAATTCAGGTAAGATCCAACATTCAATTCCCTCGTGAGATTCAGACTGTTCGAGAGAGACCGCCACAATGCTTAATATTCGAGGTCTTCTATGAACTAGGCTTTGTTGTTTTTTGTCGATCATTTCACTTGTAGCCACACTTCTAATAGCTACAACATCATCTTGAAATAAGCAAAAGGTAGGGTTCTTGAAGCTGAGAACAACATCATCTTGAGCCATTAATTTAGGATTCAAAGGGTCCTTATTGTACATTCTATTGATGGGGAAAAACACATATTTCTCCATGGAATTTCCCATGTTAAATTAGTGCATCAAATTTTCCTATTGTCAATTTACACTTACACCCCCATGTTTTATCAAATTATAGAAGACACACCCATAACCAAAGAAAAATTAATGACTTGCATGGACAAAAATATCCTTGATTTTAGTCGAAATTTGGATTTTGTGAAGTACCGAAATATTTATTGAGCGTAATATTTTTTTTTCTGTCGGAATATCAGCGAATATTGTTTCAAGTTTTGATTTTGGGAAATCTGCAATTTTTTTTTTTTTAATGTTTTGGAAAATTTCGGGACATTTTCAGAGAAACATCAGCAATGGTAGAAATTTTGTGAAATTTTGGCCATTAAGGTAATAATATTATTATTATTTCATTTTTCTAATATTTTACCAAGATGGATGATTAAATCAAGCTGCAAAAAGCTTGTGGATTATCAGTTTAGATATGCAAGTGACACATTGCGCTATTCAGTAGATTGAATTTAGTCAGAGTTTTTTAATGAGAAAATTTTTGTCAGATTACACTTCAAAACATCGTTTACGTAGCAAAACAATACTTGAGAAAAGATTTTCTTTCCCAATAACATTACCAATATTACCAAAATAATTGTGACCTCTTTTTTTTTTTTTTAATTATTATGATTGTGGTTTTTACTTTCTCGAGAGACGATGGAAATATCTAAATTTCATAATTTATCGAATAAAAGTATAATAATAAGATGAAAAGTCGATCACTTTCCTAACATGAGTATAGGCCAATTTGACTTCATTGAGGCTATAGAAAATCTTATGTTATAAATATAATTGTGACGTGAGTCCAAAATCACTGTTTGTAAAAGCCGAGAGTCTTGGATAAATCATTTTCAAAGTTGATATAAATATCAAAAGTAGCATTTAAGGGATTGATGAAGTATAAATAAAATTACTATGAAGACATAAAGTTTTTTACTTTGATATTATTTAATTAAAAATCTTAATTTAAATTAATTTAAATTAAAATAGATGAAAAATTATCATTCATATTATTAATTAATAATTTATGTATAAATCATATAAAATAATATTGTTATTAATAAAGAGTAAATTACTATAAGTTTATAAGTTGTGGGTGTAAGTTATAACCGATGACAGTGTAGCTGCAAGATAATAAATAAATAAATAAGTCAAAAATAAAAAGCTGTGTAAATATTAATGAGTTTAGTAGTCGTATCACCGTCCGTCACTTTGGGTTGCCTCTGTCCGAAGCGAAGCGTCTCTCTCTTTCTTCCCCCATTTCACCTTCAACCGTACACAGAGATCGAGAGAGTTCCAGAGAAGCTCTCGGGCAGACTTATCAGGGAAATGGGAGATAAAACGACGCTATCATGGAGTTTCAAAGGATTGGGGCTAGGGTTTCTTCTTCTGTGGTGGTTCGGATTGGTGTTTTCAAGCGCTTCGATTCACGAGTACGGAAGAGAATCCTTCATTCCTCAGTCGGACGCTTTCTTCTTCCATGGCGGAAGCGAGGGCCTTTACGCTTCTAAGCTCCGCCATGATTCTTCTTCTTCTTCTTCTTCTTCTTCTTCTGCTGATCAGTCTTCTTCTACTTCTGATAAGCCTCTCAAGGGCAAGTCCTTCATCAGGTAACTAAGCTAGCTCGCTTGCTTTTCGTTTTTCCTTTGGAGCTTCCGATTTGAGATGATTTTCGAGTCGAGTAATGGTGATTTTGCTTTTTGATCGGATTTTTAGTTGGAGTTGTTGATGTGTTATGTGCAGATTTGATCTTTGAGAAGAAAAATACAGTTGAATTTTAACGTCGAATGGAAAATTTTTATTGGAGAAACTGGGTTTTGTAGCAAATGCAAGAGAGAGATACAAATATCTGAATACTGGAAGTACTTTGTAGTCAAACTGTTACTCATTTACTTCGAAGATTGGGTGTAATTTAGCTAGAGATTTGACTTTAATAATTCAATTAACGAATTTTTAGCTTCGAGACTATTGAAATTAGTAAACTGGGTTAAAGGTTTATGTATATAGCAGCTATAAGTGGAAGCTAACTTGCTGAAAGCTTTCTAAAAACTTTCGTAATTCTGAAGATTTTCATGGGTATTTTCTTGAATTGATTGAAATCATCCGCGTCGAATGTTTTATCTTTGTTGTTAAGATTGGATTTGGGTAATCGATGTGGATCTCACTAGTGGGCATTTCAGGTTTGAGTCCGTCAGTTTTGTGAGGACGAAAGAGTCCGCAGAGAAGCAGAACAAGATGCTGCCACATAATGGGTTGGTTGAAGCTATCATACTTGAGGTAAAAGACAGGGAAAGGATCGGAGGTTCGTTTTTGCAAACTAATGCGATATGCTGCAACCCGGAACTTGCTAACTTGGGATCCTGCAAGTTAGG
Source organism: Ficus hispida (assembly GCA_025413025.1). Lineage (NCBI taxonomy): Eukaryota > Viridiplantae > Streptophyta > Magnoliopsida > Rosales > Moraceae > Ficus > Ficus hispida. The sequence continues at coordinate 25,316,353 of CM046372.1, forward strand.
GGAGGTCATTATACATAAAAACGAAGAGAACCCGGAGTGGCCTATGCGTATCAAGACCTTCTTTGATGGGGATAATTCGGAAGCCAAAATGGATATTCAAATGGTTGAAATCAATAAGACTGGTATGTACTACCTTTATTTTATGTTTTGTAATGAGGATCTCAAGGGAACAGTAATTAAAGGTAGAACTGTGTGGAGGAATCCAGATGGTTATTTGCCTGGGAAGATGGCACCTTTGATGACATTTAATGGCTTCATCTCTTTAGCTTACCTCGTACTTGGCCTAATCTGGTTTCTAAGATTTGTTCGGTTTTGGAAGGATATTATACAACTACACTACCATATAACTGCTGTCATTGCTCTTGGTATGTGTGAAATGGCTGTGTGGTACTTTGAATATGCCAATTTTAATTCCACCGGGATGAGACCAATGGGCATTACATTGTGGGCAGTAACCTTTAGCTCTGTTAAGAAGACTGTGTCTCGTCTTCTTCTTTTGGTGGTTGCAATGGGCTATGGTGTGGTGAAGCCAACGCTTGGTGGTATAACATCGAAAGTTCTTCTTCTTGGTGTAATATACTTTGTGGCAACAGAGGCTCTCGAGCTTGTCGAGCATTTGGGGAATATAAATGACTTTACTGGAAAAACAAAGTTATTTTTGGTCCTACCTGTGGCTTTCTTGGATTCCTGGTTTATTCTTTGGATTTTCTCATCGTTATCAAAAACTTTAGAGAAGCTTCAGGTAATTGTTATTCTTGTTGAATGACACAAATGCATGATATAATGTTTTTGTTAGTCTTTGTTCTTTACTGTATTTGTCGGATGTATGATTTTGGTGTTGGATGTGGCTTCTCCCTTATAGCGCAAATGCCACATAATTTATGGTTCTTGATTTAGAGAGGAAAATCTCATAAAAATATAGGCACAACACTCAATAACATTATTTGATTGATGATTACAATATTTTTCATCCTAGAATCTACAAGTCATCGAAGACATTGCTTTTCTTGTTCCTCAGTTTGAAATGACCCGTTCTCTTTCCCTTCTTTTCATTTTTTATGAACGCAGATGAAGAGAAACACAGTTAAATTAGAGCTTTACAGAAAATTTACCAATTCTCTTGCAGTATCTGTGCTACTCTCCATTGCTTGGATTGGCTTTGAGGTATGAACTCTTACAAAAATAGTGATTGGGATTTACAATTCCATTAGTTTAAATGAAAGAGGAAAGTCATGGAGCTATTTTGGTGTCATTGCAAAATTAATAATCATGTTACCAATAATTTCGGTTGTTTTAGTTGTACTTCAATGCTACCGATCCATTGAGTGAGCTTTGGCAAATAGCGTGGATCATCCCAGCTTTCTGGAGTCTGCTTGCATATTCCTTATTGGCAGTGATCTGTCTACTTTGGGCTCCTTCACGTAACCCGACAAGGTATTTCCTTTACTTATTGCTTTTTCACTGTCTATTTTGCCCCTCTATTTAGAGCTGTTCGGATATCTGTTCCAAGACTAAGTGGTTATTTTCTTTCCCAATTAAGTTATACATGGCTATCATTTTTCTGACATTAATCTTGCCAGCTTGAATTCATGCTCGTGTCATAGTATACTTGTGGATATATCTTCATACACGGATCTTTTTATTGAGTAGGCATACCAAGAATTTGAGTAAAGCACCATCATAACTCTATCCTTTGACAAACAAGCTCATATAACTTAACACATTGTTTCAAATAACACTTCCTAAGGGTTCCGTACACTAACACTTGAAATGCTCTGAGTGAAGTCCTTGCACGTAGACAAATTTGGTTTATTGATGAATGTTAGTATCCCAAATAATACTTCTTCGCTGTCTTCGAGTTTGTGTAAGTACTTCAAAACAATGTTGATTACTATTAGCTATAAAACCACAATAAGAATTGTTTTGCTTGAGAAATGCATTAATTAGTAGACTATCGTACACATCTGTTGCTTCTCGATGCTTGTAACAATAAGTAGATTCATTGTCTTTAACATATATTGAGTTATACTTTTGTACTGTCACAAGGCTGTCAGAAAAAGCTCAAGCTTGGATTAATGATTGTCAAATGAGGATGTTTATGGATAGATTCAGCTAACCAGTCTTCTTATGAACTAAGCTTAATTGGTCTTACTATTGTGTTGTTTCTTTTATATTCGATTGTTTTAGTTTGATTTATATGTGCTTTTTGCAAGCTTGTTGTTCAATGCTTATGTCGACCATCAAATATATGATTTTAAGCAAGAAAGGAGAGTTACTTCCAATTTTTCATTTTCTTTGTGGTACATGAAGGGCATGCAAGCTTCATGTTTCCTTGACAGAAAATAGGATTGTACCGTGAGATGGATTTATGCCGTGATAATATTGTTCTCCTGAGTTTCAAAGTGAAGCAATAAGTCCACAAAAAGTCAAACTTTGCCCCCAAAAACAAAACCAAAAATTAAAAAAAAAACAAAGGATTTTCAGTAATAGTTTACCACGAATAAGATTATAAAATTTCTGGGCTGTCTTTAGTCGCTTTATTTGGCTGTCATTTTAAACTCTACGATGGTAGCAAGAGAAATTAGAACTAGTGTTTTTGTTTCAAGAAGAAAATATGGTGATATAAGTTTTTTATTCTGTTGTTGGACATGCAGATATGCATACTCAGAGGAGACGGGAGATGAATTTGATGAGGAGGGCATCTCTTTGACTAGCAGTGCCGTGACTGTGAGTGGCGATTTGGTGTCCAAGAGAGAGTGCCAAAATGGGCTTGGGGAGGCACTTGAAGAAGATAAGCGAGAATAGGTATTTCCTTGTATTTGTGTGAAAGCAGATACCACTTCTCATCCAGGATTTCCTGTAAATCTCAATATACAAATCCTGTTGTAGATGAAAAGCTTAGGTGATAGGATATGAGAATGCAGTGCGAGTAATAGAAAAGAACATTGACTCGAAAAATTTTTACAGTTAAAAACCACGGCGGTCTGACCTTTTATATGGTAACAATCTAATTCACGCTCTGAGACTAGCATTATCTGCTCCGAAGTAAGTAACTGATTTCCTTTTTCCTCTTCGGATGTGAAGTATTTCTGATAAATGCCACTTACATAGGGCAATTATATATTTTTTTAAACCCCATGTTTTTATGTTACTTGGCGATACCAGTTCTACATTATTCGATGCACTTTCTATTTATTCTTGAGCTTCACTTCATATCTATGCCGCGATGCCGAGGAGGCTTCAATGGCATTTCATATTTTGACTCTTATAAATTTCTAAAGCATCTTTAAATTTTTTTTTTTTTTTGGGGGGGGGGGGCGGTGGTGGGGTTAATTTGGTGGGTTGGAAATTGCGTTTGGGTCTTTTCTTTATACTTTGTTAATGTAGTACTTTTTCCCGGATATTTTCCAAACAAAGCCTGTTTCACAGTTGAGAAATTGACATATTCAAAAAAGAGAGTAGAGAATTAAAATATGCAAAATATGATTTTGCCCCTACCACGGGTATTCTTAAACCACCACCACTCCATGGGGACGAGAATCACAGGCGTCTTGCGTGGGATTTGATTTTTGGTCTTTTTCCTCTTTTCTGATTTGCTTTCTAACCGCATATGTACGTAGATTTGATGATCATGTTGCCACGATGTCTTTGAGTTGCTGTCGCTTGTCAAGAGCTTTGATCCGTCTATGGATTGGGATGAGATCAAACTACGGTCTTCGGTGGTTGTTGGATGTAATCACATCTGTGTATGGCTGTGAGAGGCTAGCTTTGGCCTCACATTTGACGGCGAGCATCCGACGGTTATGTGGCTCCTTGTGGTGGTGGAAGAGTTAGGATGGAGTGGTGGTATGGGCGTTTGGTCAATAGCCTACCTAGGGAACCAATGGTTTATCAAAATCGCGTTTTGGAGGATTACAAATGGCTGTTGCTCAAAGCCATCCATAGCAAATGTAACCAACGTTTATTTGGAAAAGCAAACCCAAAGATTTGGGACCAAAAGCGGTTAGCGGTAACAACTGAAAATGGAGAGCTCAAGCTCCGGAGGACCGAGTTTCGAGGCAATTCTAGTGAACTCTCCTCTCAAGGTTGAAGCTTGTCATGGCCTGTAATGGCCAAGTTAAGGATGTGGTGAAGAGAGTCGGAAAAATAGATTAAAAAAAAATAGACATTTCAAATATAATTCAGAACTTAATCTGGCAAATGGCAAGTACACATGAGCAGGGAATATGACGTAAACTTCATTCCAAACATATATATATATATATATATATATAGATGACATATATATGTATATGACGTTAGACTTCAGCAAATTAAAAAAGGAAAAAGATAATAACGTAAAAAGAAAAAGAAGAGAAAAAGTATGGACTTTTCCCCCCTATTATATGGACTTTTTCTTTCTATCCTTGGGATTTGGATAAGATGGAATTGGAATTTTTTTTTTTTTTTTTTTTTTTGTAAAGAAAATTTTTTATATAAAAAAATAATTATGCAGTTGACCGTCTAATCTGTATAAATTAATAAAAGGAAGCACAAGTAAACTAAAACTATAATGAAACAAAAACACATCGAATATTTTCTATATATATATATATATATATATATAAATCAAATGTCTTACAATACACGGCTTAGAGAATGATCGGTTTAGTCAAGTCTATAATTACTGTTATTTTATACTTAAAATCACATGCGTGTGTATATATATGTTGTATTTAAACATCAATAATGTGTGTGTATATATATGCGTCCGTATATATGTGTGTATATTTTAGAGTTAATTTTATTAATAGCACTTGTAGAAATTTTATTATTAAAAATAATATTATTTTTTTCCTTAATTACTAATACTTAATGTGGGGTCCAGTAGCATTTAATGTATGTCAAATTACGAGTTTACCTTCATCTCCTACAAGCTCAAATATCCCTCTCCCTCGCATGGCCCAAAAAATTTTTTCAAACCAACATCTACAATATTTTTGAGAGAGAAAACTGAAATCTAGAGAGAGAAAGAGTTACCACCCACCGGAATCTTTTTTTTTTTTTTTCACTTTTCCGCCTAGCCCCCCACCCATTTTGAAACCCAAATCTTCATATAATAGAGAGAAACTTCCATCTAAAGAGAGAAGCTTCCATTTAGAGAGAAACTTCCATCAAAAGTTTTTTTTTTAATCTAACATTTTTGGTCATTTTTGAGTAAAGGTCATAACCATTATGAGCACCCGGTCATAACCATTATGACCAGTTTTTTTTTTAATCTAACATTTTTGGTCATTTTTGAGTAGAGGTCATAACTATTATGACCACCCGGTCATAACCGTTATGACCATTTTTTTTTTAAATCTAACATTTTTGGTCATTTTTGAGTAAATATCATAACCATTATGACCATCCGATCATAACTGTTATGATCAGTTTTTTTTCAATCTAACATTTTTGGTCAATTTTTAGTAAAGGTCATAACATTATGACCACCTGGTCATAACCGTTATGACCAGTTTTTTTTTTTAAATCTAACATTTTTGGTCATTTTTGAGTAAAGGTCATAACCGTTATGACCAGTTTTTTTTTTAATCTAACATTTTTGGTCATTTTTGAGTAAAGGTCATAACTATTATGACCACCCGGTCATAACCGTTATGACCAATTTTTTTTTTTTTAATCTAACATTTTTTGTCATTTTTGAGTAAAGGTCATAACCGTTATGACCACCCGGTCATAACCGTTATGACCACCCGGTCATAACCATTATGACTATTTTTTTTTTAATCTAACATTTTTGGTCATTTTTTAGTAAAGGTCATAACCATTATGACCATCCGGTCATAACCGTTATAACCAGTTTTTTTTTTAATCTAACATTTTTTGTCATTTTGGAGTAAAGGTCATAACCATTATGACCACCCGATCATAACCGTTATGACCAACTGTTAAGTCTTGTACTAAAAAATGACCAAAAATGTTAGATTTTTTTTTAAAATTTTTTTAAACATAGGTCATAACTATTATGATCGGGTGGTCATAACAGGAATGACTTTTACTCAAAAATGACCAAAAATGATAGATTTAAAGAAAAAAAAACTTTCGATGGAAGTTTCTCTCTCTAAATGGAAGCTTCTCTCTTTAGATAGAAGTTTCTCTCTATTATATGAAGATTTGGGTTTCAAAATGGGTGGGGGGCTAGGCGGAAAAGTGAAAAAAAAAAAAAAGATTCCGGTGGGTGGTAACTCTTTCTCTCTCTAGATTTCAGTTTTCTCTCTCTAAAACACTGTAGATGTTGGTTTGAAAAAAAAATTTGGGTCATGCGAGGGAAAGGGATATTTGAGCTTGTAGGAGATGAGGGTAAACCCGTAATTTGATATACATTAAATGCTACTGAGCCCCACATTAAGTGCTAGTAATGAAGGAAAAAAAAAGTGATACTATTTTAAATAATAAAATTTCTACAGGTGGTGCTATTAATGAAATTAACCCTAAATTTTAAGAAAGAGAGAGAAAAAATCATATATATGTATATATATTTGAAATTCTAATATAGATCAAATGATTAAAAAAATATTTTGAAACTATATATTTATATTATAATTTTTTATTAAAAAAAAAGATTTCGTAGCGGTCCCATCATTTCTCATTTTTTAAGTTCATATAGATAGGGACACTCCCTTGAGTTGATTGGAGATTCGAACCTTTGACCTCCCGGTTTGTGAGCTCTTAAAGTTGTCTCTCTTGCCAACTCATCTGCCTCTACATGTTCATATATTTATATTAGATAGGATTAGTTGAAAATTCCCTCTAATAAAACGCAAGGAAAATATAGTTTATTTAGCCATAAATGTGTGCAAAAAAAGGGTGGAAAAAAAACCAATGTTTTTTTTAATGTATAAACACACATTGAATTTTTCGAATGTGATAATTCATTCCTAAACTTTGTTTTTTTTTTTTTTTATTAACAATCAACTCTTTAACATAATGCAAAATTTTCAAATGTGAAAAAAGTTATGTAAAATGGATCTTGTCTTATTCCATCTCGTCATTACCAGCATTTTAACATAAAAATCATCTTATTTTGATTTGAAATAAAAAAATTATGAAACTTTTAAAGTTTGAGTTTTTTGAAAATAAAAGAAAAAGAAAGTTTGATATAGAGTTAGAATTTTGAATTCTAGATGGAGTTTTTGTCATCTCCAAATAACCTTCTAAATAGGGTTTAAATCTAATTTAATTATAACTCAAACTTGAATATAATTTTAAAAGAATTTTTATTGAAATTAAGTTAAATTCACCCATAAAATGTTTTTTTGAATTATTATTTGAAAATTACGTGTAAAAAATCCTTTTAAAATTTAGCAGATGTGAAAAAAAGAAATTGACAACATTAAAAATTATAAAATTTATAAGTTTACAGTTGATTGTTAAGAAGAAAAAAAAATTTTAAAAAGGGAGATATTCAGTACAAGAAAGCCAATAGAAAGAAAACGGCAAGGTTGGGACACTTGTGGTTCATGGCAGATTTGACTTGCTTGCAATACTCCATGCCGGCCACCACGTGGATCTTTTCTTTTAGTTTAGTTGTCGTTATAATTATTATTATTGTTTTGGATAAATGAGTATTCGTGGCCATTCACATTAGCCCAATGTCTTCTCAATTTCATAAACACAAAATTTTTATACATAGTAAACTAATTTAGAATTTTAGAGTAAAAGAATAAATTACATTTGTATTTCATGAATTTTAACATTTATCATATACTTAAATTTTTATATATCACCATCTGAGGTGTTCTTTCTTAAATTTCTCAAATAATATGGTTTTTCTTTATGTAGGACTCTTGTCATCATCACTGTCAATCATGACTTGTTTGGAGCATGTTAGTGTGACATTTCTGTATTCTGGTCTAATAAAGTCGCGACAAGCAAGGGTGATTGGCAGTTTGGTAACTTTGAAGGGGATAGAGTTAGAAGGTCCTAGTTAGATGGTTCTCGATCAAATCTAATCCTGAGAACGTATGGTGTTGGGGGGATGGGGATCGAAGGCTTGGGATCAGTCAAATCTAGTTGGATGGGGCTAGTCGTGGTTCTTCTACATCTGTGGTCTTTCTATCCTTTTTCCTTTTGTAAGTTCAGGGGACAAACTTCCGATAGTCTAGGATCTGGCAAGGTTTTGAGGATCCAATAGTTGATCCTACCTCCAATCGAGCCCAATCAATTTTGTCTGAGTTGTGACACGCAGTGGAGTGATTGTCATACGTAGTACGAGAATTTTATAGTCGATGTTCTTTTGTATTTGTATTTAATTTTTGTGCTTTTGATTTAGTTTTGTCATAAAGAAGATAGTTCCTCCACCTCCAATTTGTAATTTTGTGTTTGGCTCAAGTTGTTCACCATTGGCGTCTATATGTTGGTTCCATTAGTACTATGGCTAGCATAATTTGTTGCGACCTTTGTATTGTGAGTGACTATTTCTAGATCGATCAAAATATATCATCAATTGTAGATTTTTTTTTAAAGAGATTTGTACATGCTTGATTATAGTACTATAGAGAAATTTGAGAAATTTTTAAGTCATCAAATCTCGGCTTTTGTCTTCCTCATTAAGTTTCATTAGATTCCACTGATAAAATTGGTCTTAGTCGAGATTTTTATTGAGAATAATAGATAAAATTAATGTTATTTTATTATATATGTTTCACTTGTATTTCGTAAAAAAAATTAATTCCGTTACTAAAAGGGTGGTTGTATTGTACCAAGATGAAAAATTGAAAACGATCCTTTTTCCTTCTTTTGCTGACATGATTGCATATATGTTATTCTTGATAAGTCCTTGCATGACCCTTCTTCACTCGTAAATATTTTACATTAATGCTACATAAAAATTTGCCCCATTAATAATACAAGGTAGAAGTGGTCAAGAAAATATTTCATCATTAATTATAATTTGATTACTTGATTTTCACTTAATTATGTTGATCTATACTTCTAAAACAAATAACACACATGATCTTATTATTATTGGTACATCAATAAGACATACCTTGATCAATTTAATCATATGATGCTTAAAATACTTCCTTGCAAAAACTTATTTTTTCTTACCAATAAGATAAATGACTGAATCAAATAAAAAAGAAAGAAAAATTTAATCATCTGATGCTTAAAATACTTCATGAAAAAACACTTTTTTCACTACCAATAAGTCTTCTGCATAAAAATTATGAAAAATACTTAAAAACATAATTAATGCTTAACTCTATTCTTTTAAAGGGAAAAATTAAAAAGAACAGCAAAAAATAACAACTATCATTTATGGCTCGATAAAAATAATGATTATAAATAAGACCGAACCCACAATCTTATTTTACCCCTATAACTCAAATTTTGACATTTCAAAGAAGGAGAAGGGGAAAAAAAAAAAAAAAAAAAACTATGAATCTAAGCCTACAAAATATTGATAATTAAATTAGGGGAACACGTGAAAGTGCGACTCAAGAGACAAGTGAGTTAGGTATAATTCCCCAAAATAATAAAAAATGATAAAAAAACGAGTTACATGTAAAAATTCAATGGACAAATAAAAGAAACGCAGGAAACTATATATATATATATAATAATAATAAAATAAGAGAAACACAGAAAAAAAATTAATAATAATATAGATGAAAAGAAAAAAGAAAAGCATTTGTTTCGTCGTATCTATATATATTAGCCTCAACGACTGTCGGTTAAGGTCTTGATTGGACGAACTCCATCAAAAATCAAATCAGCGAAAATTGGTTTTTTTGTGTGAGAAGTTGATTGGATATCTGAAACTTTTTCCTTATATATTAAGGAATTGGCAAAGCTTTTTACTGTTTTTCTTTCAAAATATTCTTGTTCTTCCAAGAACACTTCCAGACAAAAAACCGCACAAAGCGTCTCTTCGGCTCAAAACCCCAGACAAATCACACTTCCATAGATTTCATTTGAATCTCCGATCTGGGTCCTTCCAAATTCCAAATTCCAAATAAAATAAGATAAAAAGAAAACCCATTTCGACAATTCGAAGAAACAGAGCATTAAGTCATTGAATTTAGCTCTCTTGATCGTTAATTTCTAGGTCGTTTAGCATTCTTTTATCCTGATTTGATCTGGGTATTTTTAATTTTTCTGGTCATAAGATGAGGGAAAAGCTATGGATTTTGGTATGCATTTGGGCTGTTCTTCTTTGGGGGTCGTGTTTGGGAAGGTTCGTGGTGGAGAAGAACAGCTTGAAAGTGACATCGCCGGGGGCATTGAAAGGCGTGTACGAATGCGCGATTGGGAATTTTGGGGTTCCTCAATACGGAGGAACTTTGGTTGGGACTGTCGTTTATCCTGAGTCCAATCAAAAAGCATGCAAGAGTTTCGATGATTTCGGTGTTTCTTTCAAATCCAAGCCCGGACGTTTACCCGTTTTCGTCCTTGCCGATCGTGGAGGTAACAGAGCTTTGATTTTTTGTCCTCCTTTTTTTTTTTTTTTTTTTGTTTAAAGGTAGTTTTGTGTTTGTATTAATTGCTTTTGTTAAGTTGATGACTTATTTGATTAGATTGTGTATATCTATTGTTGTGGAAGCTATGGGAACTCATTTGACATGATTAATTTTGAGCTTCCGTTGGCTACACAGGTTAATGATGGGTTTTTTCTGTCAATGATTTTTGAATTAAGCTTATATATGTGTGTGTGTGTGTGTGTGTGTGTGTGTGTGTACCTGTGGAAGCCATGTGAACCCATTTGACATGATTAATGACACCCTCTTTGGCTTAGTTGTGAGAGTTACAAGAATTTCAATCTCTTTGATGTGAGGGAAAATGGAGAGGGGGAGAGAGGACCATTTTCTTCTGGTGTTCCCCTATTCGGTATGAGAGGAAGGAATGAAAACAAAAATCACCTCGCCTAATTCCTCAAAGTTGGGAGGTATGAAAATTGGGCTCTTGTGGATGATTTTGAATCTCGCACCTAATCCATTTCTTCTCCCCAAATTTCACCCACCCATCCTCCTACACTACGTATATCTTTCTCATACCAAACCAGGCTCTAGTGTTTGCGGTTGGTTGCTTTTTTTTGCCTGAAGTTTTGTTACACATTGAGAATAATGTTATCTAAACATTTATTTCTAGTTAATTGATTGAAACATGCTAATTATAACGAGTCGTGATTGCTACCCCTGGTTTTCCATTGTTAGAAAATTTCTTGTTGGTCCCAAAGTTGACATTTATAGACGTTTTCTTAATCTATCTGATTTTTATGTCCTTATCTATTGATCATGTACTGGCAGATTGTTTCTTTACGTTGAAGGCGTGGAATGCACAGAATGGTGGAGCAGCGGCAATTCTTGTTGCTGATGACCGGCCTGAGCCGTTGATTACCATGGACACTCCTGAAGAAGAAAACGCAGATGCTGATTATCTGCAAAAGATCACTATCCCTTCAGCCCTCATTAGCAAATCTTTGGGAGATAGCATCAAGAAAGCCTTATCTGATAAGGACATGGTCAACATAAATCTTGACTGGAGAGAGGCTCTTCCACATCCTGATGAGCGGGTTGAGTATGAATTGTGGACAAATAGCAATGACGAGTGTGGGCCAAAATGTGACAGCCAGATTGAGTTTGTCAAGAGCTTTAAAGGAGCAGCTCAGATACTTGAGCGAAAAGGATACACTCAGTTCACGCCTCACTACATAACTTGGTACTGCCCAGAATCTTTTCTGCTGAGCAAACAATGCAAGTCTCAATGCATCAATCATGGACGATACTGCGCTCCCGATCCGGAGCAGGATTTCAGTAGAGGTTATGATGGGAAGGATGTTGTGATTCAAAATCTTCGTCAAGCTTGCGTCTTTAAAGTTGCCAATGAAAGTGGAAAGCCATGGCTTTGGTGGGACTACGTGACCGACTTTGCAATCCGTTGCCCGATGAAAGAGGAGAAGTACAATGAAGAATGTGCAAACCAAGTTATCAAATCACTCGGTATGTCATGGTTAAATTTGGTATATCCGCGTACCAACTTTGCGCTGTATTTTTGTTTCTTTGTCTATATTGCTTTTTACCATCCTCCAACATTTTACGAAGTTCATACCTAGTCATTGCTACTTGCCTCTTCATTTCCATGTTGATGATGTTTTTGTTCTTAGTACCAAGCGCTTGCCGTAATGTGTAGGTAAATTCTTATTTCATACTACCATTGATTCTAATGCTCACTTTGGCAATGGTGTTTATCTGCTCTTATATGGCTGATAAATGTGCAACTCTGGCCTCAAGAATATTTGCATCTTTTCTCAGTTTAGTTCCTAGTTTGATAGTGACTGTTGTTTTGTTCCTCTGTTTTAAATCTGAAACAAGAAATCGGTATGGTAACTTGCTTTGTTGAAAAAAAGAAGCAGTTTTTCTTTGAGATTTTTTTCCTGGTTAGTGAAAGCTCAATGATCCGTTTGGTCTAATCGAAACAAACTTTTAAGCATCATCTAACTTGTCTGACTCCACTAAAAAGCAGAAAACCCATCAGTTTTGTTGTTGTATCACTTTAAAGATAAGTTGCAAGTTGTCCTTCTACGACTTTGAGATTACAATGGAGCTTTCTTTAATCTATTCTTCCTTATGTAAAATATTGTGAAGGTATTGATCTCAAGGAGATACAAAGTTGTGTTGGAGATCCTGAAGCGGATAAGGACAATCCAGTTCTTAAAGCCGAGCAAGATGCACAGGTTGGGTTTTTAAAATAGTTTTTGAACTGATGATTTATTCTTTATTCGTGTCTTCTAAACATTAATTATGCCTTATGTTTAGCCAAGGAAAAAAAAAGTACGTATATATTGTTCTTACTCATCTTGCATTTAAAATTTGTGTGTATATACATACATACATACATACATATATATATATATATATATATTTGTCTTCTGAAAATTCTGGTTGCAGATTGGCAAGGGCTCCCGTGGAGATGTCACCATATTGCCAACTCTTGTGATAAACGAAAGACAATATAGAGGTCTCAGTCTTTCTTGGCAGATCTGTGTAGCTGCTTAATTGCATGTGTATGGGTTTTCCTAATGCTTGCTTTAACTGGTTTTTAGGGAAGTTGGACAGAGGAGCGGTTCTCAAGGCTATATGTTCGGGTTTCCAAGAGACCACTGAACCTGCCATCTGTTTAACTGAAGGTCTTTGTCTTTCCCTTTTTCCTCCCATTCATTTCAATATTTTTGTTTTGTAGTTTGCATTTGAAAATGAGCATGAAAAGCTCAGTTCTTCTGTGTGTGCGTGTGTGCTTGCATTCTTTTTATGTCTTCTGTCAATTGCTTCCCTTTCTCGTACCGGATATTATAGGAAGAATGGTCCCTCAACTTCGTTTTGACTAAATTAAATCCTTGTATAGTTTCTGGAGCCTTTTTCCCAAGAAAAGACCATGACAAACCTCAGATTTCTTTTGGTTCTTTATCTTGGGCTAGAATTGCTTCCACTTCAAGTCTTCTCTTTCCATGCGATTGGCAACAACGATCAACAGCCACTTGATGTTAACTTTAACTAAACTATTGATATTCAATAGAATTATTGAGGTTTTTTTTTTTTTTTTTTTTAATATCTGATCTCAATCCGGATATTAAAATTTGTTGCGATTCTATTGAAATCCCTTTTTAATCTGTGTATGCAGATGTAGAGACAAATGAGTGTTTGGAAAATAATGGTGGCTGCTGGCAGGACAAGGCTGCTAACATTACTGCATGCCGGGTATCTTTCACTAGCATGCTGTCTGTTGGGTTTAAGCATGCAGGTGCTATCTCTTTTGTTTTCTTTTCCTATTTTTCTTCCCGGCTCATCTGATCACTCTTTTTATAGGATACATTCCGGGGAAGAGTGTGTGAGTGCCCTATTGTGCAGGGCGTGAAGTTTGTGGGTGATGGTTATACTCACTGTCAAGGTAAATGCCTTTCAAGCAATGCAAGTTTAGATATTTATCTTAACATTCATGAGCTCAGCGCATATGTAGGTGGATCCACAGACATTCTCCTAAAGCAGTGATTGAACCACTTGTTTTAGCATGGATAAAATATTGTCGCTACAAATAGCGTGTTTGAGTTCCATGTTATACGAGGAAAATGCATTTAACAATATGCTGCATGATTTATCAGAACCTGGCTGTGCTAGGTTCAAAAGTGTGATTGCTGATTTTAGGGTGAAAAAAAAAGCACCTTAATTTTGAGCATTTGCACATGGCATATGCAATGTCGGAGTGAGGAGGGTGCTAGTAGGGGCTACAGCCCCCACTGAAATGTTTTGTTCTTTTAAATTTACCCCAAAAATTTTATAATTTTTACAATTTGCCCCACTCAAAATAAAAGATTCTCATATAGTTCTTATTTTTCCTCACTAAAAAAAAAAAAATCTCACATATTCCCTTCTAAAATTGATTCTATGTTTATAATTTCATTACTTTGTCTCCACTAAATTTGAAAATTCTCACATAGACCATCTAAAAGTAAAGATTCTCACGTAGTCCCCATTAAATTTTATTTTATCTTAAAAAAAAAAAATTTGGTATACACCTCCATTGAAATATATTTCTGGCTCTGCCTTTGTGCATATGGTAGAAGTACGGTTTTTAATTTTATAAACGCTGTGTTTGTTTTGTTCGGGTTTATGTTATAGTTATTGAAAACCTTCCAGTTGTACTTCTTATATCCTTCACGTTAATTGGTGAAACCAATACCTTAGATAATTACTTGCCTCCCCATTTTACAGCTTCAGGACCTTTACGCTGTGAAATCAACAATGGAGGCTGCTGGAAGAAAAGCCAAGATGGCAAGGCTTACTCTGCTTGTATCGTAAGTTGTTCCTGCGTTAATTTGTTTCTGAAATCGATATATCCCTCTTTATAACTTTTCAGAAAGCTAGATAAGTGAATAAAGAGCTAAGAAAGAATTCTGGATGTTTGTTGGTTTTTTATTTTAACTAGTTTATTCTTGATGGATGTTCAGGATGACCATACAAAAGGTTGCCAGTGTCCGCCAGGTTTCAAGGGTGACGGAGTTAATAGCTGTGAAGGTACTCACCTCCTCTTAATCCTTTTGATTCGTAGTTTAAACCACGGTCCTCATTTGTAAGATAGTTAGCGATTGCTTTTCTCTATCTATATTAGGCGGTTTTTTGTGTTGTCTTAGTTCAAATTTGTCTTGGATTATGTTTAATTAATGTAAACATAACTTGTTTTGTCGGGTTCCAGATGTGGACGAGTGTAAGGAGAAAATCGCCTGCCAATGCTCGGATTGCAAATGCAAGAATACATGGGGCAGTTATGAATGCAGCTGCAATAGTGGTTCAATTTATATGCTGGAGCATGACACATGCATATGTGAGTTTTTATAAGACTCTCCATGTTTAAGTTGTTTGGATCTCTACCATCAGATATGAGTTTGTGTTTGTGTCTTGCTTACCAGTCCCGCATTTTCATTCAAAACCACGGTTGATAACACTGTTATGAAAAGAAGTATAATTGGGATTTCACAAGTTTTGCCTGGTTAATATTGAGAGAGAATATTGCAGCTCTTAATTTTCCCTTCAGATCTTAGTTATGGTCCTGAATTAGTAGTTCCTCGAGTGCGCCTTTTTTCTCCCCTTCTGTTTTTTAACCATGTCCAATTTCTTCTATTTGGGAAAAAAGCAGCAACTGTTGAGACTTCTGCACGGCTCGGCTTGGGAGGCGTTTTGTTGATTATTATATGCTTGGCTGCTGTCGGGATCGGTGCATATGCAGTTTACAAGTACAGAATTCGGGTATGAATACTGTTCTTTCTTCGAGATCTCTCTCTCTCTCTCTCTCTCTTTTTAACCAAAAATAGAAAAGAAAAAACAAGTACGGTTGCCTATCCATGCATTTATTGTATGCATGAGGAACACAAAATATGTCTATTTTTGTCTTGTGCTTCTTAAGTTTTAAAATTTTTAACAAAGTTTAGTCTGAATTGCACCAACTATGAAAACTTACAGAGATGGTCTTTTTTGCATTGCTTCAACAATGTTTCTTGTGTGGTGCAGAGATACATGGATTCGGAGATAAGGGCGATAATGGCGCAGTACATGCCGTTGGATAACCAAGGCGAAATCCCGACTCATGTTTCCCACGGGAATATCTGAAACCGGGACTTTCCGTCTCGCTTTTAAAAGAGCAGAAATACAAGTTATCCGACTCATCTGTCCACCCACAGTCACTGTAATTTTTATGCAGATGTTTTATACTACTGTGGCGTTGTGGCTGTCTAGCCCAGCTTCCGTAGAGTTTTAATTTATTTTATTTTTGATGTTTTATTCTATCGTTCTTACCTACGTGAATCTATTATATCCTATGCTCATTCTGCACATAAAATCTCAGCATTTGCATACTTTACACAAGATAGAACAAAGTTGAACGTTATGCATATTAGTGAAATTCTTAATGATATGTAACAGATGTTTTTCTTTTGAACTTGAGATGAGTGATTCAAACTCTGCATTTTTAGTTGGAGTCAGGTGTGTTGAAACCATAATAACAGTAACTTTCTAATACAATGGAAAAATCATACTACCTTACTATATACCCAATGCCTATGCGTATGGGTGTGTATATATATATATATATATATATATATATCTATCTATGTGTGTGCGCGCGCTCTTGTGTTATATGTGTGTGTTATGCAATACATATGTGTGTGGGTATATATATATATATATATCGGGCTTTTCCTTAACGTTTAAGATGAATCACGGTAAATAGATTTATGAAAAAAAAAAAAAAACCATAATATATAAATAGTTTCATCCGTATATGTGGAGCTGGATGTATGAGCTACACTCCAGACTTAAACGAAAAAATGTTTATTGTTGTAATGATGAGTTTGAACTGATTTTGTGTTGTCGTATTTGGTTTATAGACTTCTTTTTATGAAGGTAACTTTAGCCCCCTATATATATATATATATATACTAGTTGAATCCACATGCTTATTTAGTTTGTTCAAAATTTATGGAATATATAGAAAAAATTAGATAAATAAAAACTTTTTAAATACTTATTTAAATAAATAATCGATTATTTTTATTTAAAAAAAAATCATTGATTCATTGATTCACTGCCACTGATCTTTGAAAAAAAAAAAAAAAAAAAAAGGTCATTTTTTTGCTTATTCTATTAAATTCGGTCATTTCTTCAATTTTCTTTTAAGAAAAAAAGGTGATTTACACAAATCCCAAAGAGTACATAATGCACATCTTTTAGTATTAAACCAGCAAGAATATGCCCGTGCGTTGCACGGGGAGAAAAGAAAAAATAAAAATGAAAAAAATTAACAAATATATAATAAAAACAGTTGATTAAGATATAAATTATAATTACATTAAGTGTTTTTTTTAGTATTTATTATTGTAATATTAAAGTACATATATTCGTGTTTATATTAAAATATCTGAGTTATATATACAAACAAAATTATATTGATTATATTAAACAATAACTAATCTAAGTAATTTATGTTATTTATAAACTATAAATTTTCTGCCATACAAATTCAAACAAACTAAAAATGTATATGGAAGAGAGTCTCTAATATTACATTCATAATACATCGGGAAAAAATTTACAATAAAATTTACAATAGTTGCTAATTGTAAAAACTATTCTACACAAAAATACTGATAATAAATACAAACATCTTAAAAACTTAATAAAAATGAAGATAAACCCCCGGGGAATAAAAAAAAGGAAAAAAAAATAAAGTTACAAAGGAAAAAGATAAGAGAAAACAATAATATAACAATAAAATCGTAACGGCTACAAAGAAAGAGGAAAGGGAAAAAAAAACCCTATAATATAACCAATCTTATATAGCAATCTAAATAAACAATTTAATATATACAGTGAATTTTAATCACTGTTTTATTTTTCGATGTAATAATTATTCGTTATTTTAAATAATTAATATTGTCAAAATTATTATTAAAATTTTCATATATTGTGATCGAAATGTGTTCAATAAAATCTGTATGATATGGTATTATAATTTTATTACTGTATTAATATAATTTTTTACTATAATATTTTTTTTCCTTCTTAATTTATCATTTTTTTATATTATTTTACTCCTATTATAACTATAAGTTAATTGTATTAATTTGTTTTTTGTTTTTCCTTCAAAAATTTTTTTGTCAATAATTTATTATTTTCGTTTATTATTTAAAATATTATGTTAAAAAAAATTAATAGTTTATTTTACAGTTCAATGGTAAGATATATATATATATATATATATATTTGGTTATTTTTCTTTGCTGTCATTAGTATTTTGACACAATTTTCGTTTTCTATATAGGGAGAGGCTGTGGGAGAGGCTGTGGTAGAGCCTCTCTCATTTACCCTATCGGTAGAGCTCTTTTTTTAACCGTTCGATTTTAATCGAACGGTTGATATTTTATTGTTATCATAAAAATCGAACGGTTGATATTTTATTGTTATCATAGACCTTACCTCATATAAACTTTCTCACCCCAAGTCTTCTTTGTCGCCGGCGACCTGTCCACCACCGGCGAACCACCCCGACGCCGGCGACCGATGCCGGCGACTCACCCCGACGCCGGCGACCCACTTCAGGCATTTTTTCCGGCCGCCGGTGACCCTATTTTCTCTCTCTTCTATTCTCTCTCTCTCTTCCCCTCCTTCCCGCTGGCCCCCACCCCCGGCCTCCCCCACCCCCGGCCGCCACCCTCCCCCGGCACCCCCCCCGACGACCCCCTCTCTCTTCCCCTTTCTCTCTCTTCTCTTCTCTCTCTCTCTTCCCCCTTCTCTCTCTCTCTTTCCCCTTCTCTCTCTTCCCCTCCCTCCCGCCGGCCCCACCCCCGGCCCCCAGCCAGCCCCCTGCCCCCGCCCCCTCCCCGGCCTCCCCCCACCCCCGACGACCCCCCACCCCCGACCGCCACCCTCCCCGTGCCCCGCGCCCCTTGCCAATCGTGATTTCGTGATTTCGCAAGGGGCGAAGGGCGGGGGCACAGGGCGAGGGGCTTGGGGTGGAGGGAGGGGGGTGCCGGAGGTGGGGGGCTCACAGGGCTGGGGGTCGGCGGGGGAGGGGGGGACTGGGGGCAGCCGGGGTGGGGAAGAGAGAGGGGGGAAGAGAAGACAGAGAAAAGGGAAGAGAGAGGGGGGGTCGTCGGGGGTGGGGGAGGCCGGGGGTGGGGGCCGGCGGGAGGGAGGGGACGAGAGAGAGGGGAAGAGAGAGAGAGAGAGAAGAGAAGAGAGAGAAAGGGGAAGAGAGAGAAAATGGGATCATCGGCGGCGATGGCCGGCGTCCGGGCTAGGGGCCGAAGGTAGCCGGAGTTGGGTCGCCGGCGTCGGGGATGAGTCGCCGGAGTCTGTCGCCGGCGGCAAAAAGATCGCTTGCGACGGAGAAGAGTTTAGGTGGGAATGATTATGTGAGGTTAGGTGTATGATAAATATCATACACCATCAACATTTGAACCGTTCGATTAAATCGTAACGGTCCAAAAAAGGACTCTGCCGGTAGTTATCCTCAGAGGGTCTCTACCACAGATTTTCCCTTTTATATAAATGTGAAATTGTAAATTATATAATTTATGAAAGGTGTCCAACAAATTTATGGTTCTATACAATAAATTGTTTTAATCTAAACTTATGTATTTTTATGTGATTCATGTATAATATTTCCATTTGTAAATTTGTTGTTAACTTTAATAAATTAGACATATTGCACCATTGAAAGCAAAAATTTGCGAAATTTTAAATAAGTACATAAACAAATATGAAATTTTATTTGTTTAGAGTCATTTATTTACAATTTAAAATAATTCATGAATTAGATGTTAAATTATTTATATTATTTATTAACTGCAATTTTTTATAATATAAATAAGAAGAATAGAAATCTACATAAATTAAAAATTTGATGTTCCACTATAACATTACATAATATAAAAAATTAAAACATACAATGAAAATTACAAATATTGGTAACTGTGAAGACATTTATATACATAAATTCTTGTAATAAATCTAAGCATTGAACAATCTAATTAAAAAAAAAAAAAAAAAAAAAAAACCCTCCGGCTAACAAAAAATGGTTTAAAAAAATGATATCAAATTATAAAAGAAAATAATGAGCAAAAATAATAATAAGATAGTAAGATAATGGTAGGGACAAATGAATCTACAGTATACAGAAATTTGTGTACAGTGGTTTGACGCTTTTGCCCTTGAAATCTTATGTGCTCACTTTGTTCTCTCTCTGCCGCCGCTTCACTCTCTCTCTCTCTTTTTGAGTCCTCATTTTTGTTGGTATTTGTTTCTTTCTCTCTTTCTGTCTGTCCTTCTCTCTCCGATTCTTCTTCTTCCTTTCGTTTTTGGCTTTCTGAAACCCTAGAAACTTGGTTCTCCCTTTGGCTTGGTCACCGCCTCTCTCTCTCACTTTATTCTTTCTCATTTTTGGATTTTTTTTTCTCTCTCTTTCTTCTTCTCTCTGTTACTGGGATTTTGCTTGCTGCCTCTCACTGTTTTTAGGTTTTTGGTGTCCAAATCCTATTTTGGCTTCTTCTTGCTTCAATCGCCACTGTCCTTTGATTTTCGGTTGTATGTTTTCATGTTTATTGTGGTTTTTTCCCCTCCCTGTTTGTTGTATTGGGTTTTTTTTTTTTTTTTTTTCAGATTTTTGGTCGTGGAATTTTTTCTTTTCGGATTTTGGAGTTTTGTTTCTTTCCTTCTCTTCTTTGTTGATATTTCATCATTTTTGAGCATGTGTATCTAATGTTCATCGGTAATTTTTTTTTTGGGTTTTGGGATTTTCATTTGTTTTTTCCCTATTTTTTTGTCTTCTTTCTTTTTCTTATTTTTCTCTTAATCTTTCATTATTTTCTATTATGTGCATGTGTTGTTGATGGGAAATTTTTTCCCTCCCGGAATACATTGTTTTTTTTCTTTTCTGGAATATGAATAAATTTTTCTAAATTGTAGATTTTGATTTTGGAGTTTTTTTGGGTTTTGTTCAGTTTTTTTCGGTTTTTTTTGTCTTAGTCGTTTTGCATGTTGTTTTGTTTTTTCGTTTTCAGTATTTCCTCTTTGCATATTCTTGCTTTCAGTAGTTCATTTGCAGGGATCGGTTTTTAAGGCATGTCTGGTGAAATTTTTTTTTTAGGTTTTTATTTTCTGAGCTTTATTTTGGTGGTTGTTTTTCTACCGGTGGGTTGTTTTTGGTTTTGGTGAAGAAACATCGTGCTTTTGGAGTTGTTGTTGTTCGAAAACTTGGGTTTGCAGGAACTAGTTTTCAATGTATGTTTCCTGAAATTTTTTTTTGTTTTCTTCTCCCTCATGGATTGCTTTCGTACTTTGTTTTTTGGGTTTTACTGACTGTTCAAGGATTTCTTTTTTTCTCAGTTTATTTTGGTTTTTTTTTTCTTTTTCGGTTTCAAATTTGAACCGGTGGGTTTGTGTTCGTCACCACCCATTTCAGCAGTTGTCCGACATTTATTTTGTCATTTTTATTCTAGCAGTGGGTTACTTTTGATTTTGGTTAAAAAATTTTGTGCTTTGGGTTTTAGAGACTGTTTGACGAAGCCAGAAGTTGCAGAAGAAAGAGATCTGAATGTGAAAATGTATACATTGTAGTTTTCCTCTCCTCTTATCTTGTTTTTTTTTTCCCTTTTTTTTTTTTGCTTTCCGTGTATGTATGTAAAAAAAAAAAAAAAATTATTATCTATTTTTTTCCTTCATTTTTTTAGTTTTTTTTTTTGTTTTGCATTTTTTGCTGCTGCTCTCTTTATCTTCTCATTGTTTGGATTTATGTTGTTAGAACCTTAGGTTTTGATATTTTTTTTGTTATTTCCGTCGCTCGTCCATTTTTCTCACTTTTTCTTTGTACTGTTCATACTCCTTTTTGTTTTCATTCCGCCTGTTTATTTTCTTTGAATTGTAAGTTTTGATTTTGGTTTTTTTTTTTCCCTTATTACTCATTTAAGTTTTGTATAATTATCTTTTTTTTTTTTTTTGTTCTTCAATTTTTGTTCTGGAGCTTTAAATTTAGATTTATATTGTTTTTTTATAATTTTTTTTCCCTCTTTGTTATTTTTAGGCCGATTCTTACATTTCGAGTTTTTGTTCTTGAGATTTAAAATTTAACTGTTTTTGTTTATGTTCTTATTTTGATTTTTTTCCCAATTTATTTGTGTAGATGAATAAATAGGAATTTCTCCTCTGTTTTTTTCCCTCATTATATTTTTATCTGTTTTTTTAAACTTTTTACATATTTGTTTTTGGTTTTGTTTTTTTTTTTTTTGTTTTATTTTGTTCCCCGTGTATATATATAATGAGAGAAAAAGATATTTCATTTTGTTTTTTTATTTCGGTTTGTTCTTATTATTATTATTATTTATTTGCATTTATATGATATAGAATCCTATGGAAACAAATGGAAAAAGCGAAATAAAAAAATGGGATATGTTTTTTTTGTCTTTATTTCAATAGGTTTTTTTTTCTCCTTCTTTTTAGATTTATATTCATTGATTTTGAGTTTTTGAGTTTTATTAATTTATTTTTATTTACAGTAAATCGAATATATACTTAACTTATTTGCTTATATTTTTTTAATGTCTCTGGAAAAAAAGAACCAAAAATTATGATTTCTACATCCCCTGTACGTAGCACGGGTATTAGACTCGTATATGTACTAATCTAGATAAATAATTTAATATATACATACCACAGAAAATAGTATAAAAGTTTATATAATATATTTTCTAGAAAAATAAAATAAAATTAAAAATTATTAGAATAAGTTTAGATCTCTTAAATCATAAGAATATTTATGAAGAATAACTAAAATGTAATTCAACGTTATCTTTAGTAGCTACCAAGTGAAAGTGTTCGGGAACATGTACACACAAAAAAAAATTAATAAGAAGAAAGAAACAATGACAAAAACAATAAGACAATAAAAAAAAGAGTAAATAGTAAAAACAGAATAAAAATAAGGGATCATCGATAAAGACTGAAAGAAAACCAAAAACTGAAGCTTGAAAAACAGAAATGGGAAAAAATGATAGGAGATAGAATATGTTTAAAACAGAAAACTGTAAAGATAGAAAAATCGAGAAAACACTAAAGAATAAAGAAAATAAATAAAATAGTAACATATTCAATATGATTTTATTGTGAGAAAAACATAGACATGTTAATTCCCAAACATTCACGACAGCAATAAAGACTATTAAATAACATAAAACAGTTATTCAACATATTCTATTAATAATATTATATTCAGCAACATATACCAAATTAAGTAATATATTTAGTATATGGATTATAATATATATAAATAATTAAGTAATATATCTAGTATATGGATTATAATATATATAAATAGAGATCATATGTTAAAATTTTTGGACAAAATTTTTTTAAAAAGACATTTACAATATGAAAAAAAGAAAAGAAAAACAGAAAAGGAGAAAAAAAAATCAAACATTCATCAACAGTAACAATCACAGTAGTTAAACAAAATTACCAAATCATATAATATAATCATCTAACTTATAATAACAATAATATTAAAAAAATATCCAAAAAAAAAAAGTTGACATTTTAGTCAGGAGGGACGAAAAAACAGAAACGGAGGCAAAAAAAAAAAAAAAAAAAAAAAACCAAACACAATAGCAAAAGTAATTCCTCTATAGCATTATTATAATAGTAATAACAATAATTATAAAGCAAATAACTATAATATAATCAAGAAACAATAAATTCTAATTAAGAGGCATAAATAAAAATAGTAACTGAATAAAAAGAGTAGAT
Organism: Ficus hispida; assembly: GCA_025413025.1. Classification (NCBI taxonomy): domain Eukaryota; kingdom Viridiplantae; phylum Streptophyta; class Magnoliopsida; order Rosales; family Moraceae; genus Ficus; species Ficus hispida. The sequence continues at coordinate 25,340,181 of CM046372.1, forward strand.
TTACACAGAAATGAATAGATTTGCACAGAAACGAAGATGTCGGAATGATTAGTTTTCAGTATATAACAAAGAGTGAAATAGAAGATTTTAGGTTCAGGAAAGTTCAATAGCGAGCAGTAAGAAGGTTTTACAGAGGTAATAATGGTGACATATGAGAATAAGATAATAAATGAGAAAAAAGGTAGTTATAAGAGGAAATCTGCTGAAAAAATTTATGGAAAAAATTTCTCAAAAAAAGTCGGCAAAAGAGAGAAACAATAAAATTTTCTGCACATATAAAGACAAAAATACATTGATTCACAACAAATTACAAAAATAAACAAAATTAGAAATATTAAAGACAGATTTAGATATATGAAAAATCTCAGTCAAATTAATCAAGTCAAATTAATCATCTCACTGCAAATAACAGAACTTATACCAAATAACAAAGTTACAGCCAAAGCATAACAATTTAGAAGCATTAAATACCAAGGACAGATCACCAAAAACAAAATAAAATATCAAACCACAGCATGAATAATCCATAAAATTTAATAATGGGAAAATCTAACAATCCATCTAAATCTAACTAAATCATAAAATACTAACATGAAATATCAGACAAAATTAAAAAGACAAAAAAAAAAAAAAATTCGGACAGAAAATCAAGACACTATTAGCCGGAGGGAAAAAATGAAAAAAAAAAAAAAAAAAAACAACTACAAACATCACACAGAGAAAGTCCTCAATATGTTGCTTCATATTCCGAATCGGCCACGTTAATACCATTGCCACTGCAATAAAGAAACAAAATTGAAAATTAAAAGTTAGAAAAAAAAAAAAAAAAAACTTACGGATGAGCAGAAGAGAAAACTGAACAGTTCACAGAAATAATGAACAAAAGGGATGAACTACGGAAATAAGAAAAAAAAAAAAAAAAAAAACCAAAAGCTAGAGTTTCAAAATTATATATCCAAACAATGCAAGAACAAAGAAACCGGCAGCACAAAATACAAAACAAAAAAAATTAATAGTAAAAAAACTGAAACAAAGAAAAGAAAATAGAAAAGGCTTTTGTTTTTTTTTTTTTTTACTATATATGTGCACCGGGCAAAAAAAAACTGGGGGAAATCCGAAAAAAATCACGGGAAAAATAACAACAGCAAAGAGGAAGAAAAAAATTCCAACAACACAATAAAAATAAAATGCTAGAATTTTAAAATAAAAATGCATGAAAAATAAAAAATGAAAATATAATACACAACCTAAGTCAAAAATAACCAAAGTAAACCAAAAAACATAAATCCAAACAATGAAAGAACAAAGACACCGGGAGCAGAAAATAGAAAACGGAAAAAAAAAAAAAAAAGTAAAAAACCGAAATAAAGAAAAAAAAAAGTCTTTTTTTTTTTACTATATACATACACCGGGTAAGAAAAAAGGAGGAAAAACCCAAAAAAATTAGGTGGGAAAAAAGAACAACAAAGAGGAGGGAAAAAAACTTTAACAACACAATAAAAATAAAATGCTAGAGTTTTTAAACAAAAATATATGGACAATAAAAAAGCAAAAAATTATACACAAACTAAATCTGAAATAAGCAAAAAAAAACCAAAAATCAAACCCAATCCCAATGTTAATTGTTTAAAATCACAATTCCATAATAGCTAAACCTAATTAACATACTAGCGATTATAAGAAGAAACATAACAAACATGTATATGTAATTTCTCCTAGTTATAAATATATTAAAATTGAGATAACTAGTATGCCCGACAAGTGCATTGCACGTGCTAGTCCCTGAAATGTGCCAACAAAAAAAAAAAAAAAAAAGGAGCATATGATCAATGATCAGATAACTGTTTCAACAAAATGCTTGCTGAAAACTAAAGGGGTGTTTTTTTTCACTAAAGACATCTTCATTTGTCTTTTCATGTGCAAAGATTCTCTAAGTCCTACCGAATCCTTAACAACTAAATTATAGCAACAATAATGCACAAACATTGAAAGCAAGATAAGTATTGACATATATCTAATATTTTTAGACGACTCTCTTGAGCAAAAAACTATGTACGTATTTTAGATGACTAATATTTTGTAGGATAAGATATGAAAGAACATAAGAAAACCAATCTAAAATTTCTTATAAAAAGCAAATTTATTGTGACGTATCCCAAGAACGAAAGGCTTGTGCACTTTAGAAGCCAATAAATCATCATATTTGGAGATAACATATAAAGATGTGTTTGGAACAATCATCGTTCATATTTCAGTTTGTTTATGTTTTTAATCTGCATTTATTCATGCAAATACCCTTTACTCGCCACCTTCCACTCGTCACCCTTTGTCTCTGATCGGACGGTTCTTGTTAAATAAGTGTACATATCCAACGAATGCATCAAAGTCAATTCTATATATCTATTACATGTCACGAAGAGCATAACAACGCTAAAATATGAGAAATTGGAAATACTGCAAAAGAGAATATGAGACCACAAATTAATCCTACTTTATTCCCCAACATTTTTAATGCAAATAGTATAATCATACACATCTTTTAACGTTTTTGGAAGTATCAGTTTACTGTCGTATGTAATGTTCTTAGTCGTTTTCCTGAAATGTCTTTGTCTTTTCTGTTAATTGTCGCTCCTATTTCTCTGTCGTCATTTCTAAAACGTCACTGTTTTTCAATTAAGCATAAAACATAGTTTTACTCAAGTTAACATGTACATGATTTGAAATATACCTGATTTATCATCCATTTAAAAAAAAAAAAAGGAAAGAAAGAAAAGGAAAAGCACATAACATGAATACTCATGAGGAGGCTTTTACTTGAAGAACAAATGGAGCATCTGGGATCAAAGGAACAAATGCTTATAAACTTTATGTATAAATACAGGCAGTTCATTACATCATAAAAGAACATATGAGCATACGATGGGATAAAAATTTCCTCTAAACAAGTAGTGAAAAATAAACATACTATAATAAGGAAACAAGCTCAATATGTAGATGAAAGTAAATATATAATTCTTCTTTTTGGAACTTGTTAATTCGGTAGATCACGTACAACTAATAAAAAAAAAACAATAAAAAACAAAGGTTATAATGGCAATGGTGGTTCAATTTTGGGAAATTTCTTTTGTACTACAATCATTCACACCAAAATATTTTAATTAATCTTGCTAATAAATAGATTCAACAAACTTTTTTTTTTTTTTTTTTTATAGGGATCTTGTGTTGGGTTCCCTTTATCGGCTATAAGAGAAACTGAAAGGGTCTCCCTTTTACTGGCTTTGAGTGAGACAAAGATAAGAGAGAGTGAGATGGGTGGGTGGTGTTGGGTCCCCTTTGCTGGCTGGGTGAGAGGGAGAGTTCATGAGTGTGGTCCCCCCACCTTTGTTGGTTGGGTGAGAGGGAGAGTCCGTGAGTGTGGTCCCCACCTTTGTTGTATTTAGCAGAGGAGATTGAGTGAGTGAGATGGGTGGGTGTTGGGTGGATGGGTCCCTTTTTTGCCAACTGGGTGAGAGGGAGATAAGAGGAGAGTGAGTTAGCAGGGTTGGGGCTTCTTTTGGGCAAGGGATTCAGTGAGAGATAGAGAAGGCAGGATAGGGATTTTGACTACTTTTTGACTTTCCTTTGCCGACTTCTTCTATGCTTTTTTTTTTTTTTTAATTGAAGATAACCGAAGGAGTTTTTAGTCTTTTTGTTTAAAAATTGAATTAAAAAAAATAAAATAAAAACGTAATAAAAACGGAGGTTATATTTATAATGGTGGTTAAATTTTAGATTATATATGCAAAACGCCGGCAGTTAAAACAAAAGTACAGTCGTTAAGAAAAGAAAAGGAAAAAAAAAAAAAAAAAGAAAGAAAAAGAAATTCACACTAATTAAAGTGCTTACTAACTAGTAATTCACAATAAAGCAATTAACATGTGCATATTCAACAAAAACAAAAAAAAAAACAAAAAAACAAAACAATAAAGCAATTAGCATGTGCATAGTCAACGAAAAAAAATTAACATGTGCATAATTAAATTACCAATTAAATTATTCATGATTGAAGCAAAACCAGTCCTGCTGGTCAAATTTGTAGAACCTTTTTCTTGGAATTGCATTATTAAACTTTGCATGCATTTAGTGTTAAAGTTTGGAATGTAATATTTAGATTTAAATTAAATTGTGTATTTGGTGAGGCGTTTGAATTGTTAGAGTTAAAAAATATAAAAATTTGAAATGTATTCGGAAAAAAAATATCAATATAGAGCTTGTTCCGTTTATTTCGAAATTCTATATAATTTTTTTTAAAAAATCTCATTTAAACTTGAATATGTAAAGTTATAGACTTTCAAAATTTAAATTATAAAATTATATAAATAATAAAACTGAGATTGATTTTTTAAAAGAATAATTAATTGTAATTTATGATTCAAATATTTGTAAGAAACATTACCTTATAATAGTTAGACAAGAAATTCATAATGAGCACACGATATAAGTGGTAATTTCGACGGTATTTGACTATTTGTTTTTCCGTAAACACAAAAATTCAAACTACCTGTCCTTCCTGACTAATTCAAAGAGTCTGAGCTGATATTAGTTAACTTTAAATCCTTTCCGCTATTTCTAGCCAAAAAAAAAAAAAAAAACTCCTTTCCTCTACGTTGGTCTATAAATACACAAACTCTAATGCCTACAAGCAAATCGTCACAAGTACACATTTTGAGGCACCACTTGAAATTCTTCTTTTAAGTTCTTACCTACTTTCCAAAATTACTACCATGAGTCTCCCAGTTCTAGCCCAAACTACTAAACCTGAAATAATCCCTCGACGGACAGCAACATTCCATCCTAGCATTTGGGGAGATAGGTTTCCGAACTATGACTCTCAAGACAACATGGTAATACATACATGCATATATATATATATATATATGTATATATGTACACACATATATATTCGAATGCAAGCTTATATTTTCAGTGCACTAGCTAGTTCATATATTATGTGTGAGATATATATATATATATATATATATATATTTATAAGTATAAATATGAGTATATTTCCTAAATTTGGAGGTGAGGATTTAAACTTTTCAAGTTGGTTGAATTAGGTCAGAAATAATATCATTATGCTTTGGACTTGTTTGATAGAGCTTCTTAGAAACTGTTTTTAAATTTATGATTCCAAAAACTGCTTAAAAATGTATTTTTGATGATCTGCTAGAAGAGTTTCCTGTTAAAATCAGAAAATTTGAATTTGGAAAAAGTTCTTTTGAATAGATTTTAAAATTTATATTAAAGTTTAAATTAGGCATTATTATATATATTTTAACCTAAAAAACTTTTAAATTATTTTGACTTCAAAAGCTCATGTAAAAATATGGTAATTTTCTAAGCATTTTTAGCTTACTAATAAAATAAAAACAAAAACTCTCTCCAGCAGGTCCATATATCTAGAACCACCAGTTATACCTACTATATCTTCCTTTATGACGTACCATTTACTCATCATAACGTAGGCCAAGTAACACAACTTTCCCTTCTATTATAGAGAAATGATAGGACGAAACAGCAAGTTGAAGAACTAAAAGAAGTGGTAAGCAGGGAGGTATTCAGGGCTGCACATGAATTCTTCTAAGAAATTGCAGTTAATCAATGCAGTTCAACGCTTATGCTTGTCATATCATTTTGAAAGAGAGATAGATGAAGCACTTCAACAAATATATGATTGAAATTTGTTTAGTGTTGCTCTCTGTTTTCGACTACTAAGACAACATGGATATAATGTTTCCTCAGGTAAGTCTCGATAACATAATTATTCAAGTAAATTTCAAAGAAGGTATATTTGGCACGGATGTTTCGTAAAATTTTCATGACCAGTGAGTTACTCGCTAAACCCATTTTTCCTGTTGAAATATAGTTTGTGAGTTTAACAAAATGTTATAGAGCGTAGAGTGTAGTATTAGAAGTAGTGACAATTGTGAAAATTTAGATGGAGGTCACATTCTCTTATACACATTAATAGATAATTAAGCATGTTTGAAGGTTCTACTGAAAATTCTTAACATGTTTGGAGCATGTCATGTCACGGGCATGACAGTATTTTTCCTGTAAAAATTTCAACATCACGAATTCATTTAATTGCACTTCACGACATTTTTACTAAATTTAGTGGTACTTTATCATAATCAAAAAGTTCAAAAAACACCTTGTCAATTGAATGGAAGTTCAAAGGATATAAGTGATTCAAAAAGATATACACATATAATAATGTATGACTTATATAATTTTAACAAGCGCAGATTTATTTGAAAAATTCAAAGATGAGAGTGGCAAGTTCAAGGAAAGCTTGATCGGTGACATCTCTGGTATGCTTGCCTTTTATGAGGCCTCGCATCTGAGGTTGCATGGAGAAGAAACACTAGAGGAAGCCCTTGTCTTCACCACCACTCACCTCATGTCCGTCGCAAGCGAAAAAACTGATCCACTATCGGAACAAATCAGACATGCCCTGAACCGGCCACTGCGAAAGAGCCTCGAAAGGTTGCAGGCAAGGCTGTACCTTCCAATCTACCAAGATGATGCTTCCCATAACAAAGCTTTGTTGGAACTTGCCAAGTTAGATTTTAATATTCTCCAATCTTTGCATAAAGAGGAGCTTGCTGAGATTCTCAGGTAAAGCTATATCCAAGCATTGTTCTGGAATAAATAGATTTTTATGTTAATTTTTTACGTAACAGTAATACAAAACGTATTTCAGAAATAGTAGTTTTTTTTTTCTTTTTTTTTTTTTGGTGGTGGGGGAGGGGTTCTTACCGTCATATTATTTTTTATAATTATACAGCTTATTATAGCATGCACAGTAAAAATAAAAATAAAAATAAAAGTTTGTAATTATAAAAGAGGTTAAATTCTTTTTTATCTCTAAATTATAGGTCCAATCTCATTTTAGTCCTGAAACTTTATAACTTTCCAAAATTAGTTTTTGAATTATTTATTTGTCCAATAATAATCCTTCCCTCCAAACCGTTAAAAATTGAACTGTACTTACCACACGAAGATTAAGTAAATTTTAATTAAGGTTAATTTTGGCACTAAATAATTCTAGAACACAAGTGATATAACTTTAAAAGTTGAAATCTGGAATTCGAAAGTTACAAAATTAAACTTGACTAGGATAATTATTATCCTTTTTTAAAAAATATTTTGGAGAGAATGACTATAATGAGACAAATTAACTAATTAAATGTTAGTTCTTTGACGTTTTTAAAGATCGAGTACTAAAAAGAGATTGCACCTATAGTTTAGGACCAAAAATGAAATAAATTCTTAAGGGTTTCTTTGGTGGAGTAGTTTGAGTTGAGATTTTTAAGTTTTAATAGTAAATTCTTTTGAATTTTCAGAAAAAACAAAAAACTTTTTAGGAAAAAGATAAAAATTTTTAGGAAAAAGACAAAAAAAGTTTGAATTAGATAGTTTAAGTGGTTGTGCCAAACATCACCTTACAATAATCACTGTTGATTCTAACTTTTTGTGTTTGGTGTGCCACTGTGACCACGGCTGTATTTTTTTTAGACTTAGATAAATTGTGCTGACTAATGCTTTTATATGTTCAAAATATTTTAGGTGGTGGAAGGAACTAGACTTTACAAATAAGCTACCTTATATAAGAGATAGGATTGTGGAATTATATGTTTGGATATTGGGGGTGTATTTGGAGCCTCAGTACTTGCTTGGAAGAAAAATCCTAACCAAAGTCATTGCCATGGCATCAGTCATTGATGATACCTACAAATTACTGGAGCAATTGAAAGGTTTGACAATATCTACAAATAAGCAATATATATACCACTATTTGTATTATTAATTTGATCAATTTTAATTTTCAAGAAATATACGCGGTCTTACTTCGTGTTTTAGAGTTTAAAATATAACATTATTGACATCTATGTAAATATATGATTAAGTGTTTCTTCATTGTTCATTTAATGACATAAACATTAAAAAAAAATGAGGGAATGAAACATGTGGGTCTCACATAATAGGTTGGTGGAGGATAATTTGGTTATATAACCGTTGGACAGCTAGCTAATAATTGACAATTGAATTAAACCAAACCTATATATGTTACCTAATTGATCCAAAAATTATGATTTTCATATATTATATTAGTTGGGTAATATATATGAATCCAATACAATTCACATATCTAACCAACTACTAACTAATATTTATTTTACTAAATTACCCACCATCTGTGGTTCACTCCGTCACTTTTTTAATATTTTTGTTCTAAAATTCAACAAAAATAAATTATTTGATAAGCTCATATATCAATAATGTAATGTGACAATAATGTTTTGTGATATATATATATATATATGTGTGTGTTTATGTATATATAGTTGATTACTTAGCTGAATAGTTAGGAATATTTCAGGTGGGATATTAGTTTCAAGGATCAACTGCCGGAGTATATGCAACTCATTTATCAAACACTTCTGAAAGTTTACCAAGAAATTGAGGAAGAGATGGAAGAAGAAGAAAAATACCGTGTTCACTATGCAAAAGAAGCGGTAAAAGCTAGCTAATTTGATTTTGCATTTTTTTTAATAATGTTTGCTTAAGTTAATGAATGCTTGTGTGTTGTTATGATATAATCTGATTTGATCTAATCTCAGATGAAAAGTCTAGTTCGAGCATACCTTGACGAAGCCAGATGGTTAGAACAAGGATACACTCCATCTTTAGAGGAGTATCTGGAAGTTGCATTGGTTTCTACTGGTTACTTCATGCTTTCAACCACATCTTTAGTTGGAATAATGGAAAATGATATTATAACCAAAGACGTCGTTGAGTGGGTGTTTAACCACCCTAATATTGTTAAGGCTTCAACAATCATTTGTAGGTTCATGGATGACATTGGTTCTCACAAGGTAAGGCCACCCTTGACTAAAATCCCTTTTTTATTTTCTTTCTTTTCACTCTTTTTTTTTTTTTTTTTTTTCCCCTTTGAATGACCAAAATAATTTAGAACATATGAAGGGAAAAACACGGACTCTATTATCTTTTTATCATTATAGAAATGTATAAGAAATCAAATCTATTTGTAAAATTGATCGAACCCACAACTCTCCACTTCCCGCGCCATCAAACCTAGCTAAGGACACTTGATTATATTATACTCGAAACAGGCTAATGGAATTCATAAAATAACCATTATCACCCACGTAAGCTTGATAAGAAAAAAAACGAAAAGGAAAAAGAAAAAAAACAAAACAAAACTCATATCCCAACGGAGAATCTTCTTGGATTGGTTGAGAGAGAAAAAGAAATCAATATGATCAGGATTTCAAAAGAATGGAGAATTTAAATTCAATTGGAATCTTTTTTAAAATAGCTTTTCAAATATACGTGCCAATTATTTTAAAAATCTAAAATTTTTGTAAGTTACTTTTATTTTAATATTTCTTTTTCTTTAATAGATAATTTTGAGTTACAATTATCTTAATTTAAAAAAAAATTAAAGATTTCATTGGTAATTAGATAATATGTACAATTTTTTTTTTTTTTTTGGCGCAGTTTGAGCAAGAGAGAGGACATGTAGCATCTTCTGTTGAGTGTTATACAAAACAATATGGAGTGTCAGAGCAAGAGGCATACGGTGAATTGAATAAAAAAGTGGTTGATGCATGGAAAGATATAAACGAAGAGCTCCTTATAAATCCAACGGCTGTGCCAAGGCCTGTCCTAATTCGAGTTCTTAATCTCACAAGAGTAATGGATCTCCTTTACAAAGACGGTGATGGCTATACACATGTTGGCAAAGTGACTAAAGATTCTGTTGTTGCATTGCTTATAGATTCAGTTCCAGTATGATTAGACTCTTGCATTCACTGTTTTATAATATTTCTCTCTTAAACAAAAAAAAAAGATAATAATAATTATTATTATTATTATAAGGGTCAAAGAACCTCTCTCTGTTTTGTTTTGTTTCCTAAATATATAAAAAACTGAATCTCACTGTTCCTTTTTTATCGTAAAAAACACACCGTTTTGATACTTGCTCTCTTTATTTTTATTTTTATTTTTTATTGTTTTGATTTTTTATTTTATGGTATGAAGTTTACATTAAGGTTTGGTCAACAACTATAGAAAGTTGTTCATGGTACAGTGAACACACCGTTCTAAGTGTAAAGTTGGTTGATCCAATAGATGTGTAAAAGTCTATCGAACAGTAACGTATGTCCCCTGCTTTTTTTTTTTTTTTTTTTTTTTTTTTTACCTTCAGTTTGTATCCCTTGTATGCCATTATTAACTTTGTTTTTTATTTTTATTTTTATTTTTATTTTTATTTAGTATCATCTTATTAATGGTGCCAAAAAAGTATTGCAAAGGTTAAAATATGAGATAAAAATTGATTCCTTTTAAATGTGTGTACCAACCTTTTTACAATTTTTTTTTTTTTAGTTACGTATATAGTACTTTAATTTTGTTTTGATCATTATCCTAATAAATAGGTCTTATCTTATTCTTAATTTAAACATATAAAAGAAATTATATAAACTCTTGTTCATGTCATGGTCGTTCTATATGCATCCTTTTGGTGTTTTTTTTTATCTTTTCTTTCCTTCAAATCCTTTCTTCTTTTCCTTTTGTTTCAGTACACATTTTTCTTATCATTTTTGTCCACACATGCCCATTCTTCTCTGTGTTTCTTTTTCTTTTATTTTATTTTATGAGGCTCATATCACTACTACAAAACATATATTATACGACGGAGATTACACGACGGTTTCTTGAAACCGTCGTGTAAAGTGAGGTTTACACGACGGTTCTAAGCAACCGTCGTGTAAAGTGGACTTCGCACCCACTTTACACGACGGTTTCAAGGAACCGTCGTGTAAAGTATGTACTTTACACGACGGTTCTAAGAAACCGTCGTGTAAAGTGGTCATGGCACCAACTTTACACGACGGTTTCAAGCAACCGTCGTGTAAAGTGGTATTCGCACCCACTTTACACGACGGTTCATTGAAACCGTCGTGTAAAGTGGTGGGAAACGCGCTGCCCTCCTTGGCTGGGAAGCCCGCGGGCGCGCGCCTGGAGTCGCGCGGGCGCGCGCCAGATTCGGCCTGTTGAGCACGCGGGCGCGTGCCTGGGTCGCTCGGGCGTGCTTGGTCGCGCGGGCGCGCGCCTTGGTCGCGCGGGCGCGCGCCTGGATCGGGCTGGCGTGGCTTACACGACGGTCACCCCAGGGACCGTCGTGTAAGCTCCAAACACAGGAAGCTTACACGACCCCCGGGCGACCGTCGTATAATCCACCCCAAATAAGGGCGGCTTTTACGACGGTCCCGGAATGACCGTCGTCTAATCACAAGATTAGACGACAGTTTTTTTCCGAACCGTCATGTAATGTTTAAAAAATTTAAAAATTTTCATTTTTCGACTTTCGCGCGAAAACTAATTACTTAAATACAATTTTCTCTTCATATTCACTCGCATATCCTTATTTCTCTTCACACTCTCTACTTTTCTCGAGTACCCACACATACTTCACCAACCCGCCGACACCTCGCTTTTAAATTCCGGTCAATCCACCGTTGCCGCCGTTGCCGCCGCCGCCTCCTCTTGCTTTGGCCGTGACTATTCTTTGTCAAAGGAAAGTAAGGTGACTTCATATATAAACTAAACCACATTTACTTGTTTGTATTGTTGTTTGTCACTAAAGATCCATTGTTCTAAATTAGTGTGTTTGTTTTAATATTTCTCTTTGCAGAGAAGAAAAATGATTGTGGATCGTTAATTTTGACATTTTACACACATTTATGAACATGCTTTTTTTAAGCACACAACATGCTCGACGGAATGCCACAATGAGTTTTCCTTTTCGAAAAAGATAATAGAGTTTGATCAATATTCAAAGCATAACTATAGCAAGATTACATGAAGTCTTCTAGCATGAAAATACAAAAATAATGGCTCAAAACGGCCTATGACCATCGACGGCTCTTGAACCATCGTTAAATGGCAGACATTACACGACGGTTCGGAGAGAACCGTCGTGTAATGTATACACATTACACGACGGTTCTTAGAAGAACCGTCGTGTAATGTGCACATTACACGACGGTTCGGCCAAGAACCGTCGTGTAATGTGATTTTGATGACACCACTCCGTGTGTAATATTGAGATACGACGACGGTAACGTGACCGTCGTGTTATCTACCACGACGCTGGATTACATGACGGTTGGTAAACCGTCGTGTAATCCACAATTTTTACTAGTGTATGTTTCTCTTTCTTTCTATTCAAAGAGATAGACTAAAAATTGACTTTTCTTTTTTCTTTCTTCTTTTTTTTTTCTTTGAAAATTAAAAAATAAGTACTTGTTCACTAACATTTTGATCGCTTTAATATCTTTGTGATGCATAATCTTTGTGATTTTATTTATGCATGAATCATATGATAAAGCTAGCACCTTTATAGGTTATAGAGTTTCAAAACTTGATTTTTCATTACTGTGAGATACTAATAATAAATTTCATTCATATACGTGTGTGTACATATGTTTGATTTTGAGTTCATTTATGGTAATTAATACAGTCTGGAAAAATTTATAATTCATTGATTCACCATTTTTGTTTTTGACATTTTTATAGGCTTACTCTTAGCTAGAATTCTCATTTATGAAATTATATATGATATTGTGTCTTAAATGAGCTATACGAAATTTGTTTTTCTTTTGCTAATTAGTTTGAATTTCGGCGTTCACAAAAAAGATTGAATTTTTGTCAAAGAGCCAATTTCACATCTTTGATTTTAACATAGTGAAGTGGGAGAAATAAATTTGTAAGGTTGTGAAATCTAAAAAGAATAATGGAAATTTAAAAAAAAAATGTTTATAGACATATGAATGTCCAAAACATTTTTTTTTTAATTTCTATTATTCTATTTCATGGAAGACCGACAATATTAAATTTTATATTGATTACTGACACTAATAATGAACTAATATTAGCATAAAAACTATTATGTTGGCTAACAAATTGTAAATATGCAAGTTTTACAAAAAACAAAAATTTTGTTAATTTAAGACATTGAACTAATGTTTCATATTAATGTTGTATTATCATGTTCCTACTATGAAAGGTAACTTTTAACTTGTACTCTTATCAATTTAAACTCTTAAATCTTTTAGCATTTTTTTAAATTTTTTTATATTGTAATTCATGTTTTATTCTATAAAAATTTCAATTATAATTCAATACGAGCATTGCATGTGTCATAGCTAGTGTTTTTTAATAAGGGAGAATCTCTAGTATTAATAGCGTACAATTATATACCATTAAAAAGCAATTAAGCTGCTGAAGATACTACGCGCACACACATTCTTCGATGATAGGCTCGTATACTGGATCTTTTTTAAGGGAAAAGCACATAAATGACATAAATTTAAATATTATTATATCAACATGACACAAAAATTTAAAAGTAAACCAATATAACAAAATTAAAACTAAAGTTAGCTCAAATTTATACCACGTTAATCAAGAATGGAGATTTCATATCATGTTAATGAATAGATTAAAACAAGATGGTTATTTGGATAATTTTCTCATGTAATATAATTATAATAAATAATTTCTCCTAATAAGAAGCTGAGTAAAATCTCAAACAAGCAAAAACTATATGTTATATTAATATATAAATTAATAAGTTTTTGAACTCTAATCTGTAAAAGTTGAATCAAATTTTATAATAAGAAAAACAAAATCAAAGATACAAACAAATAAACAAACGTTAAAATTATAGTATTGTAATTTTAGTTCAAATTTTTTTTGTTTATTTCGTCCCTCCTGAAAATAATTCATGGGTCCGTCATTGTCTATATAAGATCAATCTCTACAATTCGCACCACGAACTGTATCCTACATTAAATCCAAATTTGTTTGGTATTGAGAGAGAGAGAGAGAGAGAGAGAGAGAGAGAGAGAGAGAGAGAGAGAGATAAACTATTAACGGGACTACACATGAAAAATACATGATTTCTGTGTTTTTGGTCCTTTTTGGATTAATCTAAACCATCAACTGTTTTTTTTTCGGCTGAATTCTAAACCATTAACTGATGAAAGAAAAGCTTTTTACCTCCAAGCTTTCTAAAATGGCATGAATAAACTTCCATTTTAATGTACAGGCACCCAATTGACCTTTCAAAATATATTTATATATATATTATATATAATTGTATATACATGTATGTCGTGATTATCAATTTCATGCGGTTGAAGTACCAATTGTAGAGTGTGTCCCCTCTATATGGTCGACTGAAAAGTCAAAAGATAGAATAACGTGTAAGATCGGTTAATTGGAATTGGAAAGCAATTGTTCACCTAAAAAAATTGTTTGCCAATTCCCATATGTTTTTTATAATGAAAAGAGAAATCAATTAACATGAAAATACTCTAATTTTAAGTAAAAAATTTTAAATTTCACTTTTAATACTTAAGAAAATAAAACAAAATGAAATTATAATATCATAATTTATGATTCATACCCTGACAAAGAGACCTCGTTATGAATCTAAGAAGATTTGTCACCACAAGAATACATAGGCTGATCATACTCATAGAGGAACTTAATTTTTCATGTTGATTAGGTCTTAACCTTTTCTTGATTTTGTTGCAAATTGTGTGGTTGTAGTGTTATTAAGATAACTATTGTTCCATATTGAACTATCTGACAATGCATTATGTTAATAAAAACTATTCCTGAGACCGAACACACACATATATACATAAACATACACATACACATACACATGCACATACCACTACTACAGAATGTGGATACCACGACAGAGATTCGACGACCGTTTTTTAAAAACCGTCGTGGAAACTGAGGCAAAAACACAGAACAAAAAGTGACATCCGAAAACCGTCGTGAAATTTTAGATTTCCACCACGGTTGTTTAAACCCGCGTGGAATAATGTATTTCCACGACGGTTGTTTAAAACCGTCGTGGAAGTATACATTCCACGACGGTTTGTGGGTATCGTCGTGGAATATCTCGATTATTACACGACGGTTCTATACAACCATCATGGTAGTCTCGGGGATTACACGACAGTTGTCTAAAAACCGTCGTGTAATCCCATACTTCCACGACGGTTTCCATAAAACCGTGGTGGAAACACCGTATTTTTTTTTTCAGTCATATATCAGATAGAGTTGCCCTGTTATTTCCACATTGATACAGCTGCTACCGTGAACTAAAATCATATCAGATCGCTCCGACAACAGTTCCATATACCGCTATTGGACGCCACCCACCGCCTCTACTGCTCTCCCGTCGTTCTTGTAAGTCATGATGACACAAATTAACTAAACAAGGAAGTTGTTTTCCTCTGTATTATTTTTTTATTTACGAACCCGGCCAGAATATATAAATTTTAATTTGTAATTTTTGGATTGCTTTTGATACGTTATATACTGCAAAGTGTTTAATTAATTAAGTGATCTCATGACGATCAATGTATTTTTAGTTTGGTTTTGTTTAAATTAGTTTGGATTTTTTAGTTAAATCCTAAAACAAAATTATTTATATATAAATCCTATATATTACGATGTATTTATAGTTTGCTTTTTTTAGTTAAATAACCCGGGCCGGTTTTTAATTTATAATGGTATTTTTAGTTTTGTTATGTTTTTTGGATTTTTAATTTAGTAAATATATTGTTGATTTAATTAATGCATGAGCCGGGAGTCTTTATATATAACTAGCTAATAATTAAGTGCATGCAAATGATATTCATGCCAAAAATTTAAAAATATGCACACCTTATATTGACTTATCGAGAACTTTTATTTATTGATTTAGGATTTGCGCGCTAATCATGAATAGGAAATGGATGTGATTTAATAGATTGTCTAAAGCATATGAAGATGGTGTCGAAGAATTTTTGTCATTTGCTAAAGCTCATACACAAGATGATAAGATTCGGTGTCCGTATTAAGTTTATGGTAATCATAGATCTCATTCCATTGATGATGTTAGAGGGTATTTGCTTGCTTATGGGATTCTTTATTCTTACCAAATATGGTATTTACATGGTAAAGATTTTGTCAGTATTAAGTATACATCGACTAGTACTAAAGATAAAGAGCCTATTATGGAAGAAGACGTTGGTGATAATATGTACAATATGATAAATGATTTGGAAGAAAACTTTGTGCACCGTCCGGAGTTATTTGAGGAAATGATTAATGATGCCGAAACGCCCTTGTACGTCGGGTATACAAAATATATAAAATTAGGGGCATTGGTTAAATTATGGAATATGAAAGCGTCGAGAGGGTGGGCGAATTCTAGTTTCACGACTCTTTTAGCTTTTCTAAAAGATGTTCTACCGGCAGATAACAAAGTGTCACTTGGTATGTACGAGGTGAAAAAGACTTTGAGTACGTAGGGAATGGAATACGAAAAGATACATGCTTGTCCAAACGATTGCGTACTTTATCGAAAAAAAAATGAAGATTTAGATGAATGTCCGGTTTGCAATGAGTCAAGATGGAAGAAGGGCAAGATGCCATCGAATGGTATAGTAAAGGAGTGCCAGTGAAGGTGTTATGGTACATTCCACCAGCTCCACGTTTCCGCCGTTTATTCCGTAATGCAAAACATGCTAAGAGTTTGACATGGCATCATGATAAACGTGTTGACGATGGCAAGCTTAGGCATCCGGCCGATGCACCGCAATGGAAGACCTTTGATGACAATCATCCAGATTTTAGTGCAGAACCAAGGAATTTACATCTCGGTATGTCGACGGATGGAATAAACCCGCACAGTAACATGAGTAGTAGGCATAGTACCTGGCCAGTCATACTTATCAACTACAATCTCCCTCCAGACGTTTGCATGAAGCGAAAGTTCTTGATGTTGACATTATTGATATCAGACCCTCAACAACCAGGGAATGGTATTGATGTTTACTTGACACCATTAATCGATGACCTAAAAAGGTTATGGGATGATGGTTTACAAGTAAGAGATTCTTACCGTCAAGATACGTTCAATCTTCGCGCAATGTTGTTTTGGTCAATTAATGACTTTCCTGCACTTGGCAACCTATCTGGTTATCCTATGAAGAGTTCTATAAGTTGTCCCGTTTGTATGAAGGAAACATTTTCCATCAGGTTGAAAAACGGTAGGAAAACCTTTTACCTTGGTCATCGGAGGTTCTTGCCGAAAAATCATCGCTATCGCAAACAGAAAAAGGCTTTTGATGGCAATACTGAAGAAAGAACCGCTCCTCGGATTTTGACTGGCGAAGATGTTTTTGAGATGGTTAAAGATGTCAAGGTAGTTTTGAGAAAGAGAAAACATAAGGATCCAGCTGTCGATGGGCCTTGGAAGAAGAAGTCAATATTCTATGAACTTCCATATTGGAAGTCACTTTACGTTCGGCATTGCTTAGATGTTATGCATATTGAGAAAAACGTCTGTAAGTCGATAGTGGGCACGTTGCTTGACATTCCGAATAAGACTAAAGATGGTGAAAAGGCACGGTTGGACCTTAAAGAGATGAAGATTAGACCGAATTTGCTCCCCGATGAAAGATCGAACGACACTTACTTATCGCCAGCGAAGCACACATTATCTAGACACGAAAAGAGAAAGCTTTGTGAGTGGCTTGCTTCCGTGAAAGTGCCAAGTGGGTACTCTTCTAACTGTAAAAGGTTGGTTTCGATAAAAGATTTGTGGCTCGTTGGAATGAAAACACATGATTGTCATATCTTAATGCAATAATTATTACCTCTTGCTTTGCGGGGAGTTTTAACAAAAGATGTGAGATACTCAATTACAAAATTATGCTCATTCTTCAATTCAATAAGCTCCAAGGTAATTGATCCAATGATGTTAGATCCGCTACAATCGGAATTGATTATGACATTGTGCCTACTTGAGAAGTATTTTCCACCATCCTTTTTTGATATAATGATCCATCTTTGTGTGCACTTAGTTCGGGAAGTTAAGTTATGTGGCCCGGTGTATTTGAGGTGGATATATCCTTTTGAAAGGTACATGAAGGTTTTGAAGGGATATGTGAAGAACCGAAATAGGCTGGAGGGTTGTATAGTGGAAAACTACATATCCAAGGAATCTGTTGAATTTTGTTCTGAGTATTTATCTAACGCGGACCCAATAGGATTGCCAACGAACGGGTAATTTATATCGAAAGGACTATCTGTGGCCGTTCATTCACCTGTAAATCAAGATGAATGGGAAAAAGCGTGTTTGTATGTTTTGCACAATGCTAAGGAAAATGGAGCCTTTCTTTCAAGTTCATATGACGGAATTAAGAGTTGCGAATCCAAGAAAAGGAAGAAGTGAGAAGTGGTTTCAAGATGAGCAGAATCGGACATTTCGGGAGTAGATAAGAAAATATTTGTATATGAAGCTTGGCGTTTCACAGGACGTAATGAAGCCATCCAGAGGTCCGTCATCGATAGTCACAAGATATACATCGTATTTGGTGAATGGCCACTCCTTCTACACTTGCGCAAGAGATGAGAAGCATCCCGTACAGAACAGTAGTGTCACCCTTCGGGCCGAGTCTATGCATATTTCATCCGCAAAAGACAAGTATCCAGTATATAGTTCCATGAATTACTTTGGGTTCATTGAAGATATTTGAGAACTTGATTATTACGGCTTGCGAATAGCCCTATTTAAATGTAAGTGGGCTGACAATAATTATGTTAAGGTTGATAGTGACGGCGTGACAGTGGTGGACTTTAGGCGATTGGGATACAAAAATGATCCTTTTATCATGGCTTCACAAGCGATACAAGTATTTTATACAACAGATCCTGCAAATTTAGAGTTATCTTTGATTGTGCCAATGAAGCCAAGATCAATCCGGGATGACCAAGAAGATATTGAAGATTGCACCGACATTCCACCATTTACAAAGGGTTTACCACCAGTGGAGGAGATTGATGATTTTGACGATGACATTTCACACTTACTTCGATTGGACGTCGAGTGGACACATGTCGAGAAGCCTAAAAAAAAGAAGAAAAAAATTTCTTAACAAACAATTTTACGTTTCTTACGTTGTAAACATTTCGATACGGGTTTTTATTTACGCACATAATATTAGAAATATGTATATGGGAATTATTTATACATGCAAATATATATGGAAGCATATAACAACAGGTGTGAATAATTGCACAACTATAAGGATTAGCCGCTTAACTGGATTATGGTACCAAATTTTAAAACAAATTTTGCATGTTTGAAACCTACCACGACGGTTTATTAAGGATCGTACAGGTAAGTATACCACGACGGTTTTTTGATTTTTACCACGACAGTCAATAAAAAAGACCGTCGTGGAATTATTTTAATAAAAGACCCAATGCCTATGCATATGGGTGTGTGTGTGTATATATATATATATATGTGTGCGCGCTCTTGCGTTATATGTGTGTGTTATGCAATACATATGTGTGTGGGTATATATATATATATATATATATATATGGGTATATATGTGTGTTGTTACGCAATACCTAATATGTAAGAGTAGAGTAGTATTAGAGACATTAATTTTAATCACAATTTAAGCCTAGAGTTTTCCACTATTTTTAGAGAGGAGAAGAGAGTTTATGAACCTTTCATATGAGTTCAATTTATTGGCTTCCTAACAAAAAATTTAAGAACTATATATGAGATAAAATCGATTGCAGAGATTAATTCAAGAGAGGGAATAAAATCCATAATCCTAACAGACAGTTGATTCTCTCAGTAAACTTGAATGGATTGCTCAATGGAAATAGACATGTACTGAATTCTGAAAATGAACACTCAAATAGTTACGGCAATAATTGATGACTACACTTCAATTCTTTAACAAAACCTCTAAAATTGATTAAAAAAATCCGATATACTAAATCAAGAGACTCGTAGCACCAAAGGCTACACAAAACATTGCTAAGAAATAACAAAACTAGCATGATAAAAACAATGTGACACTAGAAAACAAGACAAACACATCACCAAATCGGTTAAAAATCACTATTATTATAAATCACAACACAAAGAAATATCACAAACACCTCTAAGAAAACATCTGATGATGAGAGATGACTAACTAAAGAGCCACTATAAAAATTAGCAGTAAAGCTCGAGAAATGCATGATGTAGTTATAGACTGTCCGAAAAATAACATGTAAGTCTCACGCACCACCACTGTTGTGGTCAAAACATCGTATAACTACCATCACAGAAAATTCCACCACCATGGATAGGTCTGTTTTGCTCCAAAACCATTTTGAAAATATTCATTTTATGTTTGTTAATCAATCTAAAATTTTTAAACCAAATCTATGCTTAAAATAAAATTATCAGGGTGGTGGTTATTTGAATCTCTATGAGCTATGATTAATATTATAATGTATATGCTTTGAGGGCTTTGTATAGCTTTATTTAGTTGATCCGTTTCAACTTCAAGTTTAATATGTTGATATTAGGAGTACTAACTATATGACATATTTATAAATGTAGTTCAAAAATAATGTATGATACATTGGTGGGATTTGGATTTTGGAGACAGCTAATTTTTAGTTTGTACTGAGGTTTTCCAAAATCGAATTTATAAAAATAAGAGGACTAGAATATTTTGCAAATCTTTCATCAACCCCTCCCTTTGATTGATCATCTTTGGTTATAGATTGACAAATGTAGCTTTTATTTATTTATTTATTTATTAAGACTAGCGTTTATCTCAGATGCTTACTGTATTGATATTATTAGGTTGCCATTCAAATCGAAATCCTAAAACGGCCCTGTTGACGGGAATATTGCTACACTCAAAATCCACTAAAAAAGGTTGAAGGAGGGACTACAATGGGTCGGGTTCGAAGCTTAAAGCTCTTCTCGTTAACTCGTGTAGCAAAGAAAAATATTGCATATGACTTCTCTATTAACCCGTTTAAATTGACAGGGATTGAGCGGATTCTCATCATAGATTCGTGATACTCATAAATATCTTCCAATTTAGTTATCTCCTTTTAATTAATTTCACGATACAAATGAATAAATGAGTAGTAATATACTTATATTCGAAGTTGACTTAAGTTGAAAGAAAACAAATCTCTAATACGTAATTTTTCTTTTTCTTTTTTTTTATTCAAACTTAGAATTATAAATACTGTTTTATATTATGCCTAAAATATTAATGTAAAGACAAAATATAACTAAATGTGTTGAAGGTTGTGAATTTTTAAGCCTATTCCCACTCCATAACTGGCAAAAGTTAAATTTTATCTCTTTACTAGTTTGAACCAATTTATATCGGGCTTTTCCTTCACGTTTAAGATGAATCACGGTAAATAGATTTATGAAAAAAAAAAAAACCATAATATATAAATAGTTTCATCCGTATATGTGGAGTTGGATGTATGAGCTATACTCCAGACTAACGAAAAAATGTTTATTGTTGTAATAATGAGTTTGAACTGATTTTGTGTTGTTATATTTGGTTTATGGACTTCTTTTAATGAAGGTAAGTTTAGCCTTTTTTATATATACCAGTTGAATCCACATACTTATTTAGTTTGTTCAAAATTTATGGAATATATAGAAAAAATTAGGTAAATACTTATTTAAATAAATAATCAATTATTTTTTATTTTAAAAAAAATCATTGATTCATTGATTCGCTGCCACTGATCTTTGGAAAAAAAATAAAAAATAAAAAGGTCATTTTTTTGCTTATTCTATTAAACTCGGTCATTTCTTCAATTTTCTTTTAAGAAAAAAAGGTAATTTACACAAATCCCAAAGAGTAATGCACATCTGTTAGTATTAAATTTTCAAAAAATAATTAGTTAAAATTTTTTTTTCTTATCATTCTCTTAAGAATTTAGCATAATTGTGTAACAAATTTTTTAGAAAATAATTCTAAATCTAAAAATATTTTTATTTAATTTTAACTATTTTTTTCTTAAATCAACCATCACAAAGTTTTTTAAATTGTTTGACAATTATTAAAGGGTAATATATATATATATATATATATATATATCATTTGAGAGAGGGAGATGGCCCTGATTTCATTTTTAAATATTTTTTAAAATATTTCTGCACATCTTTTAAGAAATAAAAATGAAATAGTTTCGTAAATAATGTTTGTTTTGCAAAATGTTTTGAAAACAAAAATAAAAAGAAAAAATGATGAATATGATTTTAATAAAGAAAGTAAAATAAAATTAAAAATTATTTTTTCATTTTCATTTTTTATTTTTAAAATTATATAATTTGATATATATTTTCAAAAACATACCCAAAAATAATTACATCAACATTTCTAAAAACATAATCTAATATAATTTCAAAAATGATTTTTGATAGCATTATTAAGATATTCACATTTATGTTTTCGTATCAAAAATAAAATCATTTTTAAAACAGATAAAACAATACAAAACGTGCCTTTATTTTTTGCAAATAATGTACCGACATCCTGACAATTTGTTTTCATTAATGACTTCCACTCACGAGAGAGTGTGCAGAGAGACAAGAGAGAAAGGACGGAGAGAGGGGACAAAGAAAGACGTGAGACAAGAATCAGACAGGATTGATTTAAAAAAGCACAAACGACGAAATAGTCGGACAAACTTAAAGAAGCGAGAAAAAAAGATAAAAAAAAACGTGATAAAAAAATATAATTTAATTTAAATTAAATATAAATATTAAATAAATTCTTAGTGTTCTAAATTAATAATTATTATTTACATATATTATTCCAGCAAAATATATATATATAGATATACGATGCACATACTTTTATCTAAATGATATAGTGAATTTTGATAAATAATAATAATAAGATAGTTGGGCTTTTTTGCAACTTTGTTAATGTATGGGTTTATAACAAATTTTGACAAATATTAGGGGTACATTTCCTTATTATAAAAGGTATATAGACTCTTAAAAAATTCACTACAAGACAAAATAATTGATCAAAAGATTAAATAGTGAATTGTGAGAGGATGAATAGTTAAAAAAAACTCTTATTTCTAATATAGTTATAGATTATAGATATATTAGTTGTGTGTGCGTGTTTCGCACTCATGAATTTAGTGTGTTACATATATATATATATTCATATTATTTTTAAGTTTTTTTATTTAAAAGAATATAGATATAAAATTTCTAAATGAAACATGAACAAATCAAAAGTATTTTTCAAAAAGTTAAAGAGCAAAAGATGCCAAATAAATAATAAATAATAAAAAGAAGGTAAAAAATAAAAATAAAACAAGTAAAAATTTTTTAATCCAAAAGATAAAAAATAATAATTAAGAATGATTGTACTAAAAAGTAAAAAATACTAAATGATTCATTCAAAAAAAGGAAAAAATTAAAAAAATCTCACAAAAGGATAAAATAAAAAGATCAAAATTTTGAATGATAAAAAACTTGAATTTTATAAAATAGTAATATATATGGATATATATAGAGGAAAAGTGTATTATTTAGTGGACTCATATTCTGACACAGAAAAAGAGATTGTACCATAATTATAAAAAGTTGTATTATAGAAAGTTTTATTTTTTTTTATCAACACTGTTTATTTTTCGATGTTACAGCTCAATGGGGACGGCCATTCTTATCCAATAAAAGTGCGGCGGAGGACAAGAGACCCAGCCTGTGCCTATATATATATATAGTTGTCTATGATTTGGTCTCTTATTAGTTCTTACTGTAGAAAATATAAACTCAATCGATTAGAGGACTAAGCTCCTCTGCCCATCGATCTGTAATTTAACATTAGCATATCCCATTAAAAAAAAAAAGGACAAAAAAAAAAAAGAAGAATACTAATAACAACATATCTCTTTATTCAAAAAGAAATTATTTCAGTGAAGCTCAAGACATATAATTCTTTTTGGATAAATTTAAGACATATTTTTGGATCTTATCAGTCATGACTGTCATTTATGTACTTTTAATCGATTTTAAAGGACATCCCCTCTGTAGTCTATTCAGAAGATAAAAGAAATGAATAGTGAGTTATAAGATCGGTTTGTCTGAGGATTTGTTTGTTTTAATCACTCAATCCATTCAATTCAAATTTTTTTTTTATCTTTTTCTTAAAAAGTTTTTGTCTTTTTCCCAAAAATTTTTTTGTCTTTTCTGAAAATTCAAAAAAATTTACTATTCAAACTTAAAAATCTCAACTCAAATCACTACACCAAACACACCATAAATTGCCAATTTGATCACGGAAAATAATTGTTTCTCCATTCCCATGAATGTCATGTTTAATTCCTTTCCATACTTAAATCATTACATACATATTTATATTTATATTTATATTTATATGTTATTGTATTAAGTTTACAAAGAGGACATAAACTTTAATAGACTTAGGAGTTAGGACCGATTAATTGAATTGAAAATAAATTTTAATATAAGAAATATCATAAAAAATTGAAACATATTTTGAAAAAAATATATAAATAGATCTTATTTTGTTTTTCTTATTGTTATTATGAGTAATATTTAAAAATAAAAATCATCTTATTTTGATTTAAAGTTAAAAAATTATGAATTTTTAAATTTTGAATTTTTTAAAAATAAAAAAGATAAAAAGTGAGATTTGAGAGTTTTTGAATTGAGTAGTAAAATTTAGTAGAATTTTATTCGAAACAGAACATTAATAAATGTATTTTAGTTTAAAAATTAAGCACAAATTCAAAATTTAAATATAATAAATACCCTCAAAATAATTTCAAAGACTAAACGAAAAAAAAAAAAAAAAAAGATTTTTAATTCAGAATTGTAGTTTTCATTCTCAGTACCCACTACAATCACATGTAGATAATTAGCCATAAAAGAACTCGATGTTCACATTGATGATTTTCTGACCTCTACTTTTTGTTTGCAAACAGCCGTGTGCTAGGAATTAAGATAACTATTGATCCCTATTCTATCTGACAATCATTATGAGACTGAAGCTAATATATTGATGATTATTAGTTTGTATTTATGGTTTGGTCGAAAATTTTAAATTAAAATTGATTGATTTTTTTAAAAATAAATATAAATTTTATTAATTTTTTTTAAAAATAAAAATAAAAATTAAGATAAAAAATTTAATTTAATTAAAATTAAACTATAACTCTAAATAAAGTCTTAATATAGTCATCTTTTTCTTTTTCTTTTTTTTTTTTGATAAACGTGAAAAATTAATGTCTTATATATTATGATAACATTATTAAGAATGTCTATCATATTTATCCTCGATTGCTCAACATAGAATCCTGTCATTTTCAAAACGCGTGTATAAATGGATTCACATCATTTATCTAATTTTTAATATCCTAAATAATATCTAATTAATAATATTATATCATATCATTTTAAAAAATTTAAAATATTTTATAACCAATTTTTCATTTTTTAATATCTAATTTATTTTTAATGATGTATTAAAATATAACTAATAAGATAATATTTAAAATATCAAAATTAGATAAAAGATATAAATCCTCTACCAATACGTGTTTGTGTGTGTCTATATATATTTCTAACTTGAGGCAAGCGATTTGATCTATAAGTCAGTGATGGATTATTACTAAAGCTATGTTTGGTGATACAACTTAACTCAAACTCAATTTAAATTTTTCATCTTAATTTTTATCTTTTTTTTAAGTCAACAAAATTTATAACTACTTTTTAAAAAGTGAGCTCAACTCAAACTTAAAAATTTCATCTCATCTCAAACTCAACTCATTCACCAAACGGATCCTAAATGATAGCTTATATATTTGCAACCACGAATATTATTATACTAGTTGATAAGGACATGTTACATGCGTGCAGAATAGATAAACAAAATAAAGCAAAAACAAAAGTAAAAGCAAATAAAAAGAAGAAAAATTGATGCAGCAATAACATAGCTATCATATGATGATAACATGATAATCATGTGACTGTCATATGATGAACAGAGAAAAGAGGTCAAAAACCTCCGTTCATACTTTTAGAAAGAGTTAAACTACGTATATTTTAACATATATAAATGAGCCAATTATCCTTTTTATCTCTCCTCCACCTGGAGCCATGGGTTGCTTCCTCATTTCTCTCTCCTTTTTTTTTTTTTTTTTTTTTTCTGGTTTTTCCTTTTCTCTTGTATGATGGACATCCACTGTTGTGACAATTCCTTTCTTTTCCTTTTTTTCCCCTGCTATTCATTATCTTTCATACACTCCTTTCTTTACTTTTCACAATTTGTTTGTGTAATCTTTCAAAAGTTTTTCTTTCCACTCTGTTTACGTTGCCAACTCGTTTGATTATTTCTAATTTTTTGGAAAGAATTTCATACATCAATATTATTTTTTAAAGGCACTATTCCATTTTTGCTCAAATATATATATAATGCCTAATATTTAAAAGTAAAACATACTCTATATTTTTTAATAGGATTTTTAGTATCACATACAAAATATTGCCCTTACATTTGTTTTCCAATTTTAATGTAACATCTGAATTAAAAAAACATATAAAAAAAATCACTTATATTTCCTCTTAACTTTAATACTCTAAAATCAAATTATCATATTACATCTTTAATTTTTTTTTTGTTTCAAAAATTTAACTTTAACACTCATATCCTGTCTTTCTTTCTCAAATTATCTCAAATTTTTTTTATAACTTTTATATCATTATCACTTTAATTTTATCAAATATAATATTCATAAACACTTCTTTTAATCCTCTAAAATAGTTTCATTAATGTGTCTTTATTTAAACATTTTTCTCGTTTGATTTGTCCATGTAAAGACATTTGAAAAAAATAATAATAATAATTTGACGACATTATATTCTACTGACACTTTGAGTCTTGTGTGTGGAGCACATGTTTAAACTAGTATATATTATGTTGAAAATAATATGTATTTTAGAGTTGGAGAATATTCATTAATTCTTCCTATGTTGAACAGTACACATGATTTAGGGGCTTTTGGGAACAATATTTTCAGATGGAATTGTACAACTTAATTTCGAAACTTTTAAATCTACATCTTATTCTTTTTCGCTCTTATTTCAAATTGATTTTTTTAACACGTTTAAATTTTTTCACTATTTTTTATATCACAATTCATTTTTAATTCAAATTTTTCCAACCTCTAAAACTCTAACTCCAACTATTATTCCAAACGGGCCAAAATTTTCTCGTACGGAAAAGTATAGCTGCAGTAATATTGAATTTTTGCTTAATAGAATTAAAAAAGAAATACTCCCATTTTTTTTTTCCATAAGGACGTTTTTAATTAAAGGAATGTGGGAAGATGCATAGGGAAATCCTAACTAGATTCGACCCATCATTTTACATCCCAATATTTTATTACTAATGAAAATATATAGTATCGAAAAAATAAAAAAAATAAAAAAATAAAAAACTAAACACCTGTTAGGAAAATCACGAAGGTAATTACGTTAAAATATGAAAAATGGATAACAGTGAGTAGAATCTAACACCATAAAGGAGTGACCTAAACCACACATCTGTATAGTTTCTATAATAGTTCTCATTAAAAACTTTATTAAGCAAAACACAACGAGGATCAAACCTATTACAAGAGAATTCTACAGCAAGTAACAAATAACAACTTAATTAGAAGGTTCTGTTTCAAACCATAATATATATATATATATATATATATATATAAAAGTCTTGTGTTAATTTTACTACTTGAGAATCGAGAACAAAACCGTCAATTTATCATCTAACCCTAAGACCACAATGTTTATATATATATATATATATATATATATATATTGAGCAATTGCATAATTATAAGTTTATGTCAAGGCCTAACACTCTAAGATTGGCATTCGTGAGATATTGAGCTTCTTCAGTAAGCACTACTACAGAATGTCGCTTCCACGACTGAGATTGGACGACCGTTTTTTAAAAACCGTCGTGGAAACGATGGCAAAAACACGGAACAGAAAAGCGGCATCCGAAAACCGTCGTGGAATTTTAGATTTCCACCACGGTTAACAGAAACCGTCGTGGAATATTGTATTTCCATAAACCGTCATGGAAGTATATATTCCACGACGGTTTATGGGAACCGTCGTGTAATAATCTAGCTATTCCACGACGGGTATATACAACCGTCGTGGTAGTTCCGTGGATTACACGACGGTTGTCTAAAGACCGTCGTGTAATCTCGTTCTTACACGACGGTTTCCATAAAGCCGTGGTGGAAACATCGTACTTTTTTTCAGTTTTATATAAAAGGTGTTGCCCTGTTTTTTCCACATTGGTAGAGCTGCTGCCGTGAACCAAAATCATATCAGGTCGCTCCTTCAACAGTTCCATACACCGCAAAGGATTCTAACCACCGCCTCTACTGCTCTCCCGTCGTTTTTGTAAGTGATGATGACACAAATTAACTAAACAAGGAAGTTGTTTTCCTCTGTATTATATTTTTATTTACGAACCCGGCCATATTATGTAAATTTTAATTTGAAATTTGTTGGATTGCTTTTGATACGTTATATACTGCAAAGTGTTTAATTAATTAAGTGATCTCATGACGATCAATGTATTTTTAATTTGGTTTTATTTAAATTAGTTTGGATTTTTCAGTTAAATAATCACAAAAATTTATTTATATATAAATCCTATATATTACCATTTATTTATAGTTTGTTTTTTTAAGCTAAATAACCCGGGCCGATTTTTAATTTATAATGGTACTTTTAGTTTTTGTTATGTTTTTTGGAGTTTTAATTTAGTAAATATCTTGTTGATTTAATTAATGCATGAGCAGGGGTCTTTGTATATAACTAGCTATGAATTAAGTGCATGCAATTAATGATATTCATGCCAAAAATTAAAAAAAAATGCACACCTTATATTGACTTATCGAGAACTTTTATTGATTGATTTAGGATTTGCGCGCTAATCATGGATAGGAAATGGATGTGGTTTGATAGATTGTCTAAAGCATATGAAGATGGTGTCGAAGAATTTTTGTCATTTGCCAAAGCTCATACGCAAGACGATAAGATTCGGTGTCCGTGTCAAGCTTGTGGTAATCATAGATCCCATTCAATTGATGATGTTAGAGGCCATTTGCTTGCTTATGGGATTATTTGTTCTTACCAAACATGGTATTTACATGGTGAAGATTTCGTCGGTTTTAAGTATAGTCAGACTAGTACTAAAGATAAGGATCCGATTGTGGAGGAAGACGGTGGTGAATCTATGTACAATATGATAAATAATTTGGAAGAAAACTTTGTGCACCGTCCGGAGTTATTTGAGGAAATGATTAATGATGCCGAAACGCCCTTGTACGTCGGGTGTACAAAATATACAAAATTAGGGGCATTGGTTAAATTATGGAATATGAAAGCGTCGGGAGGGTGGACGAATTCTAGTTTCACGACTCTTTTAGCTTTTCTAAAAGATGTTCTACCGGCGGATAACAAAGTGCCACCTAGTATGTACGAGGCGAAAAAGACTTTGAGCACGTTGGGAATGGAATACGAAAAGATACATGCTTGTCTAAACGATTGCGTACTTTATCGGAAAGAAAATGAAGATTTAGATGAATGTCCGGTTTGTAATGAGTCAAGATGGAAGAAGGGCAAGATTCCATCGAATGGTAGTAAAGGAGTGACGGTGAAGGTGTTATGGTACATTCCACCAGCTCCACGTTTCCGCCGTTTATTCCGTAATGCAAAACATGCTAAGAGTTTGACATGGCATCACGATACACGTGTAGACGATGGCAAGCTTAGGCATCCGGCCGATGCACCGCAATGGAAGACCTTCGATGACAATCATCCAGACTTTAGTGCAGAACCAAGGAATTTACGTCTCAGTTTGTCGACGGATGGAATAAACCCGCACAGTAACATGAGTAGTCGGCATAGTACCTGGCCAGTCATACTTGTCAACTACAATCTCCCTCCAGACGTTTGCATGAAGCGGAAGTTCTTGATGTTGACATTATTGATATCAGGCCCTCAACAACCAGGGAATGATATTGATGTTTACTTGGCACCATTAATCGATGACCTAAACAGGTTGTGGGATGATGGTTTACAAGTACGAGATTCTTACCGTCAAGATACGTTCAATCTTCGCGCAATGTTGATTTGGTCAATTAATGACTTTCCTGCACTTGGCAACCTCTCTGGTTACAGCATAAAGCATATGAATGTGGTTTGCGAAAATATTCATTTCTTGCTGTTGATTGTCTCAGTCATAAAGTTTATTTTAAATAGTTGGGTAAGGCTTAGGTTGATAACACGTTTGATTAAATGCCTCTTAATTTGTTTGATATTTAGTTTTAGAGTTCCTTAAACTGGATGTGTTTGGCTCGGCTTTGGGCATTTTAAGGTTCTTTATTATGATTTTGGTTCGTTAAATGTTTTTGTTCGTTATATGTTTGGATAGTAATGTGTTTCAGAACCCCGGCTCTTTGTAATGATTTAATGTCAATGATGCTTTGTTTATAACGGTTCGTGTTGAAGTTTTTTTCCAGATTGATTAACAATGTCAAACTCTCACGAGGAGGATTGCTCAACCCAAACTCAAGCTTCGAAACCACGACGAACGAACGCACCAAGATTCAATGCTGATGAAGATGGAAAAAGACGAGCAACTCTCCTTAAAAGAGTGCACGTTGTTAGGACGAGGGGAGAACGAATTCCGGTTTCCTTTGACGCGAAAGGGCAACCATTAGGCAAGGGAGGTGATGAATTACAGAGTTGGGTTGGAGTGCTTGCTCGGGAGCACATTCCCATTTGGATTGCTGACTTCAGAAGTGCTGATTTGGAAACGAGGAAAGAACGAGTGTGGTTGGAAGTAGTCACTTCATTCACTGTTGACGAATCGCACAAAAAACAGGTTTTGAAGTCATGTGGGGAGTCGGCGAAGGGTTTCAGATATGATCTGTACCAAGCCTTTGTTAGGGATCATATCCACGAAGAAACCGTTTGGCAACGACCGGCCAAAGTGGTTCGAAATTACCCAACCATCAGCCAGGACGATTGGGAAAGGTTTATTACGTATCGACAGACGGCTGATTTCAAGCGGCTTTCCCAACAAGGAACTGAGATCAGGAAAAAGAGCGTATACGGATCTACGACAGGCCGTGACGGATATAGGAAACGCGATCAAGAAATCGTACGTTAATTACTTTGCCAAACAACTTCAACTCAATAATTGGTTAATTCACATTACGTGTTTTATGTATGTTTCTTATGTTTAATTGCTAAACTGCAGTTCGAGAAGACGGGGGAATATGCTGCCCGACATGTTATTTGGCGGGACACGCGTCTCAAACTCGATGGACAGTACAAGAATCCGTCGGTTAAAATTATTGGCGAAACAATTGTAAGTATACGAAATGTTTACTTCGATTCGGCCACGATTGTCTCCATTATGTTTACGGGCTCAATAACATATTGTGTATTTGTTATAGGACGATTTAACACAACAACAGACGCAAGGCAGCTTCGAATCCGTGGGTACGGAGGACATTTTGACCAAGTCTTTGGGCAATGCCGAGCATTCCGGTCGTATTCGTGGGCAGTCAAAATTTGTCACGCAGACGCAATACTACAATGCCATGAATATATCGAGGGAGAATCCTGAAATCTCCAACATGAAACGACAGTTGGCTGCCTTGGAAAGAACGGTGCAGGAACTTTGTGCAAAGCACGGTATCGACCGTGAGACGATGGCTGAGGAAGCATCCCAACCTGCTGTTGATCAACACAACAGTGTCAAGGCTAGTTGCACCGTCAATGAGAAGGAAGCCGGCCCGTCGGATCAGCAGCCCATGCCTAATGAAAGTAAGGAATGCCAGCTTTTCTTGACTGATGTCATTAATGGTGGAGAAGTTCTGGTTGCAATTGGCAGGGCATACATGGACTGTGTTCCAACCGACACAGTCCATGGGGTTCCATTAGGCGAGGGGAATGTGCGTGTGACAATCAGCGTCCCAAAAATTAAACGTGCACTCCTTCCGATTCCGACGGATGAAGCCACCTATATTGAAGAGGCCATCGGGGGGTTTGTTGCGTGGCCCAAAAAAAACATCGTCCTGCAAAGCAGTTTAAGCCAGGCCAGCCAAGGTCCCAGTCAAGCTCCCGAGCCAAGTGCCAAGCGAACCAAATTTATAAAGAAGAGAGCCGGGAGGAAGAAACTACACTCAGAACCGGAGGTACAACAGCAAACCGGTGAAGAAGAACTGAGGTTTGACTTTGATACCATTCCGGTTGATATGAGACGCTTGGCGAACTACGCACAACGGTGCTTGACTGACGGTACCCAGATCGCGTGCCCACAACAACAGTCTGTCAATGCTGATGACATGCCCATATATATTGGGTATGAAGATGTATACCATTTCATTTCTTTTCAAGAAATTAGTGCAAGCAGTATAATGGTTTACATCAGGTAATGTCATTTTTCTTTTCAATGTATTACATAAAATTATGCCGTTGATATTATTTTGCAGCTATCTAGCGGATTGTTGTGCAAAAGCCGGAATGGAGCAGCGTTACGACTTTGTTTCTCCATTCCTTGTCTCGCCAGTGCAACAGAATGTAGATCGCGTTGCGTACATTAGAGAGAGAGCCGACAATATCATCCGGATCATAACAAACACACCAAGGGGAAGGCTTGTTCTCATGCCATATAACAGCGGCCAACATTGGATATTGGCTGTTGTTAATCCGTGGGATGACTCGGTCCTCTATTTTAATCCTCTTGGAAACGATCCGGGTGAAGATTTTCAACAGCTAATTACGTTGTAAGTATTCTTTGATGTTGGTATTAATGATTAGATTGCTATTCTTGTTGTTGTAGTTCTGGATGTATTGATATTTGTTGGTTTGTTAGGGCACTAAACGATTGGAAGTTGCTGGTGGGACGAGGAATAACAAAGCGACGCAACTTACAGACGTTGATTCAGACTGCTCGCTGCCCAATACAACAAGGAAATGTGCAATGCGGCTACTTTGTATTGGGGTTCATGCGAGAAATATGCTTGACCGTCGATGGCCTTGCCCTACTTCAAAAGAAGACGTCTTATACCGAAGCTGATTTGAATTTGGTTAGGCAGGAGTGGACACAATATATCATGCGCTTCATACAATAAACCCGCACATTAGCATGCTGTTGAATTTTGTATAGGCGATATATTTAATTTTTTTGTACATTGTGACATTATATTTAAGATATCAGTTTTGTTATTTTTTTTTCTTGGCTGTGTAATTAATCCGTGGGATGAATGAATGAACTGGTATTCAAAATGAACGATTTGTAATTTGTTTTGTTCACTTGACAACATACCACGACGGTTTTCAATAGAAACCGTCGTGGAATTATAAATAACACGACGGTTTAGAAAAGAACCGTCGTGGTACGTAACCTACCACGACGGTTAAATGTACCAACCGTCGTGGTAGAGCAATATACCACGACGGTTTTATTATACAATAAAGCCACCGTCGTTGTAAGGAGAACTACCACGACGGTGGATGTTTAGAACCGTCGTGGTATATTGGTCTACCACCACGGTTTCTAACAAATCACCATCGTGGTATGTAGTAATACGACGACGGTGACACGAAATAACCGTCGTGGTATAATTAATACCACGACGGTGACTTGATAAAACCCGTCGTCGTAGACCAATAAACCACGACGGTGGCTCATAAGAACCGTCGTGGTATATTCATTTCCACGACGGTTTTTTCCATCAAAAACCGTCGTGGTATGGTTCTAAATAGTCTATTTTTTGGCCCTATTTTACCTATTCCACGACGGTAAAAAGACCGTCGTGGAATATTAAAAGATTCCACGACTCTGGATTCCACGACGGTTGGAGAACCGTCGTGGATTTCTTCCACGACGGTTAAAAACCGTCGTGGAATCCACATTCTGTAGTAGTGAAGATCGGTCCAAGAATTGAAAAGAAAATTTTGAACTTTTTTGTTAGCTAAAGCAGTTGCAAAAGCAAAAATGTTTCCTTTATTCTGAACAAGCAACTCATGCTGATAAATTATGATAGCGTTTCATGCTTCCCCATTCTCTTATTGAATTATGTTTTTATGCTTGTTTTTTTTTTTTTTCTTAAATCACGCAAATTATTGAGTTCTGTCAATTTAAAAAAGAATAAACGAAATATTTGTAGTAATATTTGTCGTTGAAACTGTAGGTGCATGCAAAATAATTATTCTATTTACCTAATTAATGAAACTATTGATCATTTATTTGTTTGTTTGCATCAACGATCTCCATATTAACTTATTAAGTGAACTCAGATATCAAATTAATGTTCTATTTTATTAACATGTTGACTTCTTCTCTAATTGACTAAATTATTAGTTTGCACTTTGATTGAGCTCGATAAATTTATCTTAAAAAATTGTAAATTTACTTTTAATTTATGTTATGTGTAAATAACGCATAATAACACATGGACAACTAGTTATAAATGAAAAAAGATATCTACCAAAAAAAATGAAAAAAGAATTTAATTTTTGCTTTTTGTTCTTTTTTTTTAATAAAAATGGGTGTGGTTACGATAGAGACCCTCTGATGGTCTCTACCGGTAGAGCCTCTTTTTGGACCGTTAAGATTTAATCGAACGGTTCAAATGTTGATGGTGTACGATATTTATCATACACCTAACCTCACACAATCATTCCCACCTAAACTCTTCTCCATCGCGGTGATCTTTCCGTCGCCGGCGATGGACGCCGGCGACTCATCCCCGACGTCGGCGACCCAACTTCGGCCACCTCTGGCCCCCAGCCCCGTACGCCGGCCGTCGCCTCCGGCGATCCATTTTCTCTCTCTTCCCCTTTCTCTCTCTTCTCTCTCTCTCTTCCCCTCCCCCCGCCTGCCCCCACCCCCGGCCTCCCTCCACCCCCGGTCGCCTCCCTCCCCCGGCCGCCACCCTCCCTCGGCACCCCCCCAACGACCCCCTCTCTCTCTTCCCCTTTCTCTCTCTTCTCTTTTCTCTCTCTCTTCCCCTCTCTCTCTTCCCCTCCCTCCCGCCGGCCTCCACCCCCGGCCCCCAGCCAGGCCCCCGGCCCCGTCCCCTCCCCCAACCTCCCCCCACCCCCGACGACCCCCCTCTCCTCGGCCGCCACCCTCCCCGGCCCCCCTCTCTCGCGCGATTTCACGAAATCGCGATTTCTCGATTTCACGATTTTGCGATTTCGGGAAATCGCGCAAGAGAGGGGGGGCCGAGGAGGGTGGCGGCCGGCGGGACCGGGGTCGTCGGGGGTGGGGGAGGCCGGGGGAGGGGCGGGGCTGGGGGCCGGGGGTGGAGGCCGGCGGGAGGGAGGGGAAGAGAGAGATAGAGGAGAAGACAGAGAAAGGGGAAGAGAGAGGGGGGCCATCAGGGGGTGCCAGGGGTGGGGGCCGGCGGGAGGGAGGGGAAGAGAGAGAAAGGGGAAGAGAGAGGGGAAGAGAGAGAGAAAGGGGAAGAGAGAGAAAATGTTGTCGCCGGCGGCGACGGTTGGCGTCCGGGACTTATGGCCGGAGTTGGGTCGCCGACGTCGGGGATGAGTCACCGGCGTCCATCGTCGGTGACGGAAAGATCGCCGGCGATGGAGAAGAGTTTAGGTGGGAATGATTGTGTGAGATTAGGTGTATGATAAATATCGTACATCATCAACATTTGAACCATTCGATTAAGTCTTAACGGTCCAAAAAAAACTCTACCAGTGGAGACCCCGTAACCACATCCTATAAATAATAGAATTCCTTTCTTGAGAAAGTTCAGTGGGTGTCTGACTTTTGTTGCGTTCTTGGTTTAAGTCAAAGTCCGCATTTATGGAGTTAGTGATGTAACTACTTTCATTAACTTCTTCTTCCCCTCTCTTCTTTTTATTTATTTATTTTTTCTTTTTTAAATTTCTAATATAGGAACTATTCTTTTTTTTTTTTTTCCCTCATCAGTATGGATGGATTTCATATGTTGATTTCAACCATTTACGTCTCACTTTGAGTGAACCACGATCGGTAAAGCAAAGCAACCAACTAGGAGATAACAAAGATTAATGATATATTTGGTGTTCGAATTGAGTTTAAATTTTTTTTGTCACTTGTCTTTTTATCTTTTTGGCCTTTATGTCATGTCTCTTTTATTTATTTTATTTTCAGGTCCTTTGTGTTTTTTTTTTCCTTTATGTTTTTGGTTGTTATTTTTGATTTTTTTTGTCTATTCTTTCGCCAACTAGTTCATTAAAAAAGGAAAAAAAAAATAAAAGAAAAAAAAGGAAAGAAGACAACAAAAACAAAAAGAAAAATAAAGCAAACAAACTAGTATGGGCCTATCTAGTTTCTCCTTCTTAAGGTCATTTGTGATCGATCTACTAATGAATTTAACACATGTTTCTTTATTTGTGTATCAAAAAAATTGGTAGTCACTTGGTGAAGTTTCCACATCGGCGGAGAGTGAGAAAATAGAGTGGTTTTTAAGTGTTAATGAGCTTTCTTTCGGTTAATAATTACATATGTTACTTTCTCTGTGTATCAAAAAAAAAAAAAAGTAACTAGTAAGTGGATTATGAGATAATCAGCTGATTAATTTGGAATATACAACATTTAGCCATTGAAAAGGAAATGTTGTATGTCTCTATGACAACTGAGAGATGAATAGTGGCCCCACCCTTCATCAAGTGGAGCTTTCCATTTATTTCACGTTCTGAATCATTTCTGATCACTGTTGAGATGCTTAGTGATATTATTATCAAAATAGTCAAGTTAATGAATATTGATAAATAATCGAAGATGACTTTGTCAAAATTTAGCACAAGTGGGATAGTTTTGTTAAGTTTTACAATGGGTGGATTGTCTTGTAAAATTGCTAGAGTCCTAAATTCCAATTATAGGTTTTTTTATTCCATAGGTATTAAAAATAATTGTTAACTTTTCTCCTTTTTTTTTTTGTTCTTTTTTTTTTTTCTGGTCAGGACTTTTAATTTTATAACTCTCTCTTAATTAAAAGAAATATATATATATATATATTGAAAATGAATAAAAAATAAATAAAAACACTCACAAGCTTTTAAATTACAAAGCTCATATCCAAACCTATTCCTTTTAGCTTTATTTATTGCAAGATGATAATAATGTGACTAAAAAATATACGTGCTCCAGATGGGAACGTTTTTTTAATTAATTAATTGTGAGAACTAAAAGAGATTAGTTAGGGTTAGAGATACATTTTAAAATATTTTGTTTCATTAAAAACAACCTAATGCACATGTTAATTTCTACCCCAAAAATATGAAAACTTTTGTGAAATTGGCGTAACTTGTCAATATATATTCAAATATGGGGAATTGATTATTTTATTATATTTTTACAGTACAATTTTATCGCATTTTAGAAAAATAAAAAATAAAAAAAATATTTCCTTCAGATTTGTAAAAAGGAGGCACGCGCGGACGCACGGGGAGTAGGCCGGTGACATGCGAGATGTACGGGGTTTACGGGAGT
This sequence comes from Ficus hispida, assembly GCA_025413025.1. Lineage (NCBI taxonomy): Eukaryota > Viridiplantae > Streptophyta > Magnoliopsida > Rosales > Moraceae > Ficus > Ficus hispida. The sequence continues at coordinate 25,377,749 of CM046372.1, forward strand.
TGGCCCCCACCCACCTGTTCTCCGGAGCCCCATTTCTGGTCTTCTCGGGTCCCCCCTCACCCGTGAATGCTGCGTTTTGTGTGTTTTTTGTTTTGTTTTGTTTTGTTTTGTTTTGTTTTGTTTTTTTTGGGTGTGGGTGGAGTGTGGGGATTGATTTCACATCCGGAGAGTTTTACTGTGGATACTGAAGAATAACTTATGCTTTGTTTATTACATTAGTTTAATTTTAATTAAATTATATTTTTTCAACTAGATTTTTATCTTTTTTTTTCTTAAAAAATCAATAAAATTATAACTAATTTTTAAAAATTCAACCAACTTCAACTAACGATCCAAACGGACGCTTAGTTAGAAAGTTATGTTTTAAACTAGTTAGGGAATCAAACCTATTATTACACAAAAATTATCTTGTAGGTATTAAACTTTTGAAATTTATAATAGATTTTTTAAAATATAATAAATTATACCATATATGTTTTTGATCAATCTTTAGATTTTCAAATAAATCTTTAGATTTTCTATTATTTTTTTAGTAAATCTTTTGATTTTCAAGAAAATAACACATGTACCGTTTGTTTTTAATAAAATATTTATGTGCATAGTTCAGGTTACGAAGAGAAAGAGAGAGAAGGAAGGAGAGAGAGAAAGGAGAAATAACTTTTTTTTTTAAAAAAAAATTTAAGATATAACTTATTATTACTCTTTTAGAAAAGTTATTTGACTTTTTTTCTCTGAAAAAAATTATCTCATTTCAACTTAAAATAATAAAATTATGAACTTTTTTAAGTTTGAATTTTTGAAAAATAAAAAAGAGAGCTTTGCATTTGTACAGTGAAATTGGTTTATTTTTTGAGAAATGACAAAAATCAATTGAAAAACTCCATTTAGAGTTAATGTCACAAACAACCCCTTAATTAGAACACGTGCTAGTCCCTGAAAATGTGCCAACAAAAAAAAAAAAGAAAAAAAAGGAGGATATGATCAATGATCAGATAACTGTTTCACTAGTAGAAATTGTGGATTACACGACGGTTTTTTACCGTCGTGTAAAGTTTACACGACGGTATACCAACCGTCGTGTAATCCAGTGTCGTGGTATATAACACGATGGTTCCGTTACCGTCGTGGTATCTCAATGTTATACCACGGTGCGTCGTCATCAAAATCACATTACACGACGGTTCGGCCAAGAACCGTCGTGTAATAAAGACATTACACGACGGTTCTTGACCGAACCGTCGTGTAATGTCAGACATTACACGACGGTTCCTCTCCGAACCGTCGTGAAATGTCAGACATTACACGACGGTTCAAGATCCGTCGTGTAATGTATTTATTTAAAAAAAAATTGGGTTTTTTTGGTGATTTCCCGTGCAATACACGACGGTTCAAGATCCAAGATAGTAACTTCAATTATCAAATTAAAAATACATACCAATTTTTACATTGCAAGTTCACATATCATAATTAATGAATTGCATTACATGGCTAGCTCATTCTCCCCTAATCAAATCCAAATCCTCATAAGTATAAAATTCTTTACTTTCTAGTACGTCAATTCCATTCAATACTATGTCCCTCATAAAACCTAAAATAAAATAACTACATTCAACACTTCCCTCTTGGAGAGGACAAGGACGATCCGAAATTATAGTTTTATAGTCTTGTCTCCTTCTAATCCCTTGACCGGCCATAATCTTCCAATCCGATAAGGCCCTAGCAAATTGGTAAAATTGAAACTAATTAATTAAGATACATATAATAATTAAGATTAAAAAAAATTAACATATTAAAATTGACTTACATGTAATCTTGCTAGAAGACTTCATGTAATCTTGCTATAGTTATGCTTTGAATATTGATCAAACTCTATTATCTTTTTTGAAAAGGAAAACTCATTGTGGCATTCCGTCGAGCATGTTGTGTGCGTAAAAAATACATGTTCACAATCATTTTCACACCTCATATAATATAAAGTGTCAAAATTAACGATTCACAATCATTTTTCCCCTCTACAAAGAGAAATATTAAAAACAAACACACTAATTTGCAACAATGGATCTTTAGTACTAACAACAATACAAACAAGCAAATATGGTTTAGTTTATATATGAAGTCACCTTACTTTTCTTTGAAAAAGAATAGTCACGGCCAAAGCAAGAAGGAAGTGGCGGCGGTGGCAACGGCGGATTGACTGGAATTTAAAAGAGAGGTGTCGGCGGGTTGGTGAAGTATGTGTGGGTACTTGAGAAAAGTAAAGAGTGTGAAGAGAAATAAGGAGATGCGAGCGAATATATTAAGAGAAATAAAGAGGAAATTGTATTTAAGTAATTAGTTTTCGCACGGAATTCGAAAAATGAAAACTTAAAATTTTCAAAATTTTTGAGCATTACACGACGGTTCGGAAAAAACCGTCGTCTAATCGGAGGATTAGACGACGGTCACTTGGGGACCGTCGTCTAAGCCCCCAATCTGGAGGATTAGACGACGGTCCTGGGGGACCGTCGTGTAAGCCAAAGGTGGCTTACACGACGGTCACCCAGGTGACCGTCGTGTAATCCCCCTGATGGGGGATTACACGATGGTCCCCCAGTGACTGTCGTGTAAGCCGCGCGCCCGCACAACCTCAACGCGCGCCCGCGCGCCCCCAGCCAAACCAGAGGCCAGAGGCACCAGAACCAGGCGCGCGACCAAGGCGCGCGCCCGCGCAACCAAGGCGCGCGCCCGCGTGACCCACGCGCGCCCGCGCGCTCAATCAAGCCGAAGCAGGCTCCAGGTGCGCGCCCGCGCGCTTCCCCAGCCAAGGAGGGCAGCACGTTTCCCCAACAAAGAGTCCCTATACTTTACACGACGGTTCCTTGAAACCGTCGTGTAAAGTGGGTGCGAAGACCACTTTACACGACGGTTTCTTAGAACCGTCGTGTAAAGTATGGACTTTACACGACGGTTCCTTGACACCGTCGTGTAAAGTGGATGCGAAGACCACTTTACACGACGGTTCTAAGAAATCGTGGTGTAAAGTCCATACTTTACACGACGGTTCCTTGAAACCGTCGTGTAAAGTGGGTGCGAAGACCATTTTACACGACGGTTTCAATGAGCCGTCGTGTAAAGTGGGTGAGAAGACCACTTTACACGACGGTTTCTTAGAAACGTCGTGTAAAGTGGCCTTCGCACCCACTTTACACGACGGTTTCAAGGAACCGTCGTGTAAACCTCACTTTACACGACGGTTCCAAACGAACCGTCGTGTAATCTCCGTCGTATAATCTACCTTTTGTAGTAGTGTTTCAACAAAATGCTTGCTGAAAACTAAAGTGGTGTTTTTTTCGCTAAAGACATCTTCATTTGTCTTTTCATGTGCAAAGATTCTCAAGCCCTACCTTATCCTTAACAAGTAAATTATAATAACAATAATGCACAAACATTGAAAGCAAGATAAGTATTGACATATATCTAATATTTTTAGATGACTCTCGTGAGCAAAAAACTATGTACGTATTTTAGATGACTAATATTTTGTAGGATAAGATATGAAAGAACATAAGAAAACCAATCTAAAATTTCTTATAAAAAGAAAATTTATTGTGACGTATCCCAAGAACGAATTAAAGGCTTGTGCACTTTAGAAGCCAATAAATCATCATATTTGGAGATAACATATAAAGATGTGTTTGGAACAATCATCGTTCATATTTCAGTTTGTTTATGTTTTTAATCTGCATTTATTCATGCAAATACCCTTTACTCGCCACCATCCGTCGTCACCCTTTGTCTCTGATCGGACGGTTCTTGTTAAATAAGTGTACATATCCAACGAATGCATCAAAGTCAATTCCATATATCTATTACATGTCACGAAGAGCACAAAATATGAGAAATTGGAAATACTACAAAAGAGAATATGAGACCACAAATCCTACTTTATTCCCCAACATTTTTAATGCAAATAGTATAATCATAACTAAATTACTAACTAACTGGATTTATCACTAAATCAACAAATTGAGTTAGACATGTCGTAGACGTGCACTCATTGGTACTTCTAATTTAATTGAAAGGCATTATATAATATTTAATTACTTGCTTTTACCAATACGAGAAATGACGCTTGCAGCATTACTCATATATTATTGATTTAAAAAAACCTACTCTAAGGAGACGTACATATTAAAAGTGCTAATTTCTCCTAATTGTTTCTTCCCGTTATATATATATATATATATATATATATATATATGTAGATTATCTATGTATATATAAAAGTCGTATGCATTACAGTAAAAGGAGTGAAAATAGGGTCATCTTTATACACCTTATAATTTTTGAAATGTTTTCAAACTTTGAATTATGAAATTATATAAATAAAAAAATTGTGATTGATTTTTCAAAAGAAAAAAAAATAAAAATTTAATTATAATTCATGATTTAAATGTTAGCATCAAACATCACCATATAATAATTAGACAAGAAATTCATAATGAGTACACGGTAAGTTGGTAATTTCGACGGGATTTGACTATTTGTTTTTCCGTCCACAAAAATTCAAACTACCTGTCCTTTCCTGACTAATTCAAAGAGTCTGAACTGATATTAGTTAACTTTAAATCCTTACCTCTATTTCTAGCCACAAAAAAAAAAAAAAAAAAAAAAATTATATATATGTCCTTTCCTCTATATTGGTCTATAAATACACAAACTCTAATGCCTACAAGCAAATCGTCACTAGAACACATTTGGAGGCACCACTTGAAATTCTTCTTTTAATTTCTTATATAGTTTCCAAAATTACTACCATGAGTTTCCCAGTTCTAGCCCAAACTACTAAACCTGAAATAATCCCTCGACGGACAGCAACATTTCATCCTAGCATTTGGGGAGATAGGTTTCTGAACTATGACTCTCAAGACAACATGGTAACACATACATGCATATATATATGTATATGTATACATATATATTCGAATGCAAGCTTATATTTTCAGTGCACTAGCTAGTTCATATATTACATGTGAGATATATATATATATATATATATATTTATAAGTATATATATGAGTATATTTCCTAAATTTGGAGGTGAGGATTTAAACTTTTCAAGTTGGTGGAATTAGGTTAGAAATAATATCGTTATGCTTTGGACTTATTTGGTAGAACTTCTTAAAAACTGTTTTTAAATTTATGATTTCAAAAACTGCTTAAAAATGTATTTGGATGATTTGCTATAAGAGTTTCCCGTCAAAATCAGAAAATTTGAATTTGGAAAAAATTCTTTTGAATAGATTTTAAAATTTGTATTAAAGTTTAAGTTAGGCATTACTAAATATATTTTAACCTAAAAAACTTTTAAATTTATTTTGACTTCAAAAGCTCACGTAAAAATATGGTAATTCTAAGCATTTTTAGCTTACTAAAAAAATAAAAACAAAAACTCTCTCTAGCAGGTCCATATATCTAGAACCACCAGTTATACCTACTATATCTTCCTTTATGACGTACCATTTACTCATCATAACGTAGGCCAAGTGACACAACTTTCCCTTCTATTACAGAGAAATGATAGGACGAAACAGCAAGTTGAAGAACTAAAAGAAGTGGTAAGCAGGGAGGTATTTAGGGCTGCACATGATTCTTCTAAGAAATTGCAGTTAATCGATGCAGTTCAACGCTTATGCTTGTCATATCATTTTGAAAGAGAGATAGATGAAGCACTTCAACAAATATATGATACCTATCAATACCATGTTCACGATGGAAATTTGTATAATGTTGCTCTCTGTTTTCGACTACTAAGACAACATGGATATAATGTTTCCTCAGGTAAGTCTCGATAACATAATTATTCAAGTAAATTTCAAAGAAGGTATATTTGGCACGTATGTTCCTTAAACTTTTCATGACCAGCGAGTTACTCGCTAAACCCATTTTTCTTGTTGAAATATAGTTTGTGAATTTAACAAAATGTTATAGAGTGTAGAGTGTAGTATTAGAAGTAGTGACAATTGTGAAAATTTAGATGGAGGTCACATTCTCTTATACACATTAATAGATAATTAAGCATGTTTGAAGGTTCTACTGAAAATTCTTATCATGTTTGGAGCATGTCATGTGTCACGGGCATGACAGTATTTTCCTGTCAAAATTTCAACATCACGAATTGATTTAATTGCACTTCACGACATTTTTACTAAATTTAGTGGTACTTTATCATAATCAAAAAGTTCAAAAAACACCTTGTCAATTGAATGGAAGTTCAAAGGATATAAGTGATTCAAAAAGATATACACATATAATAATATATGACTTATATAATTTTAACAAGCGCAGATTTATTTGAAAAATTCAAAGATGAGAGTGGCAAGTTCAAGGAAAGCTTGATCGGTGACATCTCTGGTATGCTTGCCTTTTATGAGGCCTCGCATCTGAGGTTGCATGGAGAAGAAACACTAGAGGAAGCCCTTGTCTTCACCACCACTCACCTCATGTCCGTCGCAAGCGAAAAAACTGATCCACTATCGGAACAAATCAGACATGCCCTGAACCGGCCACTGCGAAAGAGCCTCGAAAGGTTGCAGGCAAGGCTGTACCTTCCAATCTACCAAGATGATGCTTCCCATAACAAAGCTTTGTTGGAACTTGCAAAGTTAGATTTTAATATTCTCCAATCTTTGCATAAAGAGGAGCTTGCTGAGATTCTCAGGTAAAGCTATATCCAAGCATTGTTCTGGAATAAATAGATTTTTATGTTAATTTTTTACGTAACAGTAATACAAAACGTATTTCAGAAATAGTAGTTTTTTTTTTCTTTTTTTTTTTTTTTGGTGGTGGGGGAGGGGTTCTTACCGTCATATTATTTGTTATAATTATACAGCTTATTATAGCATGCACAGTAAAAATAAAAATAAAAATAAAAGTTTGTAATTATAAAAGAGGTTAAATTCTTTTTTATCTCTAAATTATAGGTCCAATCTCATTTTAGTCCTGAAACTTTATAACTTTCCAAAATTAGTCTTTGAATTATTTATTTGTCCAATAATAATCCTTCCCTCCAAACCGTTAAAAATTGAACTGTACTTACCACACGAAGATTAAGTAAATTTTAATTAAGGTTAATTTTGGCACTAAATAATTCTAGAACACAAGTGATATAACTTTAAAAGTTGAAATCTGGAATTCGAAAGTTACAAAATTAAACTTGACTATGATAATTGTAATCCTTTTTTAAAAATGTTTTGGAGAGTGACTATAATGAGACAAATTAACTAATTAAATTTTAGTTCTTTGACGTTTTTAAAGATCGAGTACTAAAAAGAGATTGCACCTATAGTTTAGGACCAAAAATGAAATAAATTCTTACAATAATCACTGTTGATTCTAACATTTTGTGTTTGGTGTGCCACTGTGACCACGGCAGTATTTTTTTTAGACTTAGATAAATTCTGCTGACTAATGCTTTTATATGTTCAAAATATTTTAGGTGGTGGAAGGAACTAGACTTTACAAATAAGCTACCTTATATAAGAGATAGGATTGTGGAATTATATGTTTGGATATTGGGAGTGTATTTTGAGCCTCAGTACTTGCTTGGAAGAAAAATCCTAACCAAAGTCATTGCCATGGCATCAGTCCTTGATGATACCTACGACTCCTATGGTACTTTTGAAGAACTTCAGCTCTTTACTGAAGCAATTGAAAGGTTCGACAATATCTACAAATAAGCAATATATATACCACTATTTGTATTATTAATTTGATTAATTTTAATTTTCAAGAAATATACGCAGTCTTACTTCGTCTTTTAGAGTTTAAAATATAACATTATTGACATCTATATATATATGATTAAGTGTTTCTTCATTGTTCATTTAATGACATAAACATTAAAAAAAAAATGAGGGAATGAAACATGTGGGTCTCACATAATAGGTTGGTGGAGGATAATTTGGTTATACAACTGTTGGACAGCTAGCTAATAATTGACAATTGAATTAAACCAAACCTATATATGTTACCTAATTGATCCAAAAATTATGATTTTCATATATTATATTAGTTGGGTAATATATATGAATCCAATACAATTCACATATCCAACCAACTACTAATTAACTAATATTTATTTTACTAAATTACCCACCATCTGTGGTTCACTCCGTCACTTTTTTAATATTTTTTGTTCTAAAATTCAGCAAAAATAAAATATTTGATAAGCTCATATATCAATAATGTGACAATAATGTTTTGTGATATATATATATGTGTGTTTATGTATATATAGTTAATTACTTAGCTGAATAGCTAGGAATATTTCAGGTGGGATATTAGTTTTAAGGATCAACTGCCGGAGTATATGCAACTCATTTATCAAACACTTCTGAAAGTTTATCAAGAAATTGAGGAAGAGATGGAAGAAGAAGAAAAATACCGTGTTCACTATGCAAAAGAAGCGGTAAAAGCTAGCTAATTTGATTTTGCATTTTTTTTAATAATGTTTGCTTAAGTTAATGAATATTGCTTGTGTGTTATTATGATATAATCTGATATGATCTAATCTCAGATGAAAAGTGTAGTTCGAGCATTCCTTGATGAAGCCAGATGGTTAGAACAAGGATACACTCCATCTTTGGAGGAGTATTTGCAAGTTGCATTGGTTTCTGCTGGTTACTTCATGCTTTCAACCACATCTTTAGTTGGAATAATGGAAAATGATATTATAACCAAAGACGTCGTTGAGTGGGTGTTTAACATCCCTAATATTGTTAAAGCTTCAACAATCATTTGTAGGCTCATGGATGACATTGCTTCTCACAAGGTAAGGCCACCCTTGACTAAAATCCTTTTTTTTTTTTTTTTTGGAAAATGACCAATATTATTTTTGCATACTGGTATTGAAACGTTTTATTAAGGGAAAAACACGAACTCTATTCTTTTTATATCATTCTAAAATTACATAAGAATAAAGACTGATACTTGTAAAATTGATCAAACCCACGACCCTCTGCTTCTTATGCCCTTGGACCTAAGGATACCTAATTATATTCTACTCAAAACAGGTTAATGAAACGCTTAAATAACCATTCTCATCCCTGCATTTTAAGAGTATAGTCAATTTGATACATAAGTTTGAAAAGGAAAATTTTAAAAAAACTATGTTTCCAACCGGGAATCTTCTTGGATTGGCTGGGAGAGAAAAATCAATCAATATGATGAGGATATCAAAACAATGGAGAGTTTAAATTCAATTGGAATCTTTTTTAAAATAGTTTTTCAAATATACGTGCCAATTATTTTAAAAATCTAAAATTTTTGTAAGTTACTTTTATTTTAATATTTCTTTTTCTTTAATAGATAATTGTGAGTTACAATTATCTTAATTTTTTAAAAAATTAAGATTTCGTTGGTATTAGATAATATGTATAAGTTTTTTTTTATTTTTTTATTTTTTGGTTTTGGTTTTGTGCAGTTTGAGCAAGAGAGAGAACATATAGCATCTTCTGTTGAGTGTTTGCAAAACAATATGGAGTATCAGAGCAAGAGGCATGCGGTGAATTGAATAAAAAAGTGGTTGATGCATGGAAAGATATAAACGAAGAGCTCCTTATAAATCCAACGGCTGTGCCAAGGCCTGTCCTAATTCGAGTTCTTAATCTCACAAGAGTAATTGATCTCCTTTACAAAGACGGTGATGGCTATACACATGTTGGCAAAGTGACTAAAGATTCTGTTGTTGCATTGCTTATAGATTCAGTTCCAGTATGATTCACTGCTTTATAATATTTCTCTCTTAAATAAAATAAGATAATAATAATTAAAAAAATTACAAGGGTAAAAGAACCTTTCTCTCTGTTTGTTTTGTTTTCCTAAATATACAAAAGACTGAATCTCATATTCCTTTTTTATCGTAAAAAATGCACCGTTTTGGTGCTTGCTCTCTTTTTATTTTTATTATTTTTTTATTATTTTTTGGTTTGAAGTTTACTTTTAAGGGTTTGGTCAACTATAGAAAGTTGTTCATGGTACCAGCGTTATAAGTGCAAAGTTGTGTTGATCCAACAGATGTGTAAAAGTCAATTTGAACAGCAACGTATGTCCCCTGATCTCTTTTTTTTTTTTTTTTGCCTTCCACTTGTATCCCTTGAATGCCATTATTATTATTATTATTATTATTATTATTATTATTATTATTATGTAGTATCATCATATTAATGGTGCCAAAAAAGTATTGCAAATGTTAAAATATGATATAAAAATTGATTCCTTTTATATGTGTACCAACCTTTTTACATTTTTGTTTTTTTGTTACGTGTATAGTACTTTAATTTTGTTTTGATCATTATCCTAATAAATAGGTCTTATCTTATTCTTATAAAAGAAATGATATAAACTCTTGCTCATGTCATGGTCGTTCTATATGCATCCTTTTTGGTGTTTTTTTTTTTTAATCTTTTCTTAACTTCAAATCCTTTGTTCTTTTCTTTTTGTTTCAGTACACATTTTTCTCATCATTTTTGTCCACACATGCCCCCTCTTCTCTGTGTTTCTTTTTCTTTTCTTTTCTTTCTTTTGCTCATATGGTATGTAATACCCGTCATAGTTTACTATCTCTCATCATAACTTTTGAGATAATAATAATGAAATTAATAATAGTAAAAATTTATATATTGACAATGCTGAAAGTTGGAAAATTTTTCTTTCATAAAACTTAGATTTGAAAATTAGATATTAAATTAAATACTAAAATTCTATTGCAAATGTAGTTGCGGAGACAAAGTCTATACCAAGTAAAATATAAAAATTAATCCTAACAAATGTTCAAAACACTACCAGAAATAAACTTTAAAACACTTTAGGAAACATTCTAATAGTTTCCAAAATTTGCGAATTTAAAAAGTCTTGGAAATAAATCCATAAATTTTAAAACAAAATATAATGTTAATAACTTAAGTTTCGTTCTCAACAAAACCGTTCCAATAACTAGCTCCGCCACCATGCACACCCCACGGTAGGCCTCTTCCAATTCTAGACTTTGGCTTAGTCTTACGTACCCTTATCTGTAACATGCGAAAATAACTATATTAAGTGATTGCTTAATAAGAACATCTATGGACTAACAAAACATTTTTAAAATTTAGTAAAAATATAAATCTTAAAACTTGAAACATAAAATGGAATATAATCACGAAAGCGGTAATTAGAGATAAGAGGGTGGAATTATATATGATTTGACACATAAACTCATTTGATTGGATGGAACTAGACTTTGCAAATAATAAGCTACCTTATGTAAGATATAAGATTGTGGAATTATATATGTTTGGACATACAAACTCATTTGATTGGAGGAATCAGCTCCTCCACAATAGACTATGTTATTTTATGTAAAACGATTTTGAATTTTTTTTTTAAAAAAAATCTATTCAAAAAGAAAATATTTCGCTGAAATTAAAGGAAATGCATATTGGATCTTATAAATATTGTGACTATCAATTTAGTACTGTAACAACGTGTAAGATCGGTTGATTAGAATTGGAAAGCAATTGTTCATCTAAAATAATTGTTTGCCAATTCCCATATGCTTTGTCTTTCAATACATGGATCCTTACATATAATATTAAATCATGTTTACAATAATTGTGCTGCAGTTTTCGTGGATAAATATTTTTCCAACAAAAATGCCATGCGTTTCCCTTTTTTTGTCATTTTTTTTAAGGGCCTTTTTTTTCTTTAAAAATTAAACACAAATTGCAAATATTTAAATACCAAACTACCCCAAAATTTGATATATTTAAAATCATACACAAAAATATTGACTATATATATATATATTTTAATGAAAAGAGAGATCAACTAATAACAAAATACTTTTATCATTTTAATTTGAAAATTTTAAATTCATTGTTAATACTTGTGAAAAAATAATTCATGACTCTGTAATTTATGATTCCATAATCTTACAGAATAGTCTTGTCACCAACCCTGGAAAGGATTTGCTACCAGAAGAATATGGTTGATCATTATTAGCAGTCATAGAAGAACTCAATTTTTCACGTTGATGAATTCTTAACCTTTCCTTTTTGTACGCAAACTTGTGGTTGTAGTGTTCCTCGATCGAACCAATAATTTGTGGTAATTAAGATTTTTTTTTTAATTTTTTGTAAATAAAAGATACGGTGATAGTCTTATTATTTTTAAGTTTTTTAATTCAATAAACAGGAATATTTTTTTAGATATAATAAAATCAAATTTTTTATATTAATTTTTCATAATCTTCTACTAAAATCTATCATATCATCAATTATAACATTAACAATTAAAACTGAAACAGAAATCCAAATAGAAGATAATAAAACTCGATTGAAGGAAAAAGGAATACCTAATAAAGAAGTCACTCTTTAACATATCACATAAATTAAGATTTTTTTTTTTTTGAAGTTAACTAAGGTAATTATTGTCTATATATATATATATATATATATATATATATTCTACCGGACAATTATTATATTTATAAGAACTGTTCCTGACACCGACGGTTTTGGTAAAGCTGATATTTTTTCATTTTACTAATCAGCTACTGGTCTTCTTCCTCTTCTTCATATTTTTGGTGTAATGTGAAAAATTAATGTCCACTAGATTTTGTTAGCATTATTAATAATTTTGTCTGTTCTAGTTTCAGCTTTATTCCCAAACATTCAACATTAAATTATGTCGCTATATGTGTTTAGGTTTTGTTTGACCAAACATTTAAGTTTAACTCTTATTATATTTTTTTTATCTTAATTTTTATTTTTTAAATCAATAAAATTTACAATTAATTTTTTAAAAATTAATTATTTTTAATTTAAAAATTTTATCTTCAATTGACGAATCAAATGGAAGTTTAATTTGAGATTAGAGATTAAATCATGAAGCTCAAAATATAGTTAGATGGATTTATAGTTAAGGCAAAGTTTATGCTTGCAACCATATTGACATAGATTTTAGAATTAGAGAATACTTATTAACCAAACCCATATATTAACAGTACTACACATTTACTTTTCTTGTAGGGAGAAGTATAACTCAAGTAATTGATTGCTTGCTTAATAAATAGAATTATTGATTAAAGAAAAACCATTAGAGAATCTATTACTCCCACATATGCTTTCTATAAGCTTAATGATTTAAAAAGAAAATTTAAAAAAAATACATTTGGAAATCTCAATTAGGTTGGCAACAACCTAGCACCCCCATAATTTTGTCAAGAGCTTTAAAGGAGCGGCTCAGATACTAGAGCGAAAAGGATACACTCAGTTCACGCCTCACTACATAACTTGGTACTGCCCAGAATCTTTTCTGCTGAGCAAACAATGCAAGTCTCAATGCATCAATCATGGACGATACTGCGCTTCCGATCCGGAGCAGGATTTCAGTAGAGGTTATGATGGGAAGGATGTTGTGATTGAAAATCTTCGTCAAGCTTGCGTCTTTAAAGTTGCCAATGAAAGTGGAAAGCCATGGCTTTGGTGGGACTATGTGCCCGATGAAAGAGAAGAAGTACAATGAAGAATGTGCAAACCAAGTTATCAAATGAGTCGGTCGGTCATGGTTAAATTTGGCATATCCGTGCACCAACTTTGCGTTGTATTTTTGTTTCTTTGTCTATATTGCTTTTTACCATCCTCCAACATTTTACCAAGTTCATACCTAGTCATTGCTACTTGCCTCTTCATTTCCATTTTGATGATGTTTTTGTTCTTAGTACCAAAGCGCTTGCCGTAATGTGTAGGTAAATTCTTATTTCATACTACCATTGATTCGATCTAATGCTCACTTTGGCAATGGTGTTTCCCTTTTTTTGTCATTTTTTTTAAGGGCCTTTTTTTTTCCTTTAAAAATTAAATACAAATTGCAAATTTTTAAAATCCAAACTACCCCAAAATTTGATATATTTAAAATCATACACAAAAATATTCACTACATATATATTTTTTAATGAAAAGAGAGATGAGCTAACAACAAAATACTTTTATCATTTTAATTTGAAAATTTTAAATTCATTGTTAATACTTGTGAAAAAATAATTCATGACTCTGTAATTTATGATTCCATAACCTTACAGAATAGTCTTGTCACCAACCCTGAAAAGGATTTGCTACCAGAAGAATATGGTTGATCATTATTAGTAGTCATAGAAGAACTCAATTTTTCACGTTGATGAATTCTTAACGTTTCCTTTTTGCACGCAAACCTGTGGTTGTAGGGTTCCTCGATCGAACCAATAATTTGTGGTAATTAAGATTCTTATTTTTATTTTTTATTTTTTTGTAAATAAAAAATATGATGATTGTCTTATTATTTTTAAGTTTTTAATTCAATAAACAGGAATTTTTTTTTAGATATAATAAAATCAAAATTTTTATATTAATTTCTCATTATCTTCTACTAAAATCTATAGTATCATTATCAATCATAACATTAACAATTAAAACTGAAACAAAAATCTAAACAGAAGATAATAAAACTCGATTGAAGGAAAAAGGAATACATAATAAAGAAGTCACTCTTTACCACATCACAGAAATTAAGATTTTTTTTTTTTTGAAGTTATCTAAGGTAATTATATCTATCGGACAATTATTATATTTATAAGAACTGTTCCTGAGACCGACGGTTTTGGTAAAGCTGATATTTTTTCATTTTGCTAATCAGCTACTGGTCTTCTTCCTCTTCTTCATATTTTTGGTGTAATGTGAAATATTAATGTCCACTAGATGTTGTTAGCATTATTAATAATTTTGTCTGTTCTAGTTTCAGCTTTATTCCCAAACATTCAACATTAAATTATGTTGCTATACGTGTTTAGGTTTTAAGTTTAACTCTTATTATATTTTTTTATCTTAATTTTTATTTTTTTTAAATTAATAAAATTTATAATTAATTTTTTAAAAATTAATTAATTCTAATTTAAAAGTTTTATCTTCAATCGACGAATCAAATGTAAGTTTAATTTGAGATTAGATATTTAAATCATAAAGCTCAAAATATAGTTAGATGGATTTCTAGTTAAGGTAAAGTTTATGTTTGCAACCATATTGACATAGATTTTAGAATCAGAGAATACTTATTAACCAAACCCATATATTAACAGTACTACACATTAACTTTTCTTGTAGGGAGAAGTATAACTCCAGTAATTGATTGCTTGCTTAATAAATAGAATTATTGATTAAAGAACAACCATTAGAGAATCTATTACTCCCACATATGCTTTCTATAAGCTTAATGATTTAAAAAAAAAATTAAAAAAATACATTTGGAAATCTCAATTAGGTTGACAACAACCTAGCACCCTCATAATTTTTGCATCCCTATATTTTACTGATAATAATTGAAAATTTACGTAGTGTCAAAAAACCGAAATAAAAATAACTAGCCATGTTCATCGAAGAAATCACTGAGAGAAAACAACTACACTATAATTATAAAAAAAATAAAAAATGAAAACCACTGCAAAGCAGAATATAATCTGACAAAACTGCATGGAGCCTGCTAGACCACACATTTGGAAATCAGCTTTAACATTGGACCTCATAAAAAAACCTGGGAATAATTGGAAAAAGCAAATAAGAAAAAAGGCTACGATTGCATTATAATTAATAATCCCACTGTAAACGAAATCACTATAAAGTATTCATGAATTGATTACAGCCAAGTACGATAGACAGTGCTAGGAGTTCGAGAAGATTACGCTACTAAATTTCCCTCACTATGAACATGTGTAAAGGCAACAAAATCCATATTAAGACACTTAACCCAAGCACCTATCTCAAGCCGGACGCAATTACGCAAGTAGTAATTCAACAACTCATAATCAATATTCCACATAGTTCTTTTTCTCGAACAAATATCTCATACATCCTGTCGTCTTACTAGGAACATTTATCATGATAAATATTTAGATCATACACACGCTTTTCTTATCTAGACGACAAATCACAGCTATTGTCTAAATACATTTATATACACACACACATATATATGTGTGTGTATGTGTGAATTATTGATGCACACTTTCCGCAACACACCATGGGCACGTCATAATTATATCTAATCAGTCATCATAATCGTATTGCAGGCCTTTTTCTAAGAATTATTTGTTGCCCTCTTAAAAAGATTAAAAGAGAGAGATGGAGAGAGAAAGAGAGAGAGATTGTGGTGGTATGTTACAGTATATTCTAACCTTATCTGGACGACAAATCACAGCTATTGTCTAAATACATTTATATATACACACACACACATATATAAATATATGTGTGTGTGTGTGTGAATTATTGATGCACACTTTCCGCAACACATCATGGGCACGTCATAATTATTCCTAATCAGTCATCCTGATCGTATTTGCAGGCCTTTTTCTCAGAATTATTTGTTGCCCTCTTAAAAAGATTAAAAGAGAGAGATGGAGAGAGAAAGAGAGAGAGATTGTGGTGGTATGTTACAGTATATTCTAACCTTATCTAGACGACAAATCACAGCTATTGTCAAAATATATTTATATATACGCACACATATATATGTGTGTGTGTGTGTGTGAATTATTGATGCACACTTTCCGCAACACATCATGGGCACGTCATAATTATAGCTAATCAGTCGTCGTGATGGTATTTGCAGGCCTTTTCTCAGAATTATTTGTTGCCCTCTTAAAAAGATTAGAAGAGAGAGATGGAGAGAAAAAGAGAGAGAGATTGTGGTGGTATGTTACAGTATATTCTAAACTAAAGTCTTCTATTCAGTACAATATAATATCTTATATATGAATTTAAGTTGTTTTAAGTATGAACTTAAGTGATTAAAAATATGAATTTATATAAAAGAAAATATAGTTAAAGTGAATATAAATTCTCTCATTTTATATTTTTTTCTGCATGAATTCACATTTCTAATAACTAAATTTTATATTCCTAATAACTAAAATTCACATTTGCTGGATACCATCTGAAACCACGTAAGAGACCAACCCCATATTTTAATATGTCAATTATATTCATATCATGATTTATTTATAGTTCAGATTTCTGCCATCGAATCTATTTATGTACAAGAAAGCATAAATAGTTTTTTTTTTAAAAAATTAAAAGTGAGATAATTTTGTGGCATTTTTGAAAATTTTTTTCTTTGTTATATGGTATTTATAACTAAATAACATTTTTTTAGGTGTTTTTTAATAAATAGCCGAAGTTTTTTAACATTAGTTAAAAGACTTTTTTTTTCTAAAATAGTTAATTAATTTCTTAAATAATCAATCAGTGATTGATCACGTAATAGTCAATCAATGATTAACTTATGATCAATCATTGATTAACTATAACGTAAATCATTAAATTTCATAGTCAATCACTGATTGACCATTAGTCAATTACCAATTTTTATAGTCAATCATTGATTGACCAAATTTGAAAAATGACAAATGATCATTTTTCTATTAAAAAAAAAGTCGAGTTATCTATTAGATTAGGTAATTAAAAAATGTCACTCAACCTAAATTTCCTTGTTATATTTTGTACTATTAAATTTGAAGTATCTTAATTTGGACATTTCATATATGTCTCAGCTATGCGTACATATTGAAACCATACAAATCATTTTTATTGTAAGAACAAATTTGAAATATATAAAATATTTAGCCTAATTATTGAACCTAAAAAGAAGTAGGATAAACAAAGTTTTAGTGTTATACTAAACACAAGTTTACAACATATAATAGTTTTAAATGACTGAATTTTAATAGTCCAAAGATTAGAAAAACATGTTTGTCGTGTTCAATCCAATTTTTAATAGAACTCGAATTCACTCAATAAAAATCATAACCAACATATAATAAATCAAAAATCTATATAGTGGTGTGTTATAAATATCATAACAGTGCTCGGAATATTTACCAATTAAAGTTTTTTTTTTTTTTAATCTGATCGTGGCAATAAGTTTTTATCTTTACACCAATATATGCGATCATTTAGTATTAGTCAACATGTTTATCTCTAAAACACCTTGTAACAATAACAAAAATAACACCGTACCATGAAAAAAAAAAAATTTAATTGGGATTTATATGTAGTGTCCCTAGCATTATTCTAATATTAACAATAATAAAATCAATGTATTTTCCAAGTTCGAACACGTAGTAAATTCAGACGACCTGTTCTTTATTGAAAATATAATAATTTGGGCTGATATTTTTAAAAGTCCTTTCCTTGGTCTATAAATACACAAAAGCTTACAAGTCATCGCCACCATTAAAATCGTTCTCTCTTATAGTTTCAAAAATTGCAGCCATGATGTATCCCAGTTCTAGCCCAAAATACTAAACCTGAAATCCTTCGTCGTACAGCGACATTTCATCCTAGCATTTGGGAAGACAGGTTTCTCTACTATGATTCTAAAAACGTGGTAAAAATATATATTTATATATGTGTGTATTCGATTACAAGCTTGTATTTTTTGCACACTAGCTAATTTATATACTACATGGAATATATATATATATTCTTATTTTGGAGGCGGGATTAAAATTATGTATGTTGGAACGGAATTAGATGTAAAATTATCTCTACTTTATATTTGCAAACATGCATACAATAAGACGAGTTATGTCTACCTCTATAACGTACTACTTCATTTGCTTTGCTACTCATAACGAGAAGTAAGACCTTTTTTGCTTTTACTGCAGAGAAATGATAGGACGAAAAAACAAGTTGAAGAACTAAAAGAAGTGGCAAGCAGGGAGGTATTCAGAGCTGCACATGACTCTTCCGAGAAGATGAATTTAATCGATGCAGTTCAGCGCCTAAGCTTGTCATACCATTTCGAAAAAGAACTGAGGAAGCTCTTCAACATATATATAATCCAGACCATGATCAAGATGGAGATTTGTATGACGTTGCTTTCCATTTTCGGCTACTAAGACAACACGGATACAATGTGTCATCGGGTAATTATCTTTTGTTTGGACCACAGGTTCAAATCCACAATTCATATAGTAAATTTAAATTTTTGTGAGAGAAAATACTGTAGAAAAAGTTCGAAACTAAAATGATTTTAAACCGGTTGATAAATGGAGGCTTGAAATTGTTTGAGCAATTGTTCGAGTTTCTAGAAAGACATTTGGCACATCTTGAAATTTTTTTCGATCGATAAGTTATCACTATAATTTTAACTTAACGAAATTTTATATGACTCCTGTTGATGCCGAAAATGGTTCCGGCAACAACACCCGTGATGGTCGGGTAGTCGGGTTAGGACTGGCCAGTTGCTCCGCCGTCGATCACCTGCAAAAAGGGGAAGCACCTCGGAATGATGGGGACACCGGTATGGTGTCTGCCGCGGGCACTCCGATTCTTAAGTCAGTTGGGGAACTGATGAGCGAAAGGAGAGGCAGAGCTTTGGCAAGATAAGAATGACCATACCTGAAATCAGGGGCTTCATCCTTATTTATAGGTGTTTTGCTGGATCAGGTGCCCGGTTCGACCCGGCTAGGGCGGCCGTCGTGGACCTCTAGGGCCTGGGCACCTCATAGGTTAGCATGAATAGGGGTACTGATCAGCTGAGGCTACCTACTCCTGACACGGCACTGTGTGGTGGATAAATGTCCCATCGCTGCAGATGTCAGAATAGGTAGTGGCAGGTGACGCGACTGGTGTCAGTGGTAGGTAGGGCGGCGCAGGCAGTTATGAAGTGACGACGTTACGTGTCAGGGAGGGTTTCCATTGGCACGGGACTGGGAGTAGGTCGGCTGATATCCTGATCGGTCCTCCCGGCCTCCCGGGATAAGGCCGAGTACGTGCCGCACCAGAGAGAGAATTCCGAGAACCATAGGTGTGATCGGCTGATCGGGAGACTCATGCTGGCGGCTTGTCCCGCCTTCTCGGCGGGCGTAGACACCCTTCCCGGCGGTGTCCGTACAGGGGGACTGATTTGGCCATCAACATAAGCCCCCCAGCATCTCTGGCCGGATGCCGGTTAGGGGTGCTGCAAGTGCTGTCCTATCAACAGTGGTATGATGCGTACTCGGCTACACTGTATGATCGGGTCTACTCGGCTACTTGGATGACCGTACATTGTTGCCAGCTGTCCTACTGACGTGGCCCGATCTGCTGATGTGGCAGGACCTGCACACGTGGTATGCTTGGCGGGAA
Source organism: Ficus hispida (assembly GCA_025413025.1). Classification (NCBI taxonomy): domain Eukaryota; kingdom Viridiplantae; phylum Streptophyta; class Magnoliopsida; order Rosales; family Moraceae; genus Ficus; species Ficus hispida. The sequence goes on from CM046372.1 coordinate 25,397,929, forward strand.
GGTGAAGCGGCAAGCTCTGTATTTTGAAGTTTGAAATTTAAACAAGTGCGGGATTGGCGGGAGACCAAAACGTCGCCGTGGGAGTCGCGCCCGTTCGAATCCTCGAGCCCCCAGCTATAAATAGGAGGGATGGGGCGAGTCCTTTCCAAATTTCTCAAGAGATTCGTCGCCGAGAGCTACCGAGAACAAACTGACACGCCTCGTTGTGGAAACAAGACGAGAACGTCCGAGAAGGTATAATTTTTTGCTTTACTTTTATTATGAGTAGCGCGTCAGATTCCGAGAACCCTTCACTGTCGGGGGGCGTGGATATTTCGGGGAGCTCAGGCTCGGACTCGTCCGAGACGACACCCGATAATCTGTCCGGGTTTACGGATCCCTCTCCGAGTGAGCCGACCACACCGAGCAACCTGCAGCAGGAGGGGGCTGCTCGGCTGCAGGAGATCCTGCAGGTGGGTCCGGGCACCCGCCCGGACAGCCAATTCATCGAAGAGCTCGGGCAGGCCACCACCGCCCGTTCCGCTCCAGCAGGCGCTCCGCCAGCCGAGGAAACGGGCCCTTCGGCAAGATCGGCCGGCCAGGTCAGTACGTCGGGCCGAGACGGGTCTGAAAGCTCGTCGAGCTCGGGCCCGGCTGGGGAGCCACTCCACGGGCAGAACCGGCCGGCTAGTCGGCCGATGCACGTCAACGACTGTCGGGTCTATCGCCGATCCGACCAAGAGATGGAACGTCTAGCAGGGGGTTTGCCCGTCTACTCGGCGGATTATTACACTTCTGCTGTGACACCAAAGTACCTCGCCGCCCTCCGCCGAGATTTCCAGATTCCAGACGACGTTGAATTGAGGGCCCCGGGCGAGGACGATCTGCCGTCCCGAGCCCCACCAGGGTACGTCACCCTGCTGGCCGAGTACTTCCGGGCCGGGCTGCGATTGCCCCTCAACCAGTTCATGCGGCGGGTAATGGTGCGGCTGAATGTGGCTCCGGCACAACTGAACGCCAACGCCTACCGCGTGTTGGTCAGTTGTTACATCCTCTGGGCTAAGAATTACGCGGCCATAATGCCCTTCCGGGCCTTTCAGAACCTCTACAGGATGAAGTTGGCCCCTTCCTCGACGGGGTTCTATTATTTTCAGGGATTCAAAGGGACGTTCATCGGCATGTGCCCAGACTCAGATAAGCAATTTAAACATCTGTGGTTTTATGCCGGTGGCCGGTGGTTACACGAACGGCTTGCTCGGAATCAGCTGCCCCGTGCCGAGAGGGTCCCCACAGTTTTCAGGAGAGGCTACGTGTGGACTCGGGCCCCGCACATCCCTGAAGCACAGCGGGCTATAGTGGAATCGCTGTACGATCTGGCCGAGTCCGAGCGTAGCCAGAATTGGCTACTACGTCCGAGCAGCCTAAGTGAGTTCGGCTGGGTCGGCTCATCATCAGCTGCTGGTCAGCCGAGCGCGTCTCGCGAGGTCCCAGGGCAGGTGACCGTCGCGCGCATGCCCGAGCCCACAGTCCACTATCGTGCTCGGACGGATGGGGCATCCGAGACGGCGCCTGAAACACCCGCCCCAGCCCCATCCGGCGACCCGTCCTCCGAGACTTGGGGTCCAAGGATCGCCGACGAGGATCTGGGCCTGGTCATCCGCGGGCTATACCCCCCTAAGGGTTTGCGGATAGAAGGTCGGAGACAGAGCTCAGCCGAGCACTGATAAGCTTCTTTCTCAGGTGACTAACTCTTTTCCCTCTCTTGCAGAGCCAATGACTGACAGGCGGGGCACCAAGAGGCCAACGGATGAGGAGAGAATTGCCCGCCTTCAGAAGAAGGCGAAAATGGGCGACCGAGGCAAAGGGAGGGCCGAGACCTCTTCTGCCCCCGTGTCGAGTAGGCCCCCTTCTGGAGTGGTAGTCCAGGCCCTGCCGAGGAGTGCACAGACGGCCCCGACCAGTCGTCCAGCCGAGAGGTCAGAGTCCCATCCTGCCCGTCCCGAGGAGCGACTGTCTTTGCGGCCCGATTCGCGAACCGACTCGCGGCAGGATTCTCGCCCCACACGCCCCCGCGAGGACCGACTACCTCCTCCGCCAGCGTCCCGTGTGCGTCGAGAAGATTCTCCGGCTCACAAGGCCCTTGTTTCTAAATTCTTTGGCGGACTCTCCGTCGAGGTGGCCGAGTCATCCAAGCGCTCCGACGCCGTGGAGGCTACCGGGGACTGCATCCCCAAGCTAATAGAGGTGGGTCGCGTTGTAAAAATATATATTTTATTTTATTATTATTTTTATTTATTATATATTTATTATTTTTTTTACTGATACTTTGACTTGGTAGGCGCTGTGCCTAGTTTTCGCCGGGAACTCCGCCGCAAGAGCGGCTTCCAATAGGGCGGCGGACGACATAAAGCTCGCGGAGCTGCGAGCCGAGAACGCTCGCAATGCTGAGAAAGCGGCGGTATCAGCCAAGGACGCGGCGGTAGCAGCCGTGAAGGCCGCGGAGGAGAAGGCGAGGGCGTCGGAGAATCGCGCCATTGTAGCAGAGTCCGCTCGGCAAGGATTGGATTCGGAATTGCAGAGATTGTAGGGCGAGCTCGACGCTGCACGGGCCGAACACGCCCGTTACCTGGAGGTCGCATTGCCTGCCGCCCTCGAGGAGGCAAGGGCTCAGGCTGTGGAAGACTTCCTTGGCTCCGAGGACTTCAGTTCTCGCCTCCTGGCAGAGTACCAAAAGGGTATGAGGGATATGAAGGCCGGTTTCCGAGCGACCAACCCTACCCTGGTCGGCGTAGACTGGTCTTTTGTTCCCGAGGAGTCAGGGGAGGCGACCATTGAGGACGCAACAGAGGGTGAAGTATCCGGCGCTGCGAAGGTTCCCGAGCAGCCCGAACCACAAGTGGTGGTCCTTGACGACCCCGATCAGCCTGAGCAGGCCCCTCCCGAGCAGTCGGACGCGGCGCTCCCCCTCGACGCTCAGCCAGCCGTGCCCAGCAGTGATTCCATCTTACCCGGCAGCTTGACTGAGCGGTGACTTCATTTATCATCATTTTTTTTTTCGGGTTCGGGGGTGCCCAATTTTTACCCCCCTCCTTTTGACAATCAATATATATATTGACAAGGTTAATTTCTTCAAAAATATTGCTTTTGATTTCCTTGTATGCCCCCTCTCCCCCCTGGTTGGTTTGGGCGTGTTTCGCCCAATTCCAACCTTTGTTCTGGTCGGCTTCAGTCGAGCACCAGTTTGGTGCGTTGCCGATTTGTTTTGAGTATCGGTCAGGCACGCCTGTTTGTGAGTGACCGGTCGTGGGACTGACTCCGTGGTCCGAGAACCACGAGAGTATTTTGGCCCCTTGACCGGGCACGCCGCCACGGGAGTTTGTACAAGTTGGGTCCTGGTCGGGCACGCCTGTTGGTGAGTGCCCGGTCAAGGGACTAACTCCGTGGTCCGAGAAGGTTTGGTCCTGGTCGGGCACGCCTGTTGGTGAGTGCCCGGTCAAGGGACTGACTCCGTGGTCCGAGAACCACGGGAGTTTTGTTTGGTCCTGGTCGGGCACGCCTGTTGGTGAGTGCCCGGTCAAGGGACCGACTCCGCGGTCCGAGAACCACGGGAGTTTGGTTTGGTCCTGGTCGGGCACGCCTGTTGGTGAGTACCCGGTCAAGGGACTGACTCCGTTCCTGTGCGAAATACTGCTATTCACAGAAAGAATTTTATAATATTGAAGAACTGGGTCCGTACAGGAACTCAATCGAGTTGAAGAGAAAGGAGTACAGTTTTAGGGCTACTGATAGAAGCGCTTCAGGTGGTCGGCGTTCCACGGGTGGCCGAGAGGCTTGTCCTCATGGTCGACTAGCCGGTATGTTCCTGGCCGGACGATCTCCGTGATCCGATAGGGTCCGTCCCACTTTGGGCCGAAAGACCCGAGACTGGGCTCCTGAACGAGCACCCTCTTCATTACTAGATCCCCCACCTGGAAGATCCTCGGTCGGAATTTCTTATTGTAATACCTGGCTACGACTTGATTTCGAGCCGCCGTACGAATCAGGGCTTGTTCGCGCTTCTCTTCCACCAAATCAAGCTCAGGCAGCATTTCATCACTGTTGGCTTCCTCATTGTAGTTCTCGGTCCTGAAGCTTGGGAGCCCGATCTCGACTGGAATCACTGCTTCTACCCCGAAAGCCATCGCAAAGGGGGTCTCTCCGGTGGCCGCGCGTCTAGTGGTACGATAAGCCCAAAGTACTTGAGGTAACTCGTCAATCCAAGCCCCTTTGTGCTTCTCAAGGTTCTTCTTCAGATTCTCCTTGATAGTTTTGTTGGCAGCTTCCACCTGCCCATTCGACTGGGGATGCCCGGGAGAAGAGAACACTTTCCTGATCCCGTACTCTTCACAGAGCGCGTCGAATTTGCTCCCAAACTGCTTTCCATTGTCCGTGACCACGGTGTGGGGGAGTCCAAACCGGCAGATGATATTCTTCCATAGGAAGCTTGTGCACTTCGCCTCTGTCTGCTACGCCAAAGGTTCCACCTCGACCCACTTTGTGAGGTAGTCTATTGCTACAAGACAATATCGAAGCTGCGATCGGGCCATGGGGAGTGGTCCGATCAGGTCGATGGCCCATTTGGCAAATGGCCATGCGCACACCACCGAGGTGAGCTTCTCGGGGTGAGACTTGATAAAGTGGGAGAATTGTTGGCATTTCAAGCACTTCTGGGAGAATTCCCTTGCGTCCTTGCCCATGGTCGGCCAGTAGTATCCCTGTCAAAGGCATTTAAATGCCAAGGCTCTCCCCCCTGAGTGGTTCCCACAGACCCCGCTGTGTATCTCCTTCATGATGTATTCGGCCTCAGACGGCCCCACGCACCGTTGGTAGGGTGCGGAATGCCCTCGGCGATAGAGTTTCCCATTGATCAACGTGTACCGAGCTGACGAGTTCCTCACCCGTCGGGCTTCTTCTCGACCGTCTGGAAGTTTGGACTCCGACAGAAACCTGATGATTGGGTCCATCCAAGTCGGAGTGTTCTCGGCACAGAGGACCTGCTGCTCCTGCTCCGTGCTCGGCCGGTCCAACTTTAGGATTGGGAAGGAGACAGTGCCTTCGAGATCGCTCCCGGAGGCTAGTCAGGCGAGGGCGTCCGCCTCGACGTTCTCGGCGCGTGGGATTCTCGTTAGCCGATAGCTTGAAAACTGGGCAAGAAGGGATTTCACTTTCCTTAAGTAATCCGCCATCCGCTCCTCCTTCGCTTGGAATTCCCCCACGATCTGGTTAACTACGAGCATGAAGTCGCTGAATATTTCGACATCACATACTCCGAGTTCTCGGGCCAACTCAAGCCCGGCTACGACCGCCTCGTACTCTGCTTCATTGTTGGACGCTTTGAAGTTGAAGCGCAACGCCTGACTGGTCTTATATTTGTCCGGGCTTACCAATACAAGGCCCGCCCCGGAGCCCCCCGAGCAGGAAGAGCCGTCTACGAACAGCTTCCAACTTTCGGGAAGTTCGGGTGCAGCCGAGAACTGCTCGGCTGGAGTGGCCTCCTTGCCTCCTGAGAATGCTCGGGCGACCTCGGGGGGTACCGTGAACTCGGCCATGAAGTCGGCCAGTGCCTAGGCTTTGATCGCGGTTCGGGGGACGTATTCTACGTCGAATTCTCCGAGCTCAATCGCCCATTTCGCGAGCCGTCCCGACAACTCGGGGTTTTGCAAAACTTGGCAGAGCGGATAGCTAGTAGGGACGCGTATCGGATGTCCTTGGAAGTAGGGGCGTAGCTTGCGGGCCGAAGAGACCAACGCTAGGGCGAGCTTCTCCAGGGGGGGATATCTCTCTTCGGCCCATTGGAAGGCCTTACTACTGTAGTATACTGGGTGCTGTGTCTTGTCTTCTTCTCGAACTAGGACGGCGCTCACGGCCCTTTCCGAGACAGCAAGGTAAAGGTACAGCGTCTCGCCGGGAAGCGGCTTTGACAGCAGCGGTGGGGTTGCCAAGTACTCTTTCAGGCCCATAAAGGCGGCTTGGCACCTGTCGTCCCAGGCAGGTTTACCCTTGGCCTTCAGTGTCTGGAAGAAAGGGTTGCACTTGTCTGTCGACTTTGATACAAACCGGGAGAGGGCTGCGATCATTCCCGCGAGTCTCTGAATTTCCTTTGTAGTTCGGGGGGGTTGCAGGTCAAGCACGGCTTGGGCCTTAGCGGGATTGATCTCTATCCCCCTATGGTTTACCACGAACCCTAGGAATTTTCCAGACCCTACCTCGAACGCGCACTTTGCGGGGTTAAGCTTCAGCTTGTATCGGCGCAGGATGGCGAAGCAGTCTTGGAGGTCTTTGACATGGTTGCCGGCCAGCCGACTCTTCACCAGCATATCGTCGACATACACCTCCATGGACTTCCCTATCAGCGCGGCAAACATCTTGTTCATTAGCCGATGGTAGGTCGCTCCTGCGTTCTTCAAGCCGAACGGCATGACCTGGTAGCAGTATAGCCCCCGGTCGGTGGTGAACGCCGTCTTCGCCTGATCAGCTCTGCTCATGGGAATCTGGTTGTACCCCGAGTATGCATCCATGAAGCTTAAAAGCTCGTGTCCCGCCGTCGCGTCAACGAGTTGGTCTATTCTGGGGAGGGGGAAGCAATCCTTCGGGCACGCCTTGTTCAAGTCAGTGTAGTCTATACACACGCGCCACTTCCCAGAAGCCTTCCTGACTAGGACCACGTTGGCTAGCCACTCCGGGTAGGTCACCTCTCGAATGCCCCGTCTCCTTTGAATTACGGGCCTGTGTCGAGGGTTAACGTTTAGGTGGTGGCACATCACGGTCGGGTCAATCCCGGGCATATCCTCGTGCGACCACGCGAACACATCCTTGTATTCCCGGAGTGTTCTCTCCAGCGCTTCCCGGGTGCTCGGCTCTAGCCTCGAACCGAGCATGACGGTCCTCTCGGGAAACTCGGGGTCCAACGCGAATTGGACCAGCGCCTCACCGGGGTAAGCCCGGATTTCCTCCTCTGGGAGCCGAGGATCGAGGTCGGCAAGGCGCCCGACCACTTCATCAGAGGCGTCGGCCTCATCGACTGCAACGATGGTGGCCACCACGGCTGGGGCAGGGGTACGGCACACCTTGTTCACAGCCTCCATGTAGCACTTCCGAGCCCCTTCCTGGTTCCCTCGGAAGATGCCAACTCCCTCACCGGCGGGGAACTTCATGGCGAGGTGATAGGTTGAGACCACCGCTTTTAGCGCATTGAGAGTCGGGCGACCTAGGATGATGTTGTAGACTGACGGTCGATCCACTACGATGAATTCCACCATCCTGGTCACCCTCTCCGGACCATCCCCGATCGTGACCGGGAGACGAACGGTGCCGGCGGAGTGCACACAGTCGCCGGCAAACCCATAGAGCGGTGTCTGAGCGGACGTCAGGACAGCCCCGTCGATCTTTAACCTTACGAACACGTCCATAAACATCACGTCGGCGGAACTCCCCTTGTCGACCAGGACGCGTCGTATCACGTTGTCGGCCACTCGGATTTCGCCGACCAGCGCGTCGTTGTGGGGGTGAAGCAACCGATCTGCTTCGTCATCCGTGAAGGTGATCGAAGTATTGCTCTGGCGGCATATTTTTGAAATGTGCTCGGCCATGTTTATATGCTCCCCACGGGCCAGCCGCCTGGCCTCACGGGCATAGGCTCTCCGGCTGTTCGGTGTCTCCGGTGGCGGTCCCACCAAAAATGGTGTGGATGATATGCTCCTCACCACGCTCGCCCTCTCGGTTACTGGGACCCGGGTTCCGCCGCGTGCTCGGGCCGGCCGGGGTGATTATCCTCTCCACGAACTCCCGCAGATGACCCTCGCGTATGAGCGATTCGATCTGATCTTGGAGCTGGATGTAATCCCTCGTGTCGTGGCCGACATCCTTGTGGAAGTGGCAATACCGTCGCTGATCTCTCCGGGCGCGCTCGGTCCTGATGGGCGGCGAGTCCCGGAGCAGCCCCTTGCCAGACACCTGGGTCAGGACGTGCTCAATATTGGTTACCAGCGGGGTGTACTGGTGAAACCTCCTCGGCGGTTTAGGGCGAGAGGCTTCCGCGCGGTTATCCCTGACCGGCGTTTTCCCGCTCTCTTGACGGGCGCGGTCAGCATTCCTATCCGCTCTCCTCCCGGAGGACCTTGGTCGCTCTCGGTCACCTGGCCCTCGCACCTGGTCGTCCATCCCTCGTCCTCGGACCTCCAACCCGCGCCCTCGGACGTACTCGTCGGCTTCCGCATGCCTCCAGGCGATATTCCTCAGGTGGGCGAAGGTGGGCGGCCTGTCGTAAGCCAGCGTCCAAACGAGACGGGCGTCCTTGATACCCTCCCGGAATGCCTGGATTAGAGTGTCATCAGTGCAGTCTTCGACCTGCATGACGGCCTTATCGAAACGCTCGAGGAACTTCTTCAATCTCTCACCCTCGCCTTGCTTGACGCCGAACAGGTGGGAGGCCCCTAGCTTCCTGGCTCGGGAACCCAGGAATGCAGCCGAGAATAAACTCGACAGCTGCCGGAAGCTGCTGATCGAGCCGGGAGGAAGCCTACGGTACCACTGCCGGGCTGCCCCGGTCAGGGTGAGGCAGAAAGACTTGCAGAGTGCAGCCTCATTGGCGTTCTGGATCAGCATGTGCGCTTGGTAGTTCTCGAGATGCTCGTCTGCATCGGTGGTCCCATCGTAAGATGGCACAGCCGGCATCTTGAATCTGCTCGGGTAGGGGGTTTCCATGATGTCCGTGTTGAACGGCGGGTCGGCTGCTCCGGATGGTTCGAGCCCGTACTGCTGGCCGACCAGCCTGTCGAGCTGTCGCTGGATGTGGTCTAGGCGGCTTTGTTCACGGTCTTCTCGGGCGGGCTCCATAGAGGTGTCCCGACCCAAGCGGCGGTAAATCTCCGGGCGCCCTAAGCGGTCGAAGACAGACGTCGTGTTTCCTAGGGCGGCAATAGTGTCCTCGGGGCCCTGATCGGCGGGATCCCTCGTTATAGCCGGATCCTCGGCTGGTCCGGAAAGGGCTTCTCGGGTGCGGCGGCTCCTTGAGCGCACTCTGCCGGGCTCGGCACCTTCTCTTTGCTCCCTGCCAAGGTCATCTTGCCTTAACTGGTCGCTTTCCCGGCCACCCGAGGGAGCAGGGTCACGACGCCTACTGGTCGGTCTGGGAGGCCTACTAGGCGTGGACTCGGCCTCCTCTGCCTGTATCTGGGGCAGTTGGACATGGTGGGACTCCCGGATGGCCTCCATGAGCACTTGGACGGTCTGGGTTAGTGCCTGGACGTTCTCGGTCAGAACTTCCGTCGCGGTCGGTCTCCGCTGTGCTCGGGCTCCCCCGCGACGATGCGTCTGTCGGGTACCCCGAGAGGTTGAAGGGATCGTGTTATCTGGTTCCTGGATTTCCTGGTTACCGCGTTCGTCCATGGCGTACGAGATGGGTGTAAATGCAAAGATGTAGTGCTGGAAAGGCGGGGGCCCTCCTTCTAGCGCCAAAATGTTGATGCCGAAAATGGTTCCGGCAACAACACCCGTGATGGTCGGGTAGTCGGGTTAGGACTGGCCAGTTACTCCACCGTCGATCACCTGCAAAAAGGGGAAGCACCTCGGAATGATGGGGACACCGGTGTGGTGTCTGCCGCGGGCACTCCGATGCTTAAGTCAGTTGGGGAACTGATGAGCGAAAGGAGAGGCAGAGCTTTGGCAAGATAAAATGACCATACCTGAAATCAGGGGCTTCATTCCTATTTATAAGTGTTTTGCTGGATCAGGTGCCCGGTTCGACCCGACTAGGGCGGCCGTCGTGGACCTCTAGGGCCTGGGCACCTCATAGGTTAGCATGAATAGGGGTACTGATCAGCTGAGGCTACCTACTCCTGACACGGCACTGTGTGGTGGATAAATGTCCCATCGCTGCAGATGTCAGAATAGGTAGTGGCAGGTGACGCGACTGGTGTCAGTGGTAGGTAGGGCGGCGCAGGCAGTTATGAAGTGACGACGTTCCGTGTCAGGGAGGGTTTCCATTGGCACAGGACTGGGAGTAGGTCGGCTGATATCCTGGTCGGTCCTCCCGGCCTCCCGGGATAAGGCCGAGTACGTGCCGCACCGGAGAGAGAATTCCGAGAACCATAGGTGTGATCGGCTGGTCGGGAGACTCATGCTGGCGGCTTGTCCCGCCTTCTCGGCGGGCGTAGACACCCTTCCCGGCGGCCCCCGGCGGTGTCCGTACAGGGGGACTGATTTGGCCATCAACAACTCCAAATCGTTGGCATCTGTTAAAATTTGAATAAGAACACCTTTATACACATTACGTGTACTTGTTTAAAAGAAAAGACAGAAATTCCGAATGGGATTTAGAGCATGCATGTCATTTGCATTCGAATGTTTCCTAAAAGTACTTTTCACATCATTCCCTGCAATATTTTTCCAATCTTCAGAATTAAAAGTTCAAGGAATAACTTGTTAATTCAATTAAAGTTCAGGTGACAAGATAACAAAGACTTTTACAAAATACATAAAGACTCTAAATGCAGGTGTTCATAGAATAACGTATGACTTACATTTTTAACAAGCACAGATATATTTGAAAAATTCAAAGACGAAATGGGCAAGTTTACGGAAAGCTTGGTTAGTGACATCTCTGGTATGCTTGCCTTTTACAAGGCCTCCCATCTGAGGTTGCATGGAGAAGAAACACTAGACGAAGCCCTTGTCTTCACCACCACTCACCTCAAGACCGCAGCAAGCAAAACAACCGAATGTCAGAGCAAATCATTTGTGCCCTGAAGCGGCCTCTGCGAAAGAGCCTGGAAAGGTTGCAGGCTAGACAGTACATTGCAATCTACCAAGATGAAGCTTCCCATAACAAAGCTTTGTTGGAACTTGCAAAATTAGTTTTTAATCTTCTCCAATCTTTGCATAAAGAGGAGCTTGCTGAGATTCTCAGGTGAGCTATCTATCTTCAATCTTGTTCTGAAATAAAATGATCTCGGGTTTGCCCGAGTGATTAATGGGGACGGACTGTATATTCGTTAGTAGATTTTTAATGTAATAGTAATTACCAATAAAACAGTGTTCATAGTTACACAAGTTATTGTTAGGTCAGATTACTATATTATTAGTTATTTTAACCTATATATAGCACCTTCAAGTCTCGCCTTAACTTTTTCTTATTGTTTTTAGCCTATATATTTTTTTACAAAATTACATACAATCCTCTTGACAATAATTCCGGACTTCGTCACCGATTGTGATCTCGTTTTTGTAATTTTAAGAGACTAAGGCCAATTGCGCTGACAAATGCTAACGATCAAAATATTATAGGTGGTGGAACTAGACTTCGCAAACAAGCTAACTTATGTAAGAGATAGGAAGTGGAATTATATTTTTGGATGTTGGGGGTATATTTTGAGCCTCAATACTTTCTTGCGAGAAAAATCCTAACCAAAGTCATTGCCATGGCATCAGTCCTTGATGATACCTACGACTCCTATGGTACTTTTGAAGAACTCCAGCTCTTTACTGAAGCAATTGAAAGGTAATTTGACAATATCTACAAATAAAGACTAGGGCCACTCTTCTTAGGGCTCATTTGGTGTAACATCTGAAAATGGTGTTTTGAAAATTGAGTTGAAAATATCTGTTTAGGGGGAAAACTTTTAATAAAGTTCTGTGATATAGAAAATAGTGTAAAAATTTAAAATGTGTTTTCAAAAAAAATATGCGAAATGGATTATATCTTATTCATCTTATCGTTACAAGCATTTTAACATAAAAAACATCTCATTCCGATTTGAAATGAGAAAGTTACAGACTTTAAAGTTTGAGTTTTTTGAAAATAGAAGAGAGAGAAAATTTGATGTATAATTAGAAATTTAAAATCCAGATAGCAAAATGTCATCTCTAGATAGTACCTCAAACACCCCCCTTAATATAAGATATCGATTAATGTAGCATATTATATATATATATATATATATATATAATGATTCACGTCATGAAAGAAAAGTTTCACAATATATTATGAAACTAAAAAATAACTTGTTAAGAGTAAAAAAGCAGAGACAAAGTATTCATTTCAGTTTTACAAAATCTACAGAATTTTGACACTTAACAATTCAGGATATTTATGATAAAACTTTTCATTATGTATATTATTGCTCATTATATATATAAGGGTAAATTGCTAGATTGGTCCCTGAATTTTTAACTTTGTGTAACTTTGATTCTTGAACTTTTTTTTGTAACTGGAATACCTCTAAACTTTTAAAATATTGCTACTAGTCCTTTATGTTAATTTTTTAACATAATACGTTAGTTAGCATCATTTTTTGACCAAATTACCAATATATTCCGTTTAAAAATTAACAAAAATGACTTTGTAGGAATATTTTAATAGTTTAGGGATATTTTCTATTCTTTTTTTTCGTATCATGGAATAATCCTAAACAATTAAAAATGTTGCTACAGTAGTCATTTCTATTAATTTTTTGACGATCCGTATTTAGCACCATTTTTTTTTACCAAAGTACTAATAGGCTCCGTCTAAAAATTGACAAAAATGACTATTGTAGCAATATTTTAAAAGTTTATGGATATTTCAGCTACGAAAAAAAGTTCAGAGACTAAAGTTGTATAAAATTAAAAGTTGAGAGAGTAAATGAGCAATTTATCCTATATAGAGATGAGTCTTATATCCAATAACCATATAAATAATCTAATAATGTGCTAATTTTTTTTATTTAGATACATGTAATTACTAGTTGATTATATTTAACTTTATATAGTTAACTTTACATGTAATATGATACTATTTAAAACTATTAGTTCAAAAGACATATCACAGAAAAATGTTATATTAAAGTCAACTAATTATTATGTAATTTTGTACAAAAAAAATATATTTATATATAGATTATATTGTTTGCAGGGTGCCGGATATAATATTAAGCCAAGAGAGATGGTCTATACATGTAATATGATACTGTTTAAAGCCATTAGTTCAAATGGCATACAACAGAAAAAAGTTATCTTGAAATCAACTGAATGTCAAATTAATATGTAAGAAAAAAAAATAAGTATCATTTTTCACAGGGCAACGGATATGAGATTAAGCCGAGAGAGAGGAAGTGTGTGTGTTAGATGATCATGATCACTTAGCTGAACAGGTAGGAATATTTCAGGTGGGATATTAATCTCAAGGATCAATATTGGGAGTATATGCAACTTATTTATCAAACACTTTCGAATGTTTACCAAGAGTTTGAGGAAGAGATGGAAGAAGAAGAAAAGTATCAAGTTCACTATGCAAAAGAAGCGGTAAAAGCTAGCTAATTTGATTTTACCTTCTAATTATCTATTATAAATTCTAATTAATTATATTTTGTGCTTTCTTATGATGATCTAAATCTCAGATGAAAATTTTAGTTCGAGCATACTTTGAAGAAGTCGGATGGTTAGAACAAGGATACACTCCTCTTTGGAGGAGTATTTGGAAATGCATTGGTTTCTACTGGTTACTTCACGCTTTCAACCACATCTTTTGTTGGAATAATGGAAGATAATATTATAACCAAAGACGTCTTTGAGTGGGTGTTTAATCACCCTAAAATTGTTAAAGCTTCAGAAATCATTGGTCGCTTTATGGATGACATTGTTTCTCACAAGGTAAGGCCACCCTTTGGCTAAAATCCTTTTTTCTTTTCTTTTCTTTTCTTTTTTTTCTTTTGGAAAGTGACCAAAATTATTTTAGTATATTATTAGAATTGAAACGTTTTATTAAGAGAAAAACACGCACTCTATTCTTTTTATATCATTCTTAAATTATATAAAATAAAGATTTCTTGTAAAATTGATCGAACCCACAATCCTCCACTTTCTGTGCCCTTAGACCTGAGGGTTCCTGATTATATTCTACTCAAAACTGGCTAATGAAATGCTGAAAATAATCATTGTCACCCCACGCATTTTAAGAGTATGGTATGTTTGGTATGTAAAGTTTGAAAAGGAAAATTAAAAAAAAAAATCCAATTCCAACAAAAATTCTTCTTGGATTGGGTTGGGAAGAGAAATATATATCAATGTGATGGAGAATTTAAATACAATTAGAATCTTTTTTAAAATAGCTTTTCAAACCTACGTTCCAATTATCTTAAAAATCTAAAGTTTTGGTAAGTTACTTTTTATTTATTTTTTTTATCTTTTTTATTTTTTGACAATAGTAGATGATTTTGAGTTACAATTATCTTAATTTTTTAAATATTAACTAGAATCTGATAGTAATTAGATAATGAATATATAAGTTTTTCTTTTTGGTTTTGTGCAGTTTGAGCAAGAAAGAGGACACGTGGCATCTTCTGTTAAGTGTTATACAAAACAATATGGAATGTCACAGCAAGAGGCATATGATGAATTGAATAAAAAAGTGAGTGATGCATGAAAAGATATCAACGAAGAGCTCCTTATAAATCCAACGGCTGTATCTGAGCCTGCCCTAATTCGAGTTCTTAATCTCTCAAGAGTTATGATCTCCTTTACAAACACGGTGATGGCTATACACATATGTTGGCAAAGCGACTAGAGAATCTGTTGCTGCATTGCTTATAGATTCAATCCCTGTATAATTAGTCTCATCCGTTCACTGTTTCATATACACATATCTATATCTATACCTATATTAAAACCGCGAAGTCTCCTAAAAATACTATTCAAAAAAATTAATGAAGTTATTTTATCTTCTTCTGATGATGTCTTTTCTTTTCTTTTTTTTTTTTTTAACTTTTTCTTCATTGCTCTTTTTTTCTTTAATAACTTTTTAAATATCTTTTTTTATTCTCTTATTTTTACCATAAAACATTATTAAAAACTTTGACATTTATGTTTATAAAATAGACATTTAATAATTTTAATATGTATGCGCTTCATAGGTGTGTATATAAAACGGTAAGAAAACATGTTTTCGTTTTTTAATAAATGAAAATACATCGACTAAAAACTCTCAGAAAATACATGTCAAAAAACGGGACCAAACAACCCATCACTAATAAAGGAAACCAAAAATCTAAATAATTATATAGAAAACATTATTATTAGAGATTTCCATCCATTCTTAACGAACTTTATATAATTACCCATTAATAAGAGTTAACTTTTAGATCACACGAAAAGAATCTTCAATAGTAGAACAGTAATCCAATGATATTACGAACAATCCCCTTGCAAACAATATTCTCTCCTTTCTCTTTTAACGGTATAGGATCTATTACTCTCCCTCATTTAATAAAAATAAAAACAATATCAGATTTTAATCTTGACAGTTTTTTTTTTTTTTTTTTTACTTGAATTTTAAACTTGACAGTTTCCAACCCAAACCCTTCCCCGACAACAAATTTAAATCAGTATCCACGGATTAGCAAGGGCTATAATTCCTGTGGGAGGAGAGGTGTTAACTCTCTCTTCGTCCAAATGTCCTCAGTTGGAAAACGGCTCGAAAATCCATACTGGGTATAGTTTTTAGGCTTAATTTTGAGCGGGACTCGAAACATGTTTACAACGGATCTAGATGGATATATATTCTCCTCTGTAAGAAGTTCAAAATGATATAATTATATAGTCAAAATGATAAATGGATAAACGAGAAATTGACTCTTAAAGCATACCCATAAAGTTTAAAATGTTGAAAAAATAACAAATGTAAAAACACTAGTCTCACGTGGGAAAGTAATTAAACCCATATGGGATTTAAAAGAGAATTGCTCATTTGCTTAGTAGTAATAATACAAGTTAAGAGACTCGCTCTTGAGCGCGCAAGGGAGTAAATCCCCGACAAGCGAACCGAAGGATTTGTGTAAGAAAATTGCCTGCTCCGCTCGAGCTTGGTTTTGTTATACGTTGTTATTTTTTTACAGATGCTAACTTGTAAACTTCAACTACGTTAGGAGTTATTATATATATATATATATATATATAAATATATATAATAAATTTTAAAAAATGCCGCTAGGAGTTAAGGAGATTAATTCCAAGATTTCAATAGCCTCATCAGCCCAAACATTTTGGCTGCGAAGAAATTTATCCCGTTTTAGTTTCTGCATTAAAGCCAATGTTTTCTTATCGCCCATAATGTAGTCCCTCTACTTTGATAAAACCACCAGAATTCAGAAGCTTCTCCAGAATTTCTACATTCTCTAGTGCGTCTAGGATTCAGTGTGATAAAGTTCGGATGGTTTTCGTTAGGTGCATGATTTCTGTTCATCGGCCATTGTATCATTGGAAACAAACATCCGTTAAATCCTCGAGAGCCTACGCTATGGGAACAAATCTGTTTAAACTAGACCGTGCGATACACGAGCCTCGTTGGTCATCAACGATTCCGTTTCTATTCTGAATTTTCTGTCGTGTTAAATTTTTGTTGCTACCGATTAGCGTCTTCGTTTCTTTCTATTTCCGTTCGCCGTCATATTTTCCTATTGCTAACATCCTAGTAGTCAGAAGACAAAGTACATCACGAAGCCACCAGTAATGGTGGTATGGTGGCAAGCAAGTACTATCGAGAGACTTCACTTCTATTAGCTCACAAATACGTGCCGTGGTGCACGCTATGCAGCCTGTTCTTGAAGCTTGAGTCTGTTAGTTGTCGAAGACCTGATGAGTACAGTATCCTTATCAATTATCATCCCACCTATGATCTTAGTAGACTTCTAGAATGATGTTGAGTGAGGACATGACCATAAATCTCTTTAGGTATTTACAAAATTGAAAACAAAGTTAATTACATGACAATATGAGATGTTGTAATTTATGCCCTTAATTAATTATCTGGCCAATATTCTTATGTTATTTGTTTTAGGGTGCATTTACTTGTAATCAGAAATTCAATTTGGAAAAAGGGGAATTAAGTTTCCGATTTTAGATTCAGGTGTTAATTATTTACTTTTTTATTTGGAAATTAAATGATATGGGTCCAAGCTAAAAATAAAGAATTAAGACAAGGGTAAACTTCCATCCAAAATACTAACTTGATTTTTTTGATAGATTAATAAACACTTTAATGGAATCCTAGAACATTTTTTATAGAATTAATTTCCTATTTATTGAATTCTTGATTAGTAAAGGAGCCCTAAGTTTCAAGTGTTGACTCACATGTTGGCGATTTTTCATTTTTCTTATTGATTGATGCAACAATGGATGTGTTAAAAAAATATATAACAATTCACATATAAGATAGATTAATCTTCAAAATTAGGATTAAAAATTAATGTGTATCTAAGACCCGAGATATCTTTTGAGGACATGCCATGTTCTACCATTGAAATTATCAATAGTCAACGACACGTTTCACTCTCACCTCCACCATACTAGTTAGATCCCTTTCTTTGCAGGACGGACAACACGGCACCTTAAATACTATGTCATGTTAGTCGAAAGTGAAGAATTTATGTCATATTAATCAATGAATGAAAAAATGTGATGATTTGAGTAATTTTCTATAATTATTATTTTGTTGTAAAGATATAAAGACCTCCTTTTGCAGAGATGTTGTTTTTATATTTAGCCAATAAAAGAAGAGAAACAAAGGTTGTGATTTCTTATTAAGTCTATGGAAGGAAAGAAATTAGATGAGGGATTTTGGAGAGGAAAAGGGAATTTTGGGTTGTTTGTATAGAGGAAATTGAGAGGGAAAGAAATTACAAATCCATGGAGCCCATCAAATTTTAATTCCTCCAACTTTGGAAAGAAAAATATATGAAAAACTTTGTCAAAATAAATGATCTATAAAACGATCTTATAGTCTTGATTATTACTCGTCCTATCATTTTTATAAGTATATAATTGTAAAATAAATTAGATTAGACAATTTCTTTCCTATCTTCTTTCTCTTCTATCAGATAATATGAAGGAAAATGTTTTTCCTTCCTTCACATGGGTATTTTGCACTTCATTCCATTTTATTTTCCATCCCTCTTATCAAACATAGCATAAGTGTTTAAACCAGAAAGCTTGTAAGGTCAAAATAATTTTTAAAGTTTTCTAATAAGTAATTAAAATATTAAAATGAAGTTTATAACGTCTAACTCAAACTTTATTACAAATTTAAAAGTCAACTCAAAAGAACTTTTACCGAAAGTTGTATTTTTTTAATTTTGACAGAAAGTACTTTTGGAGACTGAAAGCTCTTCTGACATATCATCAAAATACTGTTTCAATGAAAAAAAAAAAAAAAAAAAAATCTTCCAGAAACTATTTTTGACTCTGTTGGACTTAGAAATGCAAATATAGCTCTCAAGAAGCTCTATCAAACATGGATATAGGCCAGATTAGGAGTGGGCATTAGATCAAAACTAACTTTTTTTTTTTTTTGGCCATTATCTTATTCAATCCAATTTTGAAAAAGTGCTAATTACCTCTTTTTCCCTTACAAATTTATAAGGTATTCTTATGGTCTCTCCTACGTGTTGTACTTGCATGCATGATACATTTCCACGCCAAAAAGAAGGGGGAAGAAGAGAGAGAGAGAGAGGAGTAGAAAGAGAACCTTTTTGCCTGATACATATCTATATATATATATATATGCAATTATACACGAATGTTGGAATAGTACTCACCCAGAAAACTACACTAGTAGAAAAATAAAATGGAGAGAGTGATTACAGATCTAGTATTGCGATAATATAACACCTAACTATACTTAAAAATATAAAATTTGAATTCCCCCTATCCCTAAGTTAAAAAAAATGACGGGAAGTATTTGCATGCATAGCCTAACGATAATATCACACCTAACTCCATCTAAATGTATAGAGTTCGAATTTCTCATTCTCAAGTTAAAAAAAATGGTAAAAAAAAATTTTTAGAAAAAAATATATCATTTTCGGAGTATATCCCATAACAATTCAAAACCATTTTCACATTCGTTTTGTTCCATTCAGATTATTAAAATACCATAAAACTATATAACCATCACAAAATCTTTATCCCGTCCAATACACAAGAAAAAGTATGAGTTTAGTTAAACTCAAATGTTGGCTGCAAGATTCAAAATAGCATTTTTTTTCAATAAAGAATGAGTGCCAAGCCCTAACATCTTCCTACTAGGATTCCTAAGCTGCAAAAAAAAAAAAAAAAAAAAAAAAAAAAAAAAAAAAAAGGAAGAAGAAGAAGAAGAAGAAGAAGACGGTAGTACTAGAACGCATTCTAATTTTGAGATGGGTCTATGCATCAAATGATTGGGCCATTAAAAAATTATAACCGTTTACTGTTATTGATAAAGCTATAAAAATAATAAATGAGATCGTTTTTAAACCTAATTCGAGAAATGTGCTCTGCATTCATTGGCTTGTTTGAATGAATGCTTCCTGAATTTTTTGAATTTGATAATTTAATTCATAAACTTTTTTCATGACAATCAACCCCTTCAATCTCCTAATATTTGACAATTCAGTCCTTTTTACTAAAACCCATTACAATTAAGATAAATTTTATCATAATACTCTCACATTATAACTCAAAAGGAATATTGTTGATCATTTTTATTTAATTTCAATACAAATTTCTTTTAAAAATTTAGGTGTAAGTTTGAGTATAGTTGAATTAGGTTTAAATTTTCAAAAAAAAAATTGTATTGAAGTTGAGTAAAAATGATTAACAATGCTCTTTTTGGAATATAATGTACAAGTTATGTGTAAAAAAAAAATATTCAGATTTTAACGAATTTAAGCAAAAATGATTAAATTGTCAAAAGTTATAAATTCAAGGGATAGATTATCAAAAAAAAAAAAAAAAGTTTAAAGACTGAATTGTCGAATTTAAAAAATTCAGGAAGTATGTGTACAAATAAGTTTTTTTTTTTTTTTCAGGAATTAACCCTAATGTCCTTCATGCGTCCCGCAGCATCACAATGAAAATCCAGTGACAAATACCAAGTGGAGTGGTAAGATATCTAACACACGAATCCACAAAGCCCCAGGGCCCAGAGCCAAGAATCAAGGCATATACCATGCAATCATTATACTGTGTATCACTGTAGCTATATATATATATGTGTGTTAATGCAGCCCGGCTGTATAACACCCACAAACGTCCTTTCACCACCTAAACTACAGAAATGACCACACTTTACCAATGCATAAAAAATAATTATTAAAAAAAAAAACCTCACACACACAATTTCGAACATACATGTGATAACATTTCACGCACTTCCTAGGATTCCAACAAGGCTCCTGTTTTTCCTTTGCTTCCAGAGTATATAATATTTATATATGTGTGTGTGTACATATATACAAATCACATGGGAGAAAAATGAAAAGATCGTGAGACGAGGGAGAAAGAGATGCAAAACGTTAAAATAATATAATATACATATATATATAGAGAGAGAGAGAGAGAGAGAGAGAGCATTCTCTTTTTCGTGTCACCCACGTGGTTTTGCATACATAACATGGAGCTCCACAAAACAAAACAAATAAATACAACTAAGGAAAGAGAAAATAAAGAAAAATATAGAAAAATAAAATAATACCCCCAAGATTATAAAAATTGTAGAAAACCAAAAAATCGATTCGAGAATAAAGAAAATTAGAGTTTCCATTCTAATCAATAAGTCAAAATAATACATTAAAAATATTTATATAGGCTAAATAGAAAATATAAAAATAATAATTTACCCGTAATGTTAAAAAGAATGAAACATAATAATAATAAAAACAAACAATAAGCAATAAAATATAAATATTAAACTTTATTATCTAACACCTCCTCTTAAACTCACGATAATGCTGCAAGTAGCATTGAGAGTTGCCAAATAAGAAACGCAAACGCAAAGTGGAAAGCATCTTGATAAACATGTCAGCAATCTGTATGAAAGAATAAACGAAAGCAATATGATGGTGCCAAGTTAATAGTGATGTCGAATGACATAATAATCAATCTCAATATGTTTGGTCCGCTCATGAAACACTAAATTACAGGCCATCTGAATTGCACTCTTACTATAATATCTGCAAGCAACCAACGTAACCAGACTATCTCACAAGTAAAGCCATAGCACGATATTCTGCTTCGGTAGAGGATCGGGAAATAACATCTTGCTTTTTACTCTTCCAAGAAATAAGAGAGTCACCCAGAAAGATACAAAACCAGTAGTGGACTTGCGATCATCATATTACTAGCCCAATTAGCATCAGAGTAAGCACGTAACTCTAAGGACAAAGTAGATGGAAGTAAAAGATTATGAAACTGAGTGTCCCGAAAATACCTCAAAATACGTAGAACAGCAGCCCAATGAATTGTAGTAGGTACAGTGACAAACTGACTAATTATATGAACCACATGTGCAATATCTAGCTGAATGATAGTGAGAAAAACTAAACTGCCGATAATAGTGCGGTATAAACTAGGATCTAGCAAAGGATGACTATCAGAAAGAGTATATAGAGCATCAGTCTCAAGAGGTGTGTCAACAATCTTATTATCAGTAAGACTTACAAGCTCAAATATGTCAGCTATATACTTTGATTGAGAGAGAAGATAACCTTTCAGAGAAAAGGCAACCTCAATGCCCAAAAAATAATATAGCAAGCCCAAATCTTTCATGGCAAAACAACAAGCTAACTCAATCTTTAATGCTTTAATACGTCAACATCATCACCATAATAATCATATCATCAACATATAAAGATGGTAGAATACGACCCGCACGGTACATCTGACAAACAAAGCTAAATCATGATGACTAGAGCGAAAGCCAAGTAAAGTAATCACCGTAGAAAACTTATCAAACTAGGCTCGAGGTGCTTATTTGAGACCATAAAGTGTTTTTCTAAACCGACAGATTTTACCAGGTTGATGAGAAACTCCAGGAAGAGGTACCATGTAAACTTCTTCATGAATATCACTATTTGGAAAAGCATTTTTAACATCCATCTGAGATATATGTCATTGATGAATAAAGACAACTGCAATGAGAGTACGAACAGTAGTCATATTTGCAACTAGGACAAAAGTCTCCTCATAATCCATATCATACTCCTAAGAGTAGCCTTTAGCAACAAATCGGGCTTTGTATCTTTCAATAGAGCCATCAGACTTGATTTTGATTTTATAGACCCAACGAGATCCTATTGGTCTTTTACCTGGTGGCAAAGGTACCAAGTCCCATGTATGTGTTTAATACAAAGCAGTAATTTCCTCAATTATAGTATCCTACCAAAATAGATCACAAACAGCCTCTCCATAGGATAATGGTTCAGAGAGACGTGAATAGAAACTAAAAAGGAAGTGAAAGAGCTAGAATAACAAGAGTAAGTAAAATTTGGTAACTTAGTAGACTTACGAGAATGCGTAGTGTGACGAAGGGGAGAAGAAGGAGGAGCCGCAATCTCAAGAGATGATTAGGCAGACGTAAGAGGAGATAGAGCAATGGTAGTATCAGGAACCAGAGTATCATAATCTGCTGGGTTATTAGTGAGAACTCTGCAAGAAACATTATCTGAAACTAGAGCAGGTGCTTATGAAACAGATGGTGAAACTATGTTAGTGTAAAGAATGAAATGATCAATATATATGAGATCAACTTGGTCAGATTATGAGAACTAGCATGAATAGAAAAAAAAATGATATATTTTCAAGAAACACAACATGACGAGAGACATTTAATTTTTGACTAACTGAATCAAAACAACGGTTTCCTTTTTGATCTGCACCATAACCCAAAAAGACACACATAATAGAACACAATGACAATTTACTACACTCGACATGAGGACGAAAGACAAAACAAGTGGAACCAAAAACATGTAAGGAAGAATAATCAGGAGTATATCTATATAACTTTTCAAACTGTGACAGACCTAAATTGTGTGAAGTTGGAATCCTATTAATCAAATGAGCAGTAGTAAGAATTGCTCCTTCCCAAAATTCACTAGGAATACTAGAAGACAATAAAAGAAAATGAGAAGTTTCAACCAGATGCCTATGTTTCCTTTCGGCAACATCATTTTATTCGGGAGTATATGTACAAAAAGTTTGGTGCATGATTCCATCAGAGGCAAGCAAAGTAGAAAAATCATTAGAAGTATATTCTCCTCCAAAATCACAACGAAAACACTTTATGATAGTCGAATGTTGAGTTTTTATAAGAGCTCGGAAAGTATTAAAAATACTAAGGAAATCATAACGACGTTTCATAAGAAAAACCCAACAATATCAAGTGCAATCATCAATAAAGAAATATAGTATCGTGACCCCCCCTTTGTGATCACTAGAGAAGATCCCCACACATCAAAATGAACGAGATCAATTGGAGCAAGAGAAAAAGATATACTTTTATAAAATTGTAAAGCAGAAAATTTTGTCAGTTTGTAACCACTATAATCAGAAATATCACAAGGTTTTAAATTTCCTAATGCTCATGTATAAGCTAAATATTATAAACGAGACGCCGAAACATGACCTAAACAAGAATGCCAAATATAAAAATCAGACGACAGACGACTCAAACGAAAAGACGATAGATCCACACTAGAAGCTGTAACTTCTAGTACTTTGAGCTGATCCAAAATATAAAGTCCCCATCGCCTACAACCTATCCCAATCAGCTTCTGAGATTGCAGGTCCTACACATAACAGGTGGAAAAAGAAAAAAAGACTAAGTATCCTGATTGGCACAGTTGACTAATAGAAACAAGATTTAAAGTAAGACTAGGAATGTGATAAATATTTGAAAGAGACAGAGAAGGTATGACAATTGAACCAACACCTACTAATGGCATAGGATCATCAGTCATAACTGACATAGAGGAATTGAGAGATAAAGAAACAAATGATGATAGATCTGGTGACATACGATGAGAAGCTCCAGAATCTAAGACCCACAAGGTAGAAGATATACCTTAAAGACTAGAGGATGACAAACCTATATGAGTGGAGGCAGACATAGCTTGTGATTATGTAGCAAGCAACTTCTGAAATTGCTCAAACATAAATGGATCCAATGACAATGAAGCCATTACATTATTTGGTTTAGGCTATCTGTATGTCCACTGTGGTGGCTATTTTTGCTACTAAGATCGTTGTTGCTAGGGTCGTTGTTGCTGCGGCTGAGATTATTGTTGCTTACCTTTATTCAATAACAACGAACACTGAGCCTAACAGTGACCTTTTTGCTTGCAAAAAGCACACTCATCAGTAGAAACCTTCGAGTTTGATCTATTTGGATTACTAGCCGGGGTCTTTGAGGGGTTGCAAAAACAGAAGGAGTAGGCGTTGGGATTATCCCCTTGTGTGCTTGAAACTTGAGACGTATCTCCTCAACCAAAAGTTCATTGACTACTGAATCAACAGAAGGCAATGGACTACAATGCATAATTATTCCACACAATCCCTCAAAATCATCACGGAGGGCCATTAGAAATTGTACCAGACACTGCTCTTCTCAACAGGCGATGTAGTGCGTAAATGCTTACAATTCTGGCTCTGTAAGTGCTAACTGATCCGATAAATATGAGATGGCAGAATAAAACTATTGAATGTTCATATCATTCTGCTGAAGGAGCGAATATCTATCTCTAACTGATATTGTCTTACAAAATTAGAATGCGTGTATAACCTTATCAGATGATCCCAAACCTCCTTGACAGTCTCAAGCTTTGCCAACTAAGCACCTATCGAATGTGTAACAGAATTATTGATCCAAGTAATAATTTGAATTATCGGCTTCCCAAGCATCCAACGATTCCGCATAATCAGTAACTTTCTTGTTTTTAGGTTTAATTTTTGTCTCCATAACATAACTCCACATAGATTTGGCCCGCAAAAAATTCTTCATAACATAACTTCAATACGAATAATTTTTCCCATCCAATTACACACTGATCGATTGAAGATAATCATCTTTACATCCAGTCATGATGAGAAAATAAATAAAACATACCAATAATCACCAAATAAGAGAGAACAATACTGCAATGCAAAATCAAACAAAGAAAAAAACAAGATGTGCGGAAATGAGCGATTGTACAGACGATCCGAAAAAAGTGTACGGACGGTGGTAACTGTACGAACTCGGTGTTGTACAAACATGACAGTGTATGGACGACAACAATTGCACGGACGACACGCGGTTGTACGGATGACGGCTCTGATACCATGTAGAAAACCAAAAAACGAATTTGGGAACAAGAGAAAGCTAAGATTTTTTATTCCATATTCCAATCAATAAATCAAAATAATACATCAAAAGAGGTTCATATATATTAAATAAAAAATAGGGAAAAGACTAATATATCCTTAACTATTGAAAAAAAAAAAGAAACCTAATAATAATAAAAAACAAACAATAAGCAATAAAATAAATATAAAATTATATTATCTAACAAAAATCACATACCTCTTAAAAGAACAAAATTTAAATACTTTTGACATGAAATCACAGGAGAGTAAATAAATTCAGACTCTTTCTTACATCCAATTTTTCTTTAATCAAAACTAAAAGAATACGGAACAAGAAACATGAAATACCTACAAAAACAAAAATGACCCTTTTCTCTCCCCTAGTGTTTTGCATCATTTATATAAATATAGATATATATACTTATATATATTTATATTCCACACTTCTCAAATGTCACTAACACAAGAATAAATCCAATTAATGTATGGAGTTTTACATTGAAGAAAAAACTGATCTCACCAAGCCTAAACTCAATATCCAACTATATGAATTTTTTTTTTCCTTTTTTTTTTTGGTTTTCGGTTTTTTTTTCTTTTTTATAATTTTCTTCTGTCTGTTGTTCATAAGGTAAGAAAGACAATATAAGAAACCCACCATGCACAGAGCTCACCAACAACTGTTAGCCTAACCCACATGAAGAGCTGTGCCAAATATTTGATGTATCGGACGGCTTTCTTGGCCATAAAATTTATGCGGCATCGATGAAGCTCTTAAGAACATTAACAATAAATATGAGCTCTCATCGACCTGTTTTTGCACGCTTCATTCCGCTTGTGTTGAATGGTGAGACACTTCCGCTCGGTCCAGGACTCTCTTCTCTGAAATTGGAATTCAGCATTGCTAATTCGCGCAACTGCTGCCTCTTAATAAAATCCTGTGACTCATCCTGTGTATGAAAGTTTTTATCCAAAGAAAAAGAAAAAGGAACGGCTAAGGTCAAAATTACAAAGACGATGACACTCGTTGATGAATACAACATATGAACACGTTAAAGCATTTTTGCCTGCTTAGTTAACTGAGAACATAACTCAAGTTTTTCCCTATTTGATCTTATTTGATATTTGTTAAGAGTGTGTCGGAGCAATGCCTAAGATAAATTGATACTACCTTCTAGTAAATCAAAGGTGAGCATCCTCGAAATTAACGACAGTCTATCGCCTCCAAAAAGGCCTTTCCTCATCGCTAAAAAGCATACGATGGTGCCTACCTCTTTAGAATTGACAAACAACGGGATTACTCTAAGCTACATATCTTAGGCATGACCTGCCAAGTACTTGCCAAGCAAAAGAAAAAGGCCAAGAGACAAAAAGGTCTATGAACTCCTATAAGTTTCTTCAAAAGTGCAAATATACTCTACATTAAGATTCACCGGGAATAAGTGGAGGCTGCAGCTTAACTAGGCAGGTTATTTCAAGTTGTATCATGATATTTTGATTTCCCATCTAGAAATAAACAGCTAGAAATAAACAGAGTATTCACAAAGAAAAATAAGGTTTCAAAACAAAGATGCGCAAAAGAGCCATCAGCAATAATCTTCATGAGTTCTCTACCAGGAAAAATAAAAATATTAAACATAAGGATTGCATAAATTACCACAGGTTTGAGCAATTCTTCGATAATCTCCTGAGCCTGTCTGAGCTTCATATCGACTACATTAGCAGGCAAATCAGCCTCAATTAAAATGTGGAGAGGTTCATTCAGATGTTCATATCCTGGTCTTCCCCGGAGCTTTTC
This sequence comes from Ficus hispida, assembly GCA_025413025.1. Classification (NCBI taxonomy): domain Eukaryota; kingdom Viridiplantae; phylum Streptophyta; class Magnoliopsida; order Rosales; family Moraceae; genus Ficus; species Ficus hispida. The sequence continues at coordinate 25,424,870 of CM046372.1, forward strand.
TTCCTTGAGAATGGAAGGAATAAGAAATAAAGTATGTTATGTAAAACCGATCTTTAACACACGACATGCAAGGTAAAGATATCTATTAATCAATGCAATATCTCCAAGTCGGATTCACACGTCATCTTTTTTTTTCCATAAGAAACATAAAGCCGACCAATCATTGAAAAAAGTAACTTTGTACAGACCAGGAAAAAGAATGTGCGACTCTCTTGTTACCTTGTCTGGATCCTTGATAGACCCCTTTCCTCGGATATATACACGGCAACCCGTAGTAGCTTCAACCCTTTTCAGAGAATTACCTCGAGGCCCGAGAAGTCGGCCAACAAAATTGAACTGCAAAGTTGCAAGCTTCACAATTAGCTATAGCATTTCGATATGTAAATGCAACCAAAGAGATAGGACTTTACTTGATAGCATATAATACAAGGCTTACATTGGGATAGGTATCTACTGGAATTTCCAAGCGTAAAATCCTCTTCACAGTGTACGAACTAGGACTTGCAGGGGCACCTTGCCAATCCATTGTCATTCCAGGTGGTCCGCTTAATCTCTGCAACGACCAAGTGGTTAACACTTCGATAGAAGCAACATCAAACAAATAGAAAGAAACGAAATGGAATGGAATATGAAAAGATGGAGAATTAAGGAAATTCAAGTGAAAGGCTTGGTCACCAAATCTCTCGACAAAAGTGATGCAAAATGTTTTTCTACTTAACACAACTTGGGAAACAAATATGAAGTCACAAAGTGCACTTTGCTGGGATTATCGTCATTAGTTACAGTACTCATCCGGTCAGTCTTGATCTGAATATGTCCTATAATCTGATCCTTTCCATGAACTTATAACAGGCGAAAAGTAAACCAGCATGTCAAGGTAACTCATTTACTCGTATACTGAGAACAAAGACACGCAGTTTCTTCCCCTTTTCATAATCTTTTCTTTTTAGCCTCACATTTTGATCTGCTGAAAATAAATTGTCGTGTAATGATTAAAGTACTGTTTGGGTTGAACCTTGTATTTGGTTCAATTTTTTTTCCCCCCATTTTTTATCTCCTGTATGACTCTAACCCAATTGTAAAACATATATCAACTTCGTAAACAGAATTTGTACACAAATAAACTTAACCTAGAGATTAATCCGATAATTCATGCACACTACATAATCTATATAATCTTCCATCAAGTTAAAGTTAAAACACACAGGTTTCAAGTGAACATTAAAAGTTTAAGAAACTATAAACAAAGTTACGAACAAAGCAGATCTCAGTTCCTCATTTCATAAAGCAAAACCCAAATCCTCATTAGTGAACTGGGTTGGGAGGGTGGGAGGAAGCAGAAGTTGGAAATCCAACAAACATACATCATTATGAGTAAAAGGAAATCGATACCAATTTAATGCCACCCCAGAACAAGTATAAAGAAAAACAATTCAACACCCTCTTAGAGCATTGACTGAATCTATTGAAGGGGAAAAATGTACAACAGAATTGCAGTGAGCTTATAACTAGATGTGCAGATAGATAAACGGAATTACTCTCGGGATCTGCCATTTGGTGTTAAAAAGAAAGGGCACAGCTCGTTCTCACAAACATACTTGCACCATTATGCAATTCATTTCGTAGTAGCAGTCAATTAAGGTAGATTTATTAATAAACAATTATCATAAATGACACAAAATTTTATTCACAAACATCATAAGCAAAAGAATTTAGTTCCCAATCGATAATACATCTTAAATCAGATATCCAAATGCAGAAGGACACCACTCCAATTCCGGATTTAATGATGCTTAAATGTTACTGCCATTTCGCCCAAAGCAAGTAAATATTGAAAATAGGCATAAAAATATGTTCAACTAAAGCATATACGACAAAAACTAAAATAGAAAAAAAAGCATGCATTAAGAGGAACATAAACAAGATGCTAACACAACATTACAGTTATTTACCTCCTGCGGAAGTCCATTCCATCCACCAAATCCTGTTCCGGTAACATTTGACATGAGGTTTGAAGATGCCATGGGACTAGGGCTTCTATGCCGAAGCCTGTCAAAGTCGCCAAATCCTTGGTTGGACATCATCGCAGATACCTTAAAAATCTCTGCAACATCCATAAGAATCAGGTAAGAGAAACAGATCCACGCTTTGGAAAGCAAATCACGATGAAGACAGTAACAACAAAGTCAATAATCAAAATAAATCATGACTGAGTTAGAAGGTCATCAAGTATCAACAGCAATTAAACAATACAAAGAAAAGTCGAACAGCACCAACTTAAAAGTTAGAATCCAATTTTTGCAGTAACAAAAAATATCATATTTTGGTACCATATAGGAGAAAAGGTCAATAAAAAAATTAAAAATAAAACTTCAGTATACCATCTCGGGCAAGCAAGGACCCTCATCAAGGTTACTTAGAAATGTTGAAGGGCTCACCCACATATTTTAGTTGCACACCGCCGAGTTTTTTTAAAGCCAAGGAGAATAATCTAGAAATATAATATATGTTAATCAGGATTTTAGACTGATAATCTTTAACCAGAGTTATCATCTCAAGTTAGGATCAGATTTGTCTCTGTTTTCATCTTTATCGTACCGAAATACATTAGGATAGACAATTTGTCAACAGGCTTGATTATCTTAACACTTTATTTTGTTGAATTTATAACATCATCAAATTGCTCCCCCTCTTCATTCTCTCCCTCACATTTGTCTCCTATTCTTCGCTCTTCTTCTACTATTTTTCTGTACCTTCCTTCAGTAATGCCTCATCAAAGCATCAAATTTCTTGCACTTATGAAAAAAAATCTTTTTTTTAACGAAAACTTTATAAAAAGAGTGGTCAAAAGCACAAAGGTTGTTTCAAATCTCCCCAGTAAAGACTGTTCCATGAGTCAACTAAGTGTCCACCCCCTACTGCAACGAGGCATATACACAGCTTTTCGATATAAACTTGTGATGAAAGAGAAATTGTATTTGAACTACATGATTTATACAAAATGCATTTTTAGTTGATAAAAATGGTTGAATTATTTCAAACAGCAAGGCAAGGACAGTTGTTCATGCAGGTCTGTTTTACAACTCAACCGCATATTAAATAGACGGTATAAACTATAATCGTTCCGTTATCAAACTGACTCAAACACAACTTCCAAATTTGCCTTTGAAAAAGCATATCCCTATTGTCTTAGTACTAAGCATAACAATTGGGACGGATTTTATCCCTAGTAGATGTGTCTATCTAGCATCTATAGACACAAGATTTTGAAAGAATCACACTTCAGAGGGAAATCTACCTTATCAGGAAATTGAGACCTACTACAACTATAATCCCTCATAAATATCAGTATAAATACCCTATGTCGGTGCTTATTTTCCATTCTACAGACTACGATTCGTCGTGCTCTTCTATACCGTCAATTTCTCTCTCTAATATGCATAATTATTTCTTCCTATTACTGACTTGAGTATCGGAGTGCTACAATTCGTTTTGCAAAACTTTCCTGCAAGCTCGCAAGTATTATTTTATCCCTAGTAGAAGATGTGTCTATCTACGCCTTCGAAAGAATCATCCCTCCTAGGAAAATCTACCTTATCAGGAAATTGAGCCGTACCGCCACAACATCACATTTATCACTACAAATACCCTATATCCATCCTTATTTTCCCTTATACAAACTATGATTTCTTTGAGCTCTTCTATTCCGTCAATTTCTCTCTCTAATATGCATTAATATTTCTTCCCATTCCTGACTTGAGTATAGGAGTGCTAAAACTTGATTTCAAGTCTTTCCCGCAATCTCGCAAGTGATCACAACCTTGCACAAATCCAACTATAGATTCCCCCCCCCCAACATACAATTCAATTGCACAATTCGACCTCTAGAACTTGCCTCGCACTCTTTAGTTACTCAGGCTCAATTCCGGAAAAAACGAAAGGCATTTTGACAATGAAATGACATGATCAGCACAAGAACCACTAAAATTTTCACACTCTACACAATTAGATACAGTGAAAACATATCAGAACGGATCTAAAAAACACAAGGGACCACATTTCTCAGGGCAAGGATAGTGTTATGGGGACAAAGAAAAAAGGAAAATAAGATCAATCCAGAAAATCCTAGATCCAGAAATCGAAGTCCAAAGAAATCACTGAACCTTGATTCAAGAGGCGGCTACATATCGGAAGAACTTGCATGAAAGGTCCAAGCTTCTGATGCTCCGCCAACAGCTCTGACAAGTACTGACTACAGAAAAGGAAAGCAAAAGTACACAAACCAGACACAGATCAAAAGGCTTTACAGATTGTTTCAGATAATCAGATGAAGCAAAAAAAAAAATCAAACAAAAAAAAAACTCAAACAAAGATTGAATATTTTGTGATTTTTCTCATCTGGGCAAACCTTAATTTCATCAAACAAGTGAGAATACCTGTCAACATCTGGGGTGCTCCTAATCTGGGGGGAAGCAGCTCTGGCAGGTGAGAAGTTGGGATTATACAAACCTGACATGTCTTTTCTATCTCTTTTTTTTTCTTTTCTTTCTTTTTTTTTTTTCCCCCCTTCTCTTCACCTTTTTTTCCCAGAGAATTTGAACAACCCAACAAAAGAATGGGATGGGAAATGGTTTTAGTTGGTGTTGGTGTTGCAGAGGAAAAAGGGAGGCACGCACAAATACAGCACCATCAATAAAAAAAGGGGGGGGGTTTGTAATAAGATGAAAAAAATAATATTAATAATAAATAAACATTAAAAAAAAAAAGGTTACTCGACAGCTCTCCCTGAGTTTTGCAGAAAGTGAAGGCAAAAATCTTTTTAATGATTTTCTTTTTCCTTTTTCCCACTAATACAAGTTTTTTTTTTTTTTTTCAAACACAAGTTTGTATATTTTTATATTTATAAGAAAAGATATGAAATAAAAAAAAAATGGGAGAGACAAAAGAGTTAGACTGGCAAAAGACTAGCTGCATAATTTTTTTAACTATTAGAAATGAATCTGTTTGTTTTTGTTAGATTCTACGAGCCTAGGAAAGCTAAAATTAAGGTGGTAAGATTTGCAGACAATTTTTTTTTTTTCACAGTGACCGAGGAAGTCACTAGTCACGGATATATAAAAAAGTGAGTTTTCTTTTGCGGAAGATGCTATACGCAATCCGGTCCATGGTCAAATCTTTGGTGGAACGTTTTTTTTTTTTTTTTTTTTCTTTTTTTTAGAGGGATAAAGGGGTTTGAAGTGTAGATTTTTAAGTAGGGTAGATCGTGATATTATCACTTAATTATATTTATAATTATATTTATTTTTTATTTTTAGATAATAAAAAATATTAAGAAAATATGTGATTTTTTATAAGCATTTAAAATTACATTTTAAAATAGTTTATTAATCAAAATAGGTTTAATTTATTTAATAAGTAATAAAAATATTATAATAAAGTTTATAATGTCTTAATAAAATTTTATATAAATTTAAATTTTATTTGGAAGTGTTTTTTATTTTTCATTCTCCAAGTTATGTTGAGTGATTTTGACCCTAATTTACATAGGAAAGTCAAATTTTACTGATAGATTATCTAAATATTATCAAGATTGTTTTTAGTCCAAGAAGAAAAAATTAGCTTTTAAAAGCTATATCAAATCCTTATTTTAGAAATAAAGTTTTTGCTCGGATACTCTAATAATAGTTTAATTTATAGAATCATAGTCATAATAATGATTTAGTTTAAAGAATTTTAACTTGTCAATATGAGATCAAAAGCTCTTCAAGATAAATGAAAACAAATTTGGTTGAAAATGACGAATTTTCCAATGGAATATAAAAAAAAAATTACTCTATTAACATAAATATGTTTCAAACGGTTAAAATTGTCTCACTTTTTTATTTCAATCTAACTTCAATAAAAATGTAATGTTTATTAACATAGTAAAGAAGGTTTCCTTAAAAATAAAAAAAATAAAAGAAAAGAAAGAAAAGAAAATTGTCATAGTGAAAAAAATTTGGGAGCACTAATGATTTTGGTGATATGAACTTTTACAACTAATAGAAATAGGTCTCATGTACCATTAATGAGTTATTATATCATTAAGAATATCCATTATTTATTTTATTCTCAACTTTAATATAAAAGCTCTTATATAATTAATATGATGTGTAATATTGAATTTGTAATGATTTACATGAAACTAGATCCGTCTTTTAAGTAGAATTGAATAGTCTTTTATATTCTACCAGTGAGTCTTGAGATGTAGACAATAAAGATAGAAAATGAATGACACTAATAATCTTCCTTTTAAACAGCAAAAAAATTTTAGATCTCAATTATAAGATTTATTTTTTTTATAATTAATATCTAGTGTTAGGGGTGTTTGGTGAATGAGTTTAGTTTAAGATTTTTAAGTTTCAATAGTAATTTTTCAGAAAAGATAAAAAAATTCAGAAAAAAATTTTCAGAAAAAGACAAAAAATATGATAAAAAAATAAATTTAATTTAAACTAAACTTGCAACCAAACACATTTAAATTATTAACACATTCTATTATTGTTCTTATTTATAAGATATTTCAATGTAAAATTTTTTTTATTTACCGTTAAATTATATCGATAATAAATTTAATTTTAACCGAGGTTAAAGTAAAGATGCTTGGTTATTAGGGGTCCGTAGGACCGTTAGAGAGAGAGAGAGAGGACACGTGTCGGGCATGCAGGGGAATGAAGATGTTGTGAAGAGGGAGGAGAGGAGGGGGGAGGGGGAGAGGCTCTCAATGCGGTTAAAACAATGACAATGATGTTTGCCAACGCAGCCTTAGCTGGACTCTTCTTCAAAACTTCCCATTTGGACACACACACACACACACATTAGTTTTTAGACCCAACTACACTACTACGTCGTTTTGGTTTGGCTCACTCAAGAAATTTCCTCCTCTTTTGGGAAATTTCTTTGCTTACCTTTTTTTTTTTTTTTTTTTGTTCCCTTTGCTTACCTTTTTTAATTAAAAAAAAAAATTTTTTTGCTAGTTGAGTAATTAATCTAAAAAGTCCTTACGATTTGATCCCTTTTTTTTTTTTTAATTTTTGGTTAAGAAAATCTTAAACTCTCTAAATGTTGGCAATTTTAGTATTTTCCATCCAATTCCCTCAAGTTTCTAACGAAATCTTACGCAAACGATCATTTTGTAATAAAAAGACCAAAACATCCTTTAATTTTCTTTTTCCCCTAAACTCTCCCAAAAATCCATGTTCCTCTCTCTCTCTACCTTCAGCAACAACCTTCATTTCTGGCAACGGCCTTCATCTTCGATGATGCCAGCCCCCTTTCTCTCTCTTCTCCGTTGTTGAGATCACCCCCACCCCCACAACCACCCTCAACCATGTGACGAACTCCGGCTCCTTTCGATCTGGGTTTGCCACCGCCACCCCCCCCCCTAAATGACCAACTCTGGCACCCCCCCCCCCCCCCATTTTTTATTTGAGTTTGCACCCCCATACAATGACCAACTTTGTCCCTCCCCTGCCCCCAACCGTCAAACCAAGGCTCCCCCTCCTCCCGCGTTTTTGATTTGGATTCGCACCCACCTAAGAATGATCAATTCGTCCCTCTCCCGCCGTCGAAAACAAGACTCCCCCTCCCCCGTGCTTTTAATCTGGGTTCGCAACCCTCCCTCCAAATGACCAACTCGACCCCCAGCCGTCGAAACCGAGGCTTTATCTCCCCCCTCCCCACACCTTTTTTATATATGGTTCGCCAACAACGACCAACTCCGCCCCCCCCCCCTCTCCCGCCATCGAAGACGAGGCCAACCCCTTCTCCCCCCCCCCCCCCCCCCCCAAGTGATCTGGGTTTGCTGCTTTAGATCGAAGGGGAAGAAATGGAGAGACAGAAGAAATTAGGGTTTCTTTTATGAGTTTTTTTTTTTTTTTGTTAAATTAAAGTTACTGTTAAATTACTAAAATACCCTCTCAAATGTTAAAAACTTAATAGAAATGGATGAAAAGATTAAGATTGTCAATATTTAGAGAATTTATGATCATCTCAACTAAAATTAAAAAAAAAAATAAGAATCAAATTATAATCTTATAAAAAATTTAATAACTATTTGGGTAAGTTACTCTAAGTCATGACCTTTTCTATTTTCCTTTTGGGGGGTTTTCACGGATTTTTTTAATCCTTTTCTCTTGTCCCGGCAAATAACTGGAAACGTCCTTTTTGACCACTTTATTGTGATTCATGTCCCCGCTTCTTCAGAGTGCCTGCTGACTCCAACATAATTTGAGCAAAAATAATAATAAAGAAAGAAAGATAGAAAGAAAGAAAGAAAGAAAGAAACAGAGTGAGCACAAACTAGTGGTGGTAAATGCAATGATAATAAATTAATGGAGCGCGCAGTATAAAGGACAAGACATAATTCTTTTAACTATTTTACAAAATTTAAGGGAAAAAGTTATCTATATAGCTTAATTTCATTAGTTAAAATGTTTCTCTATACTTTAAAAATATTTGGTTCCCGTCTCTCTCTTCAAATATTTTATTAAAGCTATATTTAGACATACTGTTTATCTATGTAAGGACAAAAGGTGATTTTCTTTTATTTTAATTTAAGGATTTTCTTTTAGAAGCTAAATTTAGATTGTAAAAAAAAAAAAACTAGACTTACCAATTCACGTGGGTTAAAAATATTAGGAACCCAAATGCACCCTTCGAAGTTTGTAAAAGTATTTGTTAGAGTTAAATGCCAAAATATTTACCTTTTTTTCAAATAGAATGGTAGCGAAAATATTTACCATAATATTTAACAAATTTTTCATCTAAGTATCTTTTTCACAAAAAGTGTTTCAGTGAGAAATCTGGAACAATTATTAGCCCATAATGAAATGTAACTGGAAAAGGAAATTGTTTCAGAACGATAAGGGAAAAAAGGAAACAATGTAAAAAAATACCGGAGATATTATTCTCCGTTTATTAATATAAAATAGATTTTATATGGGACTCATTAAAAATTTAGATATTTTTATCTTCTTTTTTTTTTGTCGCAAAATATTGTTTTAACGTACTAAACAGGCAGTAAAGTTATACACATATTGTAGTATATTTACTGGGAATTATTTAACTGCATTTGTCACTGATTTCATGGAGTAATTAAGATTTCATTTGGCCAAGATTATGGGGGGATTCACATTATTCTCAAAGAAATAAATTTTTATTACTGAAAAAGCAAATAAAGTTTTTTAATTAAAAAAAATTATTTCGATTAATATATCAAAAACAAGAAAGATAAAAGAGAAGCAAATTTTTAATACATTTAGCATAACTAGTTGTTATGCCTAAATCATCTTTTGGAAATGACAAATACATGTACTTTAAAAATACTATATCCAACCATCAAATTTCTCATTCTCACCTTCTCTTTCTCTCTTTGAATACGAAAAAAAAATTATAGTGTTTGGCTGGAGTTTTTGGCTACCTCCGGTCTGTCGTCGGGCTTCCAGCCCTGAAGTTCAATCTCTAGACTTGTATCGACGTCGGCTTTCTTGTAATGGTGGCTGTGTATGGAGCGACATATCCGTTGAGATGAATTTAACCTATCTTGGAAGTGGATTGTCCTTCTAAGGTGGCTCCACTCAAATCTGCCTTCTGTTCGATGGCCGATAGCTTGCTACTGGTGGATCTTTCTTTTGTTTTATTATAATAAGTGCGTTGATATTTCCGCTCATTTGATGTATTTTTTTTATTTACTCTGGTATTTTTGCTTCGTAATAATAGAGGTGATGTCCTCTATTCATGTCTCTCATCCATTTATTATCAGATGCCATGGTCTAAGTACCCTCGTTAAATGAGGATTTGTCTCGGTTGACTGGACTAGTTCATCAACTGTTTTAGTGTTGTTTAACAAGCAATAGTCAAGCATGAAGTTTATGTACCTAGCGGTCTTCCCCCGTTTGAGTCTCGAAGCTTGTATTCAATCCTGAGCTATTTTGGTCTTTACTGGTGGATTCAGTCTTCGATTTAGGATCGAAATTTCCTTTGTATTTAGGGTCATTTATGTCTAATATATTTTGATTTTTGTAAAATGAAATTTCCCTTTTAAAAAAATATCCAGGAATAATATACGCAACATTTGATTTTATTTATTTTTATTTTTGTTTGGACCTTGTGAAAATTAAACAAATAACAAAGATATAGAGATGTCACCATAAAACATAACTCAATAATGATGTATGATTTTGTTTTGTTTTTTTTTTCTTTTGTGTATTATACTCACAGCAACTATTTATTAATTTAGAATTGTCTTAGCAACTATGCCATTAGTAGCCTTGCCAAAAATAATAATAATAATAATATAAGAAAGAAAAAAGAATACAATAATGCTATCATTAACCCTCTAATTCCTTCTCAAAAACAAAATAAATAATTAAAACCATCTAACTCCGAAGAAATAAATAGATAAGAGAGGTTGCATACATTGGTCAATTTTTCTTTTTTCTTTCTTTTTTTTTTTATTGATTTTCTGCTTCAACATTAAAGTAACAGAAAAAAAAATTAATTAATTAAAATCTTGTCTAATTCCAACATTCAACCCTTTGTTTTTAATACCAACATTTAAATATTTAACTCAGAATATTTTTCTTAAATTTACAAATAACCTCCCAAAAATTAAAAACTTTATTTCATCTTTATAAAAATTTAAAAACTTATAATTATTAATCCTCTTTATTAAAATTCTAGCTTCATCGCATGTATAAATTTTTTTCTCCTAAATGACGTTAATAAGTTTATAATCCAACTTATCATTTATCAGCAATAATTGTATGTTATTAGTAATTAAGATGAAAGTATGGTGAGATTTTAATAGTATCAAAAAATCAAATGAGGATTTTTTGTTTTTTGTTTTTTTAGTCCTTATTATTATTCACGTCACTAATTACGGATATTTCCTCATTAGTGTCCAAAGAAAATGTCAAAAATATCCGAGACATTTAAGAAAACTTGTGAAGGGCATAAAAAAGAAAAAAGTAAGTACATTGATACTTAACGAATTGAATGGAAGTATACATTGTGTATGTGTGTGTGTGTGTGTGTGCGTGTGTGTATATATATATATATATATATATATATATATATATCTTTGACCTTTGTTATCTGTATTTAATATCCACATTTGCCAAATTTTTGAAGAATGTAATGTAAGTACTATTATTCACTTCTTTGGTTCTTAGACTCTATCCATACATATTTAGAATAACGCTGAGTCCCAATTATTATCTTTTTAATTTTCATAGGCAAACTGTGATGTAAAATTTAAATAACTAATTTATTTATAGATTCACCAAAAAAAAAAAACTTTATTTATTGGTAGGTATTAAAAACTAAACACATGAAATTCAAGTTAAAAAAATGCAAGAAACGATACAATGACATTTTTCAAGTAATAAAAACTTGAGATAAATTCCCTTAAAAAAAAAAACTAGAGATAAAATGATATTAAACAGAAGAGAAATTTGGTAACTATATAATTACTTAAAAAAGAAATGCAGATGAAATTATATAATTACTCAGTGACTTAGAGGAAATTAGCAGAGTTTAATACCTTATGAAAAGATGTGATCATTGATTCTTTAAATTATAAAATAAAATAAAATGAAAACCCATTCCCGTTGAAAAGAGGAGGGATTCAAACTGCAAAAATAAGACAAGATTTTTTTATCATCTCGTTTCTTCTCATGTGCGTTATTCGTAAAATGGTTTCTTGATGTCTTTATTGTTGTTGTTAATAGAATCAATTATGAAAATCTCTCGTATTATAGTCCTTGAATCACTTTATCTTGGAATTTTAAAACGTAACACCCGTTCCCCTTTTAACTTTGAAATCGTAACAATTTTATCCCTACCGTTAATTTTTGGATTGAAACGTTCCTGTGACATGTACATGACAAGAAATTTAAGGGTATTTTAGTAAAAAGCAATTAGTGTAGGAGCAAAGTATTGAAAAATGAGAAGATTATTTCATTGTCATGATGCTAAGTTGTGTCTCCAACAGTATATTACCTCTATAATTAAGCTCTTTTTAATTATAATGAAGCAAGGATATAATACCATTTGAGCAGTTAGTAATCAGGTGTGTTTTTCCAAGCAACTCGTTTCTTGATAGGTTAGAAAGTGGAAATTGACTTATAAGAATATAAATAAATAAATAGTTTAGGACCTATATTAACACCACTAATTCAATTGGAATTGACGTATACAAGAAGTTCTTTTTTGTTTGTGTTTTTGTTTCTGTTTTTGTTTTTTTTTTAATTTAATAAAAAAAAATAGTAGTGAAGAAGAAGTTGAGTTGGTGAGAAGCTTTTATAGATTTTACGTTTTCCAATCAATTATTTTGGCATGTGAATGAATATGCTTGGTAATAATATGAAAAAACTATATCATATATATATATATATGTCTGACCGTCCATAATTAGTTATGTTCACATGTAAATAGAGAATGATATACAGAACTTTAGGTTATTGAATAGTTAAATTTTTCAAAAGATGCCAAGGTCTGTGGGGCGCAATGGAAATTTTCTTAAGAGCCTATATAGTAATAGAGATGCGAGGTAGCGCACTAACAAACTGAGCTTTCAAGGAAAATAAAATAAAAATAAAACCTAGAAAAACAAGGCAAAGAGACAGAGAAGATTAATAAATTATATATTAATATATTATTATTAATTATTATTATTAGTATAACTTATTACTTGTATGGTGAAATTGTAATTAACTGGATGAATTCGCACGCGATCTCAGCAAAAGCAGTAAAAGCGAGGAAAAATGCAAGTAAAAGATGAATACATGAGATTTATAATGATTCATCTTTAATGTGAGAGTTATATGCACTTTAATAATGAGTTTACTTAAATTAGAGAGAAAAATACAAGCTCAATTAGCAAATAACCATTATAGGATTTAATGCCAAATTAGCCATTTTAATTGTAAGAAATGATAAGGGTTATTTTGACAAATGATCTCTGAATTATATCTAATCTCATGTTGACCTTTAACTTGTAATTTTAAAAATCACATTATCTTGAACTTTTGTGTTATTATAAATGGCCTTTTCATCAACAACTTAAATGAAAAATGTCATGTTAAGGCTATTCTAAGATCATTTTTTGTTTTAGGATCGTTTTTAAAAACAATGGAACATTTAAAAAATAAATAAAAAAAAAGAATGATGTTTTTTTTATGACATATTTACTTATCATGAACGAGAATATGAGTCAATCTCTTATTTATTATTATTATTATTATTTTTTGAAATAGATATAAAAATAATAGGCCTAACACTAATTTAGAATTAAGGAATGAGATTCTCAATTGAGTTGTAAATCTAGTCAGGTTGACCTCGCACCTATTATTTTCCACCTTTTTCTTTTCCCGACAATTAAAAATAACAATTTTCCATATAAATATGTGGATTGACCCACCCAGCTCAGCCATACGGACTGGCTAGCCCTAGCACCTTGGTCTAAGGTTATCTGTAACTTTATGAAAATTCCAAGTAAAAAAAAAAAGAAAAAAAGTAAGTTTCCGACAATATATGGGTTGGTACAGCTTGACCCATGGCTCACCGTCTCCCTTTTCTTTATCTTGGTCGAACGGTCCATATTCACAATTCTACTCGCCAGAGTCTAGCGTTGACCTCCATTTCCTTATCCAGTCAACCAATAAACCTCCGAAAATGCATTTAGACTTTATTAACAGTTGAGTTTAATTCAATTAAATGTATTTTTTTATTAAAGTTTTTATTTTTTTTTTTTTTTCTTAAAAATTAATAAAATTTATAATTATTTTTAAAAAGTCAACTAATTTTTAATTTTCACACTAAGTTTGTATTGATTCCAGTTTTTTTACCTGTTTACTATCTGAATAATTTTGATTAATTATTAAAATGACCAATTTAACCTCATTTTGAACTATTATTCACCAAAACAAATTTCTCTTTCTCTCACTCCCCTTCTCTCGCGATACATTTTCTCTCTCTCATCTACACTCTCTCTTTTTCGCCGTCTCGCCTCTCCATTCACCCTCTCTCTCCCTTTCCCTCCTTCTCTCTTGTGTCGATTGTGACTTGTTTGATTTATTTATTTATTTATTTCTTTGATAGGGTGACCTATTTGGATTTTCCTCCTTCTCTCTAGTGTCGATTGTGACTTGTTTGATTTATTTATTTATTTATTTCTTTGATAGGGTGACCTATTTGGATTTTGGTGGTAATATGATCTATTGCCGCCGAAATTATTATGTTCTGGTGATTTAATTTTTGTTTTCCAGTGGACAAATTTTTGTATTTTGGTAGATTAACTACCGTATTCCGGTGGGTTTTATTTTGTATTCTAATGAATTTAAGTTTTGTATTCTGATAAAAATACTTTCCAACGACCGAAGATCATGTTGAATATCTAAGGTATTCTAATAGACTACCGAAAGTATTGTTCCATAATGTTAGAAGATTACTCTTGGTATTCAATCAAAATTCCTTTTAGAAAAGGTACATCCGGATAATTTTAAAAGATATATATATTAAACTTTGATTTATCTTATAAGAGACGTATTTAGATCTAAGGTTCAATTCAATCTAAACCCAAAAAACTCAATTCATTTTTGTATTTTTCTAAAAAATCAACATCAGTTTCACTATTCATAATTTTTTAAACTCAAACTTTAAAAATCCATAATTTTACTTATACAAGTCTAAATGTGATGATTTTTTTTAAATTACGTAAAATTTCAAAACGAATGAAACAAATTCCATAATGATTTTTTTTCAAACGCATTTCAAGTTTTTACACTTATTAATTTCGACAGTTCAAAAGTCTCGTCAAACACACATTCAGTTGAACTCAGTTCCAACATAAAAAATTTAGTTTTAACCCGGACATCAAATGCATAAATGATGAAACCATTATATATATACGGCAATATTTCACGGATATACTCTTTTTTTTATTATTTTTTTTGTGCAAACCTCGCAATGACCCTTTCCAATCGTATGAGCCAAGCCGAAAGGCCCACATTTAATGAAGCTGAAGCCCGACCCAGAAATACAGCTCGGAAGCCATATCTCATGAGAGAGAGAGAGAGAGAGAGAGAGAGAGGAGAGAGATTAGAGGACTTGATCGGAGAAGAAGAAGGAAGAAGAAGATGTCGCTGGTGTGGTTGGAAGCAGTATTGCCACTGGGAATCATAGCCGGAATGCTTTGCGTCATGGGAAATGCTCAGTATTACATCCACAAAGCCGCCCATGGCCGGGTAACCCTGAATTTTCTTCCCCCCTTTTCCCCTATTCTCCCCCTTGATTGATTCCGGAGATCCTTTCTGAACTAGGGCTTTTCTCAATTGGTTTCTTCTTTTTTTATTTTTGTTAATGGTAGTGATTCTTTTGGAATTCTGTGTTTTGTTCGCAGCCGAAGCATGTCGGCAACGATATGTGGGACGTCGCCATGGAAAGAAGAGACAAGAAGCTCGTGGAGAAGCTTTCTTCTGCAAAGGCTTCTCAATAAACCTCTCGGTATTACAATTAATGCTTCATTTATGAATTTTCGTGGTTTCCGATGAATTTTTCGTGATTGATTTCATAGAAAATTTATGCATTGTTGAGTGTGAAAATACCGGATGTTCTTGCAAACCAAAACGAAAACATACAATGAATTTTTTGTCGAGTTGCAGAGTTAAACGCGGGCCTTCGGGTTATAGATTTAGTTGGAAGAAATTTGTCAGATTTGGCCTCTGAGCTGAATATCTCGAATCAAAGTCAAGTGAGTGATCGGGATTTGATATTGAATCATGGAATGCAGTTTAGTACCTATATTAGTCGATTGGTTATAATGTACTCATAGTGGTTGCGAGTGCGGGATCGGAGTTTTACTACAGTAAGTGATATTTCTGTAATTTGAGGTTGTAGAAATATCGATTGCGTATTGGTATAATGGGTGCTGAAACGGATGAAAGTGGCATTTATGAAGAAGATTGAAACTACTGTTGCTATAAGATTCTGCCAACATCAAAGAGGTTACAGGTCAATGATGACGATATTTTTACGAGCTTGAATAGGGAGAGATGCTAGATGGAGATGAAAAAGAAAGGTTAATGATGATGCGCTATGTTATGGACGGAATTAGTCGGAATAAAATTGTAAATTTTTGGGTTTTTGTTGGATGTGTTCTATCAAATCAGATTGAGTGGTCAGGTTTGACATTGGATAACTAAATTTTGGTGTCCAGTTGAATGGCTATTCTTGAATTAATGGGCAGATTCAACATCGAATTCCCTATTGTATGTGTTCCTCTTATTTGAGGTTAAATGAGTGAGAGAATTAGGTGTTGTGCTTATTCAGTTGTTTTGCTGTCATGTGCCTCTTTTCTGACGCTTCTCTTTTCCAAACGTATGTTTGTTGCTGGATTGCCTATATGTATGTGTGTACTTATTACAATGTACTAGTTCAACTGGACAAGTAGTGTATTAATTTTGCTCGTATGTATGGTTTTAAGTGCAAATAGATGTTCTAAATTGTGGTGCCCTTCTGTTGAACATAACTTGAATCGTGTTCTCCATATACTTCTAAGTTCGTCCTGTTTTTGAGTTGCTTATTTATGCCTCAAATTGGTTTTGCATTCTGCTTATTGGAAAGAGGCTAGATTGTGGTGTCGAAAATAATCTGCACTGGCTAAGAGGAATAGGGAACTTAGCAAAATGGTATCTGCTAGGTTATAAAGAGCGTAAGGGTCAACTAATGAATTTAAGGTGGCAAGTGGGGTAATATAATTGCACTAAGAGAAGTTGACCAAGCTTCTTTGCGTAGACCCAGGCCAGAGGATGGGCTGCCTTTGGCTGTTTCACCATGAAGTATGAAAGCTACTGTTCGTCATTCCGATATCTTTATCTCTGTAAAGTCATCAAAAGGCTTCCTTTTTCTTTTTTTTTTTTTTTTTTCCAAGGATGCTATAGTTTCCATTGGAATTTCGATATTGCTTAGAGTTCTCTCTGTTTCTATTTTATTGGTTAGATTGTCTTGGAAGAAATTCAAGGTACTAGAAATAGGAAGTTATTGATATTTGTTAAGTCAGTTCCCCCCGCCTCAAAAAAAAAAACCAAAAAAACCAAAAAAACCAAAAAAAAAAAAAAAAACCAAAAAGCAAAAAAATTGTGAGCTTCAAAGTTAGCGGTTACTGTGGTATTTCTTGTTATCTGACTTAGTGGCGCCGCAGAAAATTCAAATATTTTAGTATGCAAATTTCTGATGCGAGGTGAGTGGGTGAGTCTTTGCAACCAGAATTGTTAGAAAAAGCAGAAGGGTTGAATTGCGATGTGGTTAAGAGAAGCATTCTTAATTGGAAGTGGTTGAGGGAAAAGTATATAGATGCACCTCTTGATGTTGATTAACTTTGCTTTCCTGGTTCCCTAGACTTTAAATTATTCGCCTTCAGTGATTTTTTTTTCCTTAATGCTCTGCCTGTCTAACGAATTAGTTATGTACTTTATGAGGATCATCTTTTCCGTTTGTCTCTCTTATAGCTCTCCTTGTCTGTCGACTGTTTTAATCTTTCATAACTATTTCATGCTTTGTCAGTTTCCCCAAATATAACTTTTTCTTATGCCAAGTTCATTACATTTTGGTTGTTCTATACTTCGACATCTGCACGCAAATAAGTATTGCCTTTGTTTTTATTTCAACGGACCCTTTCGCTTTAACAAGCCCAAAAAAAAAAAAAAACAAAAACAAAAGGAGGAATCGTTGTGTCGGGTAGAAATACATATTAACGGGAATCATGTGTCGCTGGACGTGCCCTCTTTTATATCCAACTTACTGTGATAGGACCTCTGCTTATGTCCTGTTCATTTTCCTTTCGCATGCATGTTTCGATACCAAGATTCTGTAACTCAGTACTCATGATGTAATCTGATGCGCAATATGCAGGACTCTTTGCTGATGGAATCTTGAAGTAGGAATAAAGTACCTCGTCGGCTCATCCCATCCCGAAGAAGCATCACAGCTACTCCGATCTCTCGCTCTCTTTTTTTTTTTGTTTCATTGTATGTGAATTTGCCCAAAGCTTTTAAACTGCCTTGGGAAAAACCATCTTTCACCAATGCCCATCAGATATGTGTTGGAGCTTTGTTTGGTTTAAATATCGTTGTAGCTACTACCTGTTTCCATCATGTGTTGTTTCTGAAACTATTTGAGGCTTTACTTCAAGATGAATCTTAACCTAGTTTGGTTTGGTAAGTTAGTTGGAGATGAAATTTTCAAGTTGGAGTTAGTTGACTTTTTAAAAATCAGTTATAAGTTTTGTTAACTTTTCAGAAAAAAACAAAAACTGAAATGAAAATTTTGAGTTTAAGATAAAACACCAAATGTAGCATTAGACTTGCAGGCTGAAAAACTTCGGGTTGGAATCTTTGTAATTGCCGATTTCTTTCTTTTTACTGGACTAGAAATTCAAACCAGCTCCTTGATTGCCAACAACTATATAAATCTATATGTATAGATTCATGATTTATTTGCATGAATACCCCTGAATTTTTTGAATTTGACAATTTAGTTCATGAATTTTTTTTGCTCATAATCAATCCCTTATACTTCTAATTTTTGACAATTTGCTCCTTTTTATTTCAATTCATTAAAATTAATACAATTTTTTTGCACAATACTTACACATTATAGCTTGAAAGGGGACAATGTTTACAAATTTCTTTTAAAATTTAGGTTAAAGTTTGGGTATAATTAAATTAAGGTTCAAATTTTTAAAGGTAATTGTATTGAAGTTAAGCAAAAATAATTAACAATGTATTTCTTGGACTATAATATGTAAGTTATGTGTAAAAAACGATTCAATTTTTTATGAATTTGAGCAAAAATGATTGAACTGTCAAAATTTATAAATTCAGGAGGTTGTTTGTCAAGAAAAAATTTAAGTATTAAATTATCAAATTTGAAAAGTTTAGGGAATATTCATCATTGGACTCAGTTATATAAAAACAAAATTTGTCTAATTAGACAAAAATAGCTGGAACAACGTAAGCTTTTTTTACATATGGGGGGGGGGGGGGGGGGGGTCGAGTTTGCCAATTTGCCTCCATATGTACGTAGCTTCAATCAAGCATGATTTGTCTGCCTTATGGTGCTTCCTTTTTTTTTTTTTTTTTTTCTTTTCTTATAGAGTTGATTGTTTGAGGACCAAACTGCAATCAGTGGGGTTGCTTAGTTAGATAGTCGAGCCATTTTTAAAAAGCATGCCAACTACATATAAGTCTCTCTCTACTTGCTTTGACTTTTAAAAAGAAAACAATAATTTTCTCTTGCTTCTCCGGATCATATATTCAAATCAATTATTTAAACAGTAAATCCAAATGGGGTGATCTTTTTTTTTTTTTTTTTTTAAATTTTAACATGACATGATTATCATGGTAACTGTCGTGACCCCTGATGCTGATGCTGACAATGTAACGAACCAAAAAATATTAGTCAAAAACCAGAAGTGTGATTATGCTTTGTTGATGTCCCCAAGAAAACACGAGAGGGACGACTTAGTTGAGACAAGTTGGTTGCGATTCTGTGGTGCACATGTGTTGGAACATCAAACATTTTCTCCAAAAGGGCCCTGTCAGTTCAGCCGACATACACGCTGACTTGTACATGCTGAGATAGAACTGTAGACTATCAAATGCATGAAATACTAAATTATCTTCTTACTCTAGTCAAAATTTTTCATAATTAGAATATGATATTATAATATTTTTGTAATATACGTCTTTTGCATAATTAGCTTTAAATACCATCGGGAGTGGAGTTAGATATAAATTTTACGTGTCTGTTTGGCATATACACTCAACTCAAACTAAACTGTATTTTTTTATCATTTTTTTGTCTTTTCTAAAAAGCTTTTTTTTTTCTGAAAAATCAACAAAAATTACTATTCAAACTTAAAAATTCAACTCAACTCAAACTCAACTTATTCACCAAAACCCCCAGTACCGAGGGTACACCAAATTTTTTTTTTTTTTTTTTTAATATATAACAAGAAAGTAGAAAAACTAAAAGATAAAATTTTATGTGAAAATTTTTAATTTTTAGTAGAATCAAAACAAAAAAATCATAAAATTTTTATATAAATTAATTTTAGATAACTATATGCGAATTTTAATTTTAGACGGGAAAATAGAAAAATGATAAAATTTTAGGGTAAAAATTAATAGCAAGTTTGAAGAATTAATTAGTCTTATTTCATCAATAAAAAAGGTATTATTTGTTTAACAAATTAAAAAATATATATTTTTAAGAAAATCACTTATTTTTTTAAAATAAAATCTACCCCTCCCTTCGTCCCTCCGGAGCGAGGGCGATGGAGAGCTAGGAGTGGGCGGTAGTGAAGTAGATCTAGGGTGGGGCAAGAGGGCGCAACGGCAAGCTTGGGCTAAGGGGAGGGGGCCGAACATTGACGAAACCAAGAATTTGGTTCTTTTTTTTTTTTTTTTTTTTTTTGGGGGGGGGGGGGGGATCAAATAGAACAAAATAAAATCATAAATTAATAACATTTATATATTACAATTATACTCAAATGATTTTCATTCCTTGAAAAATATTATATATTGTCTTCATTTTTCAATGCTATTGAAGATATCTTTCTCAATGTACATAAATAAATTGTCATTCATAACTATGCACTCTATTAGACTTAATGAGGGCTAGAAGAATAATTTTTAATTTAATAGGGGCATTTATGTATATTAGTATAAATCAATATCCATTTATACATGATTTTTTTTAAATTATAAATAAGAAGTGAGTTAAGCCGTCCACTAGGCACACCTTAGCGATATACGACTGAGATCGAGGACGGGGGGAGGAAGCATTGATGTCCAGTGAAGGAACGTCGTTGCCGGAATTGGGAGAGGGGGCGAGGTCTGCATGGTCTTCGGGGGATGCCGTTGCCTGAGGAGATGAGTTTGCATGCATCTTTTTCATTTTTTTTTATGTTGATTTTTTTAATTATTCAGATGACCTTTTTTATTAAAAAAAAATCAAGAGGAATGGATATCTACAAAAAAAATTAAGTTCAAGGATTTTTTTTTTATGACAAGGTCCAAAATTCAGAGAACGAATATGAATTTTGTCTTAAAATTAAATGAAAAGTTTACCATTTCACAATAGTTTACTTTATTTCCCAAATCATACAAAAAAGTAACTACAGTCCAATTCAGTATTACAAAAAAGGCATGAGAGTTTTTATTTTTTATTTTTTTTTTGATAAAGGATGAGAGTGTTAATAAAGTATAATACGATTGAATTGTAAATAATAACATAAAGATATGAGGAAATAAGGGTTTTGATAAATATTGTTGGGTTATATATCAGAGCAATAAAGAACACAGGAGGACCAACCTACTTTTGGTGCAAAAGGAAAGTAACAAAGCAAACCTACTTTTGTTGGAAAAATTGAGTGAGCCCCACTTCATGGGTTATTTTCACTGCATTTACAGGATCTATATGACCAGACCAGACCAGACCAACCTACTCTCTCAACCTACCTGCCAGACTATGGAGCTCTTTTCAGCAGTTAAACTCTTCAAAATTTTACTCTGTCAATTCCAATTTTAACTCTTCATAAACTACCCATTTAGTTCTTTTTTTTTTTTTTTGGGGGGGGGGGGGGTGGTGTTGGGGGGTGTTGAGCCTTTGTTTTTCTTTCTAAGATTTTGATTTCGAGTTTGACTCGCTATAGATGGAGTAATGCTCAAACCAGCGGGAGCCCAAACCTCCACTCAAATTTTTTGTTCTTCTTAAATCTTACCATATTCTTTCTTTTTTTTTTTTTTAATAAACTAATATCCCTAGTAAAAAATGAGAAAGTTTTACCATACCTTCAAATATTCATATATTTCAATTTGCCAAGCAAGAATTAAGAAAATTCAAATTTTGTTCATACTCAAATCTACCTGTGTTCCTGTCTAAATAAAAGCATGCTTCACATGAAGAAAACGGATAGGAAAGAAGATCTTACCATTTTCAAAGGAATTGGAGGTACATCTCTTTTTCTTTATCATTCAAGAGTTCTTATGTATTTTCACGCCCCTTCAAGGCTTTGAAAAATAGACAAATTCATTTTCTTTTCTTAGCATCAAATTAGAATATATTTGTTCTAAAAATTAAATTAAAAAAAAATTCAAGTCTCCTCTAAACAAAAATCTTATTCATGTCACCATGGTGACATGAATATATAAGTGATTCGTTTTATTAAAAAATTACATATTATGTCGGAATATACTATCTTCTCGAGATTTTTTGTGTCTCACTATAAACTCCTTTTTTTAGGCAAAAAATGAAAAAAAAAAAAGGGGGGGGGGGGGGGGGGGGGGGGGGGGGGGGGGGGTTGTAAACTAACCTCGTAAAGGCAGGGCCATGTGGTAGAGATGAAACAACCAATACTTAAATCACATGGAATGTTGCACGGAGTTTTGTCTTTTTCGGATTACCGTTTGGCATACACACTCAACTCAAACTAAACTGTACTTTTTTCATCATGTTTTTTGTCTTTTCTGAAAAAAATTTATCTTTTCTGAAAAAGTCAACAAAAATTACTATTCAAACATAAAAATCTCAACTCAATTCAAACTCAACTTATTCACTAAACACCTAATTTAAATGTGTTAAATATTGTCCTATTTAGGTTAGGCAACCAAATTAGTAATTTGCTTCAGTTTGATGGCTATGTCTAGTACAATATTCCATATAAAAATGCCGCAGAAATATTGGTACGTTTTTTTATTACTCCTCCATTGTTTAGTTGCAAACTCCAATTCCAACTAGATGCCTACGTTAGATTTTTTAAGGCATTTGAATGCAAAGACCATCTCCTTAGCCTCCTTCGATGCATCATCTTAAATTAAAAAAATTGAATTTAAATTAAGAATCTAAAATGAACACGTGTTAAAAAAAAAAGAAAAATAATAAATGTGATGCGGATTTAAAAAAAAAAAAGAAACATTTAATATAATTTTGAATAAAATTGAATTTTTGAGATTTAATACAAGTTACGAATATAAACGAAAGGTTGACTTTAATCTCAAAACCACAAAATTTTTTTTTTAATATTTAGGATAGGAATATCAAATATGAAATTACAGCTAAATTAGAAGACCATTATATTTTGGCATTTTATATATTATATTAGATTTTTATATTTAGATGACTTTGAGTTTTATATTAAATTTTTATTATCTCAAAATTGTAAAAACCTCTTTTAAATCTAGCATTATCTCTCTCTCTCTCTCTCTCCCCCTCTCTCTCTCTAAGCGTAAAACGATAAGTGTCAAATACCATCTTACGTTTGGCATCGATTCCGAAACATTACCCCCCAATTTTTTTTTTTTTTTTTTTGAAATTTACATTATTTTAGACAGAAAATATGGAAGATATTAATAGTAGTTTCTCTTTCAACGCATGGTAAGGTTGACTCTTAAGTTGTCCGAGACTCATTTTATAACATCCATTTATCTATTGCATAATAAGCCTAAGACTACAAAACCCGTTCAAACGAGGCATCTTTACCTCTAAGACTTGTGAAGAGAACAAGAAAAGTTGTTGAAAAGAACTCATTCTCCAAATGAATGGGCAAAAGGGGAAAAGCCATGACACTTGATTTCCAAATTCCAATTTATGGCACATTGGGAGGCTAGGTTCGTCATTGGACGGACGACGGCACTTGGGTTTGCCATCGCAGACGGCCGGGAAAAGGTTAGGTTGTCATGGAGATGGAAAAGGAGTGGCGTTTTGCCGATTTCGTTTATTTTACATTTTTTTTTTTAGTTAGTGAATTTTGAGAATTTTTAAGCTAGCTTGAGAGGATAGTTTTGGTCTTTTAAAAATTGATCGCTTCAAGTGAGTGATCTTGCGACTGATTTTACAAATACAGTTGATATTTTAGATATTTGTTCTAAACACAGGAAGTGCTTTTGGGTATTTTCTATTAAAATATTGAATTAGGCAATTTTCTAATTCTATTTTCCTTAATTTATATTTTCTTTTATATAAATTTACATTTTTAATAATTAAAGTTTATATTTACAATAACTGATATTCATATCATCAAATATCATCATGTATTAAATTTAACATCATTCTTATATAGAGGAGAAGTCTTTAATCCGGTATATGTTGATATCCGATTTTACGTGGCATGAAATTACCAACAGCACATGGACACGTGCCCAAAGCACGGAAAGCAAGGTAGACAAAAAGAAAAGGAAAGTTTGTTACTGCAGCTATGCAAGCAGCCGATGAAATGGCTTTTAAATTGTAAATGAGGACAGAATGATAAAAGTCACAGTCAATAAAAAAATACAATAAATATAATATATATATGTTTAATTTGGACATGGATGCGCTGTTTAGAGGATAGAGATGTGAAGTTCGGAGAAATGGAATGTAAAAAAGAGACTCTGAACTTCTTTATTCCTTTGTTTTTTCAATAAAAAAAATGAAAAAAAAATGTAAGCAATATGATTATATTACTATTATCAGATTTAAATGTCATAGAATGAATCAATTGTTTTTTATTCTAATAGAATAAAAGTTGACTAAATACGAAACATAAGATAAATAATTGGAGAATATAAATCAAAGTATATAAAAGATAAATGAGAGGATAAAAGAATTCGATTCTAAGAGGGATTATTTGTCTTCCTAATGTTTGACACAAGAAAAGGTATTTTTCACAACCTTTTACTTGTGTCGAAATAATAATAATAATTATTGATCTCGTTCGTGAAATATTATTATCTGTAATTTCCATTTTGTTGCAAACAAACATGATTAAAAAAAAAAAACAAAAAACAAAACATCATCAATCTAGTTCCTTGTCTGAGGGCCTTGGCAAAACGAAGTGATGTCTTTATGAGACCATCTCTGTCAGCATCTTCTTCCAAATCCTAAAGACGAATTTTCACGGCATCTTCAGTGGCTATGGTCTCTGCTTCTTCCTCAAAACCCAGCTCAAGACAACCCAGTCCAACTCCATTTTCAAGCTTAGCGCTGGAATGTCGCTCATCCAAAGCGCCCACTGAGAGAATAAAAACTACACTAAAGAATATTGACCCACATCTGCAAATTCAATTGGTACATTTCATGTTTGATCTTTTTTTTTTTTCCTTTTTTTTTTGGCCTTTTGCCATTTTACCTGGTGCCAAATAAAAAATTAAATTTTTCTGCAATTGCCGGCGATTTGGATGGATTTCATGGGCATTGAATCGGAAAAAAATAAAATAAAATAAAAATAAAAATAAAAAAGTAAAGCCATTTATTTTACCCCAAAAAAAAAAAATCATATATATTGGTTTTAAAAGAGTTGCCCTTGATTAAGATCTCACCGTGTATTTTGCATCCAACTATCAATATCAAATTATCGGATATGTCCGGTACTAAAGTGAGACTCGTCCATTTATATATATATATATATATATATATATATATTTAGAGAGTGTTGAATTGGATAAGAAATTTGGTGAAAAGAACAAAACATCCTTGATATGAATAGGTGTGGAGGAAAAACCATGATACTAGTTGCACTTCTCGTAGTGCCCGAACCCTTTATTTCCTGGCACCCACTCTTTTTGAATTTCCCATTTTGTGTGCTGTCCTGCTCATTATTAGTCACTCAATCTTCTCATTGACTAATTATTATATATCTATATATACAAAATATATATACATATTCATATACATATACATGTAGATGTACTTACCAGTTTGATGCATTTAAAGAAACATTTAAAGAAACAGAACAAATGTTCACAAAAAAAAAAAGAAAATAATACCAACTCATTTTCTGGCCCTTTGCTTTTGGCGTGTAAGGTCCCCCCACGCAATGGAGCCTCTATATAGTTAATTGCAAATATATTTATACACTATATTTAATGTGTTTGGTGGTGTTGGAGACAAGCATAGCACTTTAACTAAACAAATATTTAAAAATAGAAAAATATGTGAACTTTTTTGATAGAGTATGAGAGGATATAACACCAATAAAATACAGTTATAAACCTTCATAGTTTTATTAAATTCTATGAATTTTATATAGTTCTTTATTAAATTTATTTTTTAACTTAGAAATGTAGGATTTGAACTCTACACTTTTTGATAAAATCAAATACGGTGTTACTATTAAACTAGACATGCAACAATTATTTTAATATGATTTTGATCATATCTAACATTCAAAAACACAAACTTATATTATGAATAATCTACTAATAACAAAAAGAATTTGTATGAATGCCTCCTGAATTTTTTGAATTTGATAATTTAGTGCCTAAACTTTTTTTCCTGACAATCAACCTCTTGAATTTTTAACTTTTGACAATTCAGTCCTTTTTACTTAAATTCATTAAAATTAAGACAATTTTTTACACAATACTTAAACATTATAGCTCAAAAGGGACTATGTTGATCATTTTTACTTAATTTCAATACAAATTTCTTTTTAAGTTTAGATTTAAGTTTGAGTATAATTAAATTAAGGTTAATATTTTCAAAAGAAATTGTATTAAAGTTAAGCAAAAATGATCCATAATGCTCTTCATGGACTTTAATGTACATGTTATGTGTAAAACAACTATTAAAATTTTTACGAATTTGAGTAAAAAGGACTGAATTGCCACAAAATATAAATTCAGGGGCTGATTATCAAGAAAAAAAATTTAGAGATTAAATTGCTAAATTTAAAAAATTCAGGGGATAAATGAACAAATAAGTCTAACAAAAATATCAAATCAATAAATAAATAAACGAACGAATGGATGAATAATAAAGATGGGAAACGATAGAAAGGGTCACAACATAAAAAGTTGGATTCTTCCTCCGGCATAGTCAGGATGCATTAAATAATTGAAACCAAACCAGAGAGGCTCATACTTTTTTCTTTTTTTTTTTTTTTTTTTTTTTTTTTTATAAATTTGTACAATAAAGAGAAAACAAAGAGAAGGTTTGACTGTTCTCTCCGCCCATGGGTTTTGAGCGTTTGATGATTGCCACTCTGTAGCTTGTGTATACATACATGCAAACATATACATATATATATATATATATATTGGAGTTTGGGCTGGTGATGCATTGGATTAGGCACTCTCAAGTTGCAAAACTCCATGATTCACGCCCACAAGTTTCTGCATTTGGTTGGTCAGTATTTGTGCCTTGACCTATATATATATATATATACATATATTTGTACCAATAGAAAAATCTTTTTGAGGCCCTCCTTGTGATCATGACATAGTTTTGAGCTGAAATGTGTCATTGTATTGCTATGTGGGTTTCACATTGTTTGGTTTAGGTTAAGTAAAGCTTAGGAGTAGTTCACATTTTGTCCATTGTCTTAGATTTCATATTTTGATATCTTTGTGTTTGTTATGAGTTAAACAAAATAGGATTAAAAAAAAAAAAAAAGAAGGTATATTACTTTGATGAGGAAAATGGAGACCTAAGCGTGACGACAAGTGGATGGGCTCCTTTAGTGCTCATGAAAGATTAAATTTGGGGTGATTTATTATTATTATTTTTATTATTATTATTGATCTTTTTATCTATGTGATCTGAATTTAAGGTTACTCTTACTTTATTTCCTGAATTTTAAAATCTTTCACTTTATTTTTTGAATTTTAAATTTAGCCCCACTTTACTTATTTTATTAGAATTTCAATTAAAAACAAACGGAAAAAAAAAACTACATATATGACTGTACTTAATTCATTTTTTTCTTTCTATATATTAACTGAAATTCTAATAGAATTAATAAAATAGGGTTAAATTCAAAATTAAAGGGATAAATGAGAATTTTTAAAATTCGGAGAGTAAATTAGGATTGAACCTAAAATTTAAAGATATAGATAAAAATAATTCTAATTTATTTTATTCACTTTTATCTATCTCTTGCTAATTGCTATGGATCCATAAATTCTTCTACTAATCATTTCAATCCTCTTCCTCCTTTTATTTTTTCCCCTCATATCAAATGAGCTCCAAAATTGGGGTTATTTAATGACATTAAATCCATCACTCAATTCATTTTCCCATCTATTCTTCCTTACAAGCATCCATGGGTTTTAAATCCTTACACTGATCCTCTCACGTCAATCCCTTCTTCAATTTTTCCTTTTTACTAAACAAGATCTTAGGTCCCATTTGAGGAAACTTTTTCATGTCGTATTTTACCATCTGATCCAAAATTCTCAATTTTATATCTTATTTTATCTTTCATTTTCAAAAAATTCAAATTTTAAAAGTCCATAATTTTCTCGTTTCAAATTGAAATCAAATGATTCTTGTGTAAAAATACTCAAATGACAAGACAAATAAAACAAAATTCATTTCGTGTTTTTTTATAACACATTTCTAATTTTTGTACTATTTTCTATATCACAGTTTATTTTTAAAAGTCCTTTCACTGAACATATATTTCCAACTCAACCTTCAAAATTCCATATCTAAAAGTCTAAAAGTCTAAAAGTCTCGTTAAACGGACCCTTAGTTAAGACACAAGTACCTACACACATATGGTAAATTTTGTAACACCCTATAAAAAGTCAACATTATAACATTTTTTTTAATATCTTTTTTTTTTTTGGGTGAATATTATAAAATTATCTTTGGAATCATCATATATCAGAAAACATCGAGATCGTATGCCACGAAATTCCAAAAAAAAAAAAAAAAAAGTTTCTACCCTCTTGAGAAAAAAATAATAGAGTTCTTGTTTGTCACTAAGCCCCCACCAGTTTTGCCCACGCTCCTAAAGCACATTAACGCCACTAAACGATGGTCGGTATACCGATGCAAACAAACAAAAAATATTTATAAAAAAAAAAAAAAAAAGCCCATTTGGTTGGTACACATGATTTTGTGAATGATCGTGATAGCATGTAGACACAATAGACTTACTTGGCTTTTTTATGACAAAGTTTAAGAGTCCGGTCACGATCAAGTCCATTGATATCCCTTTTTAACGAGCTAGTTTTTAATAAATACTTTATCTTAATTGATCAACGTAGCATAATTTCCCTTTTTTAAAACTTTTTTTTTTCTTCTACAAAATATTGATTATTTGATGCCGACAACACAGGTTTACAACAGCCTAATTGTAATAATAATATATATAAACACAGTTTATGTAAGCAAATACTCCTTTTGTTCATATTTTTAAAATGTATATATATATATATATATATATATCTTAAGTTTTGTTTAAGAAAATGAGCCTTTTTCTTTTCCAACAATCAATTAGTGATTAACTATATCCATGTGTTTCTAACGGTCAATTGTTGATTAATCAAAATATCAATCAATATTTTGAATAACCACTAATTATTTTTCTAAATTAAAAAAAAAATCGACTATTTTTTTCAAATAAATACATAAAAATTATCCGTTTACCAAAATTTTTCCATAAAATCTACATATACATGAGTTTAGCTCTTGTGTTACATTATAGCATGTGTGGAAATATAAGTTCTTATAAATATACCATCACAACATCATTGTTACATAACAAATGTCTTATTATTATACATTATACTGAAGGACTTAAACCACTTTTTATTTTAATCAAGAAGCATCCGATCCAATAATAGTTTTTATGAATGGAGGAAATAGCTCATCTTTAATTTAAAAAAAAAAAAAAAAAAGTTAAAAGCAACCAAAATAGCATAATATAGCTCTCGTAAAAAGATAATAAACTAGACATATCTGATAATATCGCACCAAACACAAGACATCCATATATTATTGCATCGCCTTTTTCATTTCCTTCTCTCTACGGAAAGCAAGACATCCAAGCCAAGTTATTTTTGCGCGTAAACAGTGAGTGCAAGCAAGCTTTTTAGACTTTGTGATGGGAACAAGAAAGACTACACTTTTATTATAATAACTGAAAAAACAAAAGAGAACTCTGGTACAAGCTTGGTGTGTAATTAATTTGCCTTGGCCCCCCCATATACAATACATGGCGACAAAACAAAAATCCCACCATACAAATATCTCCGCAAAAATGCAAAAAGGATAATCGAAATGTACCACAAATCCCATCTCATCCCCGTGAAAAGAATTTCAACGTTAGATTTGATCAAAATCATAACATAAAAACAAAAAACACAACATATCTCATTTTCTAGATAAGCTATTAACATCATTAATTTATACTTCAATGCCATAAACGTTTGATTGGACCACTATTTGATTAAAATGTCTACATATATTCACTCGGTGTCTTAACAATTCAGCTCAAATACAAATCCAAATTCTACTTTTCAACTATTGGAATGATAAATGATTTAAATTCTATATTTGAATGCAAACTTTAAGTTCGAATGATCATTCAAAAATTTGATAAACGGATTAAAGAGATAGATCATTTTCATACCTTAGAATTCTCATTGAACGGACGACCATATACATGAACAATCTGTTTGATCAAAGTTAATGTGATGATTTTGAAAGTACAAAATGAATAATCAAGCGAGACAACAAGAAGAAGAAAAATAAAAGGAGCCATGGCGAAGTTTTATTCCGCTTTTTTTTTTTTTTTTTTTTTTTTTTTTTTTGTTCAATGGAGGAAACTGAATTCATCACAAAGATAATCACTATCTGCAGGCTGCTACATTCACACGATAAAAAGAATAATAGAACTATGGATTCGGAGATGAGAGAAAGAAGAAGAAGAATGGAGGTTTTGTGAGTCATAAGAGATTTACACAAAAATCCTATATTACTCACGGCTACTAAACAAAAAAACAAAGAGCCTACGTACCAAGAACAAATGAAGGCAAAAACGGAGGAGGAGGAGGAGAACACCAAGAAAAACAGGTGCGATTCGAAGAATTTTCTTTCTTTTCTGATTACAGGGAACGAACTTTGAATTGTATGAATTGAGGGGTTGTACAAATGGCGGGTTTTCTGAGACATTGTCAAGGCACATATTCACTCTCGAGAACCGGTTGTGTTCTTGTGACCATTGCAGCTGGCGCCTTTGTGTTCCCGACTAGCGTCATGTGTAGCGCCTCTCCCACCTCCGCAGCCCTCTCCATCTTCCGCATCCTCTTCTTCTGCTGGAACTTCCGCGCCCAAAGAACCAACAATGCCACGAGCGCCAATACTGCTATTCCACCCACCACGGACCCAACAATTATCCACACTTTGGTGTTGTCCTCCTCTTCTCGAGAGACTGGGGGCGGAGGAGAGATGTACTTCATCACTATGGAGAAATGCCCCTGCTGGACCGCCGTACACTTATTGTTTGATGTCACATTGTTGAAACTCAGCGAACCGTTTGGATCAACCCTAACACACGTCGGCACTATTCCTGAAGGAGCGGGATCAACATTTGGGAATTCTATGGATATGGGCGTACGAGTGGCTCTGAAATTCAATTCTGGTAGATTTTTTGCCGACAAGTTTGAAGCGTCATAAGCAAGAAGGCCCAGTACTGGAGCTAAGAAAGTGTAGCCATCTAAAGGGTAATACACCTCCGACCGATTGCCCAAGTTTTGGTACACCAAAACAAGCCTCTCCACATACGGAGTCACAAAGACACCATCGGAAAGATTAAACTCTTTGTACTTCGCACCTCTCCGGTATAAGCTACCGCTTCTGAGCCTCAGAGCCGCGACTTGAATTCCAGTCAAATTGGAGGGAACATGTCCATCATAGATTCTTCCAGTTCTAGGATGCACAAAAGCCCGGTAAGCGTAATCTTGTAGAAGCGAGTCGAGAGCTTGAGCTGAATCCCTTGAAGACCCGGAAGTGGATTGAGCGGTGAGATCTGGAAGCCATGAAAACCAAACCAGAGTACAAAGCATCGCGAGACTTCGAATAAGAAGCCCCATCGATGCTTGGATCGTTGAAGCTCAGCACAATGTCACTCAACGGCCGGCCTTCTCAATATTGCCAGAAGAAAAATAATCACACCCAGATAGTCAAATCCCAAATATTTATATATATATATATATATATAAATATATCCCAAATGCGGAACGATTCTCTTCCAAAAGAGATCCAAGAGTGTCAACCTCGTCAATGTGTAGTTGATGGCAAGCCAATGAATAATAAATTGGGCAACAACGGATAGGGAATAAAGAAAGAAGAATTATTGTCTTCCTCAAATCTCAGAGAAGAGAATTTTTTTTTCTTTTTTTGTTTTTTGAAAGGAGCTTTTGAAGGTTTCAACCGTTGCAAAACCCAGATGCCTCTTCTTCCTCTGAAGAATAATGCTCTTCTTGCTTTTGGAATCCTTTGTAAAAGAAGCCTCTCTCTCAAAGACAAAGACCACACACACTAAAAAGACTGATGAATGAAAAAGGGCTAGTTTAGGCAATCTTTTCGGCACTTCATTTATTCTCGTAACGGAATCGAAACAAAGCCCAAGATTCTTTGCAATAACCGCATTGAGAGAACAAAAAACCAAATAGTACAAACAAATTCTTGTGACCCCTTTTTCTTCTTCTTTAAGCTTCAACTTAGCTGGATCATTTTCATTTCTAAAAGCGCAAAAATACCGGAAGATTCAGATTCAGTACCAAGATTTAGAACACCCAAGTAACCAAAATTACCTGAAGAGTTGATTTCAGTTGAAAGCCCTAGAACAAATCTTGCTCCAAAAAGCTTTCCTCTTCTTCTTCTTCTTCTTCTTCTTCTTCTTCTTCTTCTTCTTCTTCTTCTTCAAACTATGGTGGAAAATTCTCTCTCTCTCTCTCTCTCTCTCTCTCTAAAAAACCCAGAATGGTGAACTCAAACTAAGCTTGAGAATCTTTAGAATCATCATCCTTAAATTATGAGGGAAAAAAGAAAAAAAAAACAGAGAGAGAGAGATCAAATAAGGCAGTAATGGATTTCAACAACCCCCAAAGGAAACAAGTAGGTGAAGGAATCAGAGCTTTAATGGAGTGTTCATCCTCAGAATGAGCTGCATTCTGGGCAAATCTGGTGGAGGATCAAAGAAGGAGAGAGAAAGTAGAGAGAGAGAGAGAGAGAGAGAAGTCGGAGTTTGAGCTTTTATAGTAAAGTAGCGAATAGTGTGGGTACTTGGATTTGGTTTAAAGAAGAAGAAGAAAAGAAAAAAAAATATAGTGGGATTTGGAAATGAAAGAAATCCCAGAAGAACCCAAAAATATTTTTAGGAGGATAATCTCACGGCTGAACTGGAGAAATAAGCTCCTCCTCTGGATTTAGTAGAGATGATGATGAACCGGTGAAAGTGAAACCAAAAAGACAGAAAGACATGTTAAAGAGGAAGAGAGAGAGAGAGAGAGAGAAAATACAAAAGTATTGAAATTCTTTTCTTTTTTTTTTTCTTTTTTTTCTGGGATATAAAAAGAAAAATAAAAAATAAAAAATGGTTCACACTTCAGTCACAGACTCACAGCTGTGTAAAAACACTTCTCTTTCTTTTTCCTTTTTTCTCTCTCTTTATTTTATTTTATTCTTTTTTTTTTTTTTTTTGCATTGCTGTCCTTGGAGTTTACTCTATTGACCAAGCTGTCTTGGTCTGTCTTGTTGCCCTTTTTTAAATGTTCTTCTTTGGAATCCAATACAAACCCAATTTTGGCACCCATGGAAAGATATTCCTACTCTCATAAGAACACTAAAATGATAAATTCTTAGCAAAGAAAAAAAAATATTAAATAAAATATAAATAAATAATTTAGTAGGGTACGGAAAATTTTAAATAAAAAAAAAACTAGTGATTGTTTCTAAAGTGATTTAACCAGATTCTATCATTATACAGTTTTCTTTTCTTTTTTTTGTTTTTATAACAAAATTAGGAAAAATGTACCCTACCTTTTATTTTATAAATGTTAGTTATCACCATACTTGCAAGGTACACATTTTGTAGTGATTCTTTTTATTTTTCTTTTTCTCTTTGTTCCTACACTTACAAAAACCAAAAAAATAATAAATAGAAAATCCTTTCATCAAATTTCAACGAATCCGTGAATATACTAATCCCTCGAATCCAATTTGATTGGGACTGACAAAATGATAACAGATTGAAATCCTATGAATCCAAAGGTTATGAGTTAGATTGTGAATAAGGTCATGTTTGGTTAACCAATTCAAATTTTCATCTTAGTTTTATTTTTTTCTGAAAAGTCAATAAAAATTATAACTAGTCTTTAAAAAATTAACCAACTCGAACTTAAAAATTTTAACTCCAACTGTAACACTAAATGGAGGCTAAGATTTTCCAATCTGTAATATCTGTGAATTCAAAATTAATTGTAATTTATATATGTTTTAAAACAAATATGTATCTTTAATGTAAATATATGCAAAATTATTTGCTGGAACTGTGATGCAGACCATATTGGAAAGAAATCATGTGGCGTATTTTCAGCTTGAAGACAAATGTTGTAGAAGGAAATTCCACTCTTGAAGGCTTTGAGATAGTTAAATTAGCAATTTTTTTTTTACAAATTAAATTAGCATTTTTTTTTACAAATTAAATTAGCTTTTTTTTTTAACAAATTAAATTAGCAATTTATAGTTAAGAATGTTTCCTTTGATAGTTATTCGGTCTAAGAAAGTCAAATATAACTTTGGCGTATTTTTTATTTTTTTTTATTTTCGGAATTATCTAGTTTTCTAATTTTATTTGTAGTTGGGTAGTTTAGCTTATAATATATTACTCCAATCAATTGTGAAGGGGTGGAATTTTTTTTTAGTAATGTTAGAGTGTTTCTCCTTTTATTTTATCTATTGTGAATTGGGTCGATCAACAGTTAATAATATTATATGGTATTTTGGGTGAATCAATTTGGATTTAAGAATATTTAACACGATAGAATTATTTTTACATTCACACTCATAGTGGCGGATGGGATGACAAAGAGGGTGGGAAACCTTTGTTAGGCATTTCTACTTCGTCCATTAGGATTCGATTCAATTCTCATTGCCTCCCCTTAGGGTCCGAGTGAATTCAATTCCAATTTCGACAGTTGAAACTTGATTTGGTGAAATCAAAGTAGGCTCCGAGTGGATGATTCAGATAAACTAATATAAAGGACATGTCTCTACCATTTCTAAGGAAGTATGTTTGCCTGTTGGACTGAAAATCCTAAAAATAATAGAGCCATCCTTAGATCTTTTTTCCTAAAAAAAAAAAAAAAAAAAAAAAAAAAAAAAAAGTATCTTCACATTTAATGTATGCTTTATTTTATATCATTTTACTTTTGTTTTCTCTATCTTCCGATTTCTCTCTTTTTTGAATTTTTAACATTTCCACTACGTCAAATAGATTGTAATGCTACAATTTAGTTTAAGATTTGAAATTAATTACGTTGTAATTGTACTTTATTGAACTGTGCTTACACCATGTTTATTTTAAGGT
This sequence comes from Ficus hispida, assembly GCA_025413025.1. Taxonomy (NCBI): domain Eukaryota; kingdom Viridiplantae; phylum Streptophyta; class Magnoliopsida; order Rosales; family Moraceae; genus Ficus; species Ficus hispida. The sequence goes on from CM046372.1 coordinate 25,460,274, forward strand.
GATGTGTAAGATTGTCCCTCAAAAAATACATATTTTGATTATTAGCTCAATTATAATAACCTCAGTTATTATTATTTTTTTTAAACTTCTAATTAGAAAAATATGATGAGTCAAAAATCTAAATAAGCATTAAAAGATGGCAAAAATCAATCCACAAAATCCAATATTTTTGTACCAAAATTGGGAGACTAATCAATTAGAATTTTCCCAATTAGAAATTTACGAATTGGTCTCTAAATTAACTCCTAATCTGTATAATGGATCTGTAGACATCCTTAATCTAAATTAAAGATAGACTTTTTCTTTGTGTTTTTTTAATTATTTATTATTATTATTTGCACCTTAGTTAGTTAATTTACTAGAAAGGCAAAATTTTATCAGCAAAACTAGAAAAGGCCGAAGACCCCATCGCATTCAGTCAATTTGGTACCATGCTAACCGAATTTTGGCCCGTTCTTATCTGTCAATGGTTATTGAGAACTTCATCATGAGGAGAAAATTATTCACGAAAATTATATGAGAGAGAGTGAGAAAAAGTCCTGTTTGGATATGTTATAAATCATGTTAAAGAATCCGTTTGGGGGGCTTTTTTTTTTTTTTTTTTTTTTTTTGAGATAAGAGTTAAGTTGAAAACTTGTTGGGGTTAGACTTCGTCTTCCCTTTAAAACGTTAGCTTTAACAGTTTATCTGACAAACGGCAAACCCCCGGTCACATTTCGGACCTCATAGTTGGGCCAGTCCCAATTCACTGACCCGTTCGAGCCTCGAACGTCGATCGATCTCACGAATGGGCCGGACCCATGCAATGATTCCAAGTCATTTTGATATTTACGAACATTTACAATCGAGCATCGAACGTTCGTGTCAAATATGATTCTAAGCTGATGGAGTCTCAAATAAGCCACGAACGATAGATTATGAAGGCGAAGCCTTATTTCCTTCTTACCGTTCGTCGCTCGTTTATAATACAAATCATAAGGAGCATCTCCTATTACAATCGAACCTACAATGGATATATAACGTATTATGTCTGTATGAAAACTGACAAATACATGATTACCAATGGCTGTATATCAGTAACCGCAGAGGCCAATTATCTGTGACTCATACGAGTAACCGCTAGGCCCATTATCTGCGATTCATATGGGTAACTGCCAATTCCATGTCATGACACGTGTCCCACGAATAATGAGCAATAACCGTTTGCTATCAGTTATGGGATCGGATCCATCAATCTTCCTCTATAAATAGAGGAAGACCCCCCCTGACCAAAGGGGACGAAAATCTCTCTTTTCTACAGAATAGAAAAGCATCCTTTTACAGTATCCTTCTCCAATTAAGATTCACAGTTTTTCTTGTATCCCAGAAGCATTCGTATACATAAAAGCATCATTCACAGAGGACGTAGCACTTGTTGGGCGAACCTCTCTAAATTGTGGTGTCATCAATTCTATGCTTTTTTTTATTTATTTCATTATGTTCATATTGAGTTGTTTTTATGAATTTCATTACAATTCCCGGGGGCCCAATACATTTTGATTTATCGATATTGACCAACTCCGGTTAAAATTTGACCGTAGATATCCAGCATCTACAAAACTTGTGATTGATAAGAGTGGTGAATTTTATCAATGTTCACACACATTATTGAGAAGAAGCTTAGAAAAGACAATGACTTCTAGTTTTATGCTCTGTTTGATAGGGAAGGATGGGGAAAAAAGTGATAAAAAAAAATATCTAGGTCCAGAATATGAAAAAAAATAATGATAATAGAGGAAGATTTTTGTTTATGTTGTTTGATAGAAGAAGAAAAAGAAAAGAAAAGAAAAGAAAATATTTAATTAATGCATTTTATAATTCTGTACTCTTATATAAATAAAAAGATAAATAAGAACCAAGGTCAAAATATATACTTCCACATACTACTTTTTTTTGTCAAAGTTTGCCCTCCTCTTCTCCAAGGAAAAGATTAAAAAAATTGTAGGTCGTTTCTTCGTTCACATTTTCTTTTTGACCAAACAACCTAACATACTATTTCCTCTATGAAATTCCTTCTCTAACTTCCATTCTGCCCCTTTCTCTCTCCACCAATTCCAAGCATTCAGTCAAAGTAAGAAACGAAAGCAGAGAACTAGGTGAGGTAGGTGTTGGGTGGTCATGACGCAATCTCTCCCTCAATTGGGCCTAACTTAGTCCAAATTGGACAACAAATCTAAGCCCATTCACAAATGGACCACTAGTGTTTGTGTTTTGGCAGACACCCCTACGCAAAATATCTATTTTAGAACCTAGTTTTTGCAATCTGTTGTTTATTTTTCTAGGAAAAATACGATGATATTTGGTGAATAGTTGAGTTTAAATTGAGTTAAAATTTTTAAGTTTGAATAGTAATTTTTATTGATTTTTTCAGAAAAGATAAAAAAAAATTTTTAGAAAAAAATAAAAATAAGAACAGTTTAACTGAAGTTAAACTAGAGAGCCAAACAAAGCCATACAGAACCCCATCAACAAAAGTCTCTTTTTTTTTTTTTTAATAACAAACAAAAGGTATAAGAAAATAAAATAAAATAAATGTTCAGTATATTCTACTTATTGAGAAAGTAGAACACTTGGTTGTTCTCTTTTTTGGCATGTTTTCTCTGACCTCTTACAAATTTGTCAAGTTTAATTGTTTTTTGATTTGTTTTAACTTGTCTACGTGAAAGTTTGTTTTATTTCTCTTTAGCTTCCGTTTGTAAGAATGACTTATTTTTATTTTAATAAATTAGAGTGAGGAGTTTGATAAGAGATGCATTAAGGAGGTGACAACCTAAATTAAGATGTTTTTAGTCAGTTTGATACCAATTCCCCTTTAGAATAAAACTATTCATTATTTATCAACATCAATTTAAAGTAATTCAACATCCACAACTATTGAAATTTCGTAACAAATATATTAGAATTTTCTTTAAAAAAAAAAGTACATATAGTTCAACTTTTCATAAGTTGAGAAATGCTCGATTCGCAAACCAATCAAACCTTCAAATTAAGATTTGTATCAGTGTAAAAGTTGTCCCTATTAAATCCAGCATTGCAAATTGGTTTGAGTTGGGTGGATTGATCAAATATATAAATTTAAAAATAATCCTACTTACCTCAAGATTTAAAAGTATATAATAAGAGTAAGGCACAAAGCCAATTTCCTTACCCTTCCACATTTTACTTATGTCAAATGAATAATGATTGTATGATTGTATCAACGTAAAGTATTATTTAGTAGGGTAGAGCAAATAATTTATTAGAGCTATACAATTCTTGATACTTTGTTATTTCACGAATTACGTAATTCTTGGTAGTCTATTGCACTTGTTCTATTAAATTTGTCTATAGTTTGATTTCTAATATGCTTTGTCTTTGTCCCCTTTTTCCCTCTCTTTTTTTCTATTTGATTAGAACAAATGTTGCTACTTAGAAAGGAAATATTATCATTAGGATAACTATGCTCTAAAGTTGCATCTCTAAAATCCTAGTGCTTGCGAATCCCGATGGGGAACAACGCAAAATCTCACGATTTCGTTTCAAAGCATAATGGTTAGAGAATGAACAGTGGCAAAGCGAGAAATTTTTTTTCAGAGGAGCGGGAGTTAAATTAAATTTTATATCAAAAAAAAAAATTATTCGACTGCATATTTTTTTTTCTTTTTATCTAAACATTGTAAAATAAAATAGCCTACTTTCAAAAGCCCAAAATTTGAACTTAAATAATAGTGTAATTGGCTCCTTGGTAATTCGGGATTTTAAGTGTGAAATATTATATATTTATGAATTAAATCTTGGGACATAAGTGAAACTTTTTAGAAAAATCTAAGTAAATTTTGTAATTTAAAAATTTCAGTGGAGCAAATTGAGGACTTAATTGAAAAAATTTAGTGTGATAGAGGTACTAAAATAGGGAAGCCTATTGGGCCAGAGGCACCTTTTAGGGGCCCAATGTGGCTTCGTCACTGAGGATGAAGATTGTTTTAAATGTCATCAAATTTTTCTCGAGTTCAAAATCCTCGAGTAATCCTATGGACACTTTTGCAGATTTCAAGTGTTGTTTTGAAGCATAATCTGATCGGAATCGAGCTTGTTTTGGTAAGTTGAAACAATCATTAGAATCTGCTGGCAGTGCCTTGCTCCATTGTTCCTACGCCAAAGCTATTTGCAAGGCTTGAAAGTTAAACTTCAACTTTAATCAGAATTACTCCATTTTGTTTAAGAAATTCTTCGCTCCATTTTCTTCCGAAAGAGAAAATAAAAAATGACCATATGTTTGGATAGAGTGTCTAATTTCTGAAATATAAAAATTTTTGCTAAAGAGTGTTTTATTTTAACTTTTTATATCCTTATTCTCATTTTGAAAAAGAAAAGCCATCTTATTTTCTTCATACTTTGTATAGTATCATTTTAGAAAAAGAAATGAATTTTTTTGAATATTCTCACAATGCACTATTTTCAATACTATTTTTTCTTATTTCAACAACTTTTTGTTTAAAAAAAAAATTTTTACACGTCCAAACACTATTTTATTCTTAAAATAAAAGACTTTTTTATTTAAAACAAGAAAAGTTTCTTTTCCAAAAACAAACATGCAATCCAAATGAACCCTCATGTAGATGCTGCAATTTCTGTTAACACTCGCCCATTTGGGGAGAGGTTTTGGGGATGTAGTTTTGAATTTAAAATGAGGTGTAGTTTTGGATTAAAAATGAGATGTAGTTTTGAAAATATGCATTTGGGGAAAAAAAAAACTATTTTGAGTGAAAAATTGTAAATTTTAAAATGTGTTTAGAAAAAAAAATCAATATGGATATTATTTCGTTCGTCTCGAAATTCTATCCAGTTTGAAAGAAAATCATCTCATTTGGACTTGAAATAACAAAATTATGAACTTTTAAAATTTGAGTTTACTATAGATATTTAAATATGTGATTAATAAAAATCAGTTTAGAGTTGAGAAAAAAGACAAAAAATAAATATCTTAAAATCAGATGTTAGATGTGGCTCCAAACGGACTCCCACTGTATGAATGTTGGCGCTATTATTGGAGATTCTAAAGGGTGAGGTATGGCGGCGTTGTCCACCAAATTCCACGGTTTGCCATCTCCACGTGATGCTAAAGAACTCCTCCATGGTTTAAATGATGTTGGTCTTAACTTTCAGACTGTGGAAATCATAACAAAATCAGTAATTCAAACATTGTCTAATAAATATTTTTGCATGTAATGAGTTTGGAACTATTTAATTGGATGTGTCTAGTTTGCCAACTTAATTTTTCTTGGTGTTAGTCTTGCTTTTGTATGTTGAGATGCTAATCAAGGAGCTTATGATCTAGCAAGAGACCTTTCTACAGTGACAGTGAAATAGAGCTGTAAATATGAACCGTAATGTCTATGCGGGTAGCCCAACTTCAGAGTCTTGCATGCCACAAGTTAGGTCATGCCTACCTATGCTTTTAAAGTGGAAGACGATGTTTTATACGAAATGAAACCTTCCTAAAAAAATAAATGAAAAAAATCTCCCAACCTAATCAGATTTGAGAGGTGATGAGTCGAACCTACTCGATTTGGGTATTTTTACAGGTTGAGCTTGATCTATATTTACATATCTAAATGATCATTTCAAGGAAGATACGTCCTACCTAATATAATATATTGTTGTATTTGATGCACTTTATTATTAACAAAAAACTAGATATAAATATCGATCATTTCATCAATATTTATCATAGTATTATTACTAAATATAGATCATCCATGAACAAACCAAAGAATAAAATTATTTATATCTTGTGTTTTAATTCGACATAAGATATTTAACCAAATTCCTATCATTGCTTTAAATTTTAATTGGCATCTATAACGACTTTAAAATTATGCAACATTATTTTTAGAAATTCAACTTTCCTTACAGAATAAAAGGAAAAAAAAAAAAAAGAAAAACCTTATTCAGGTTATTCTAATTTTTTATTCTTATTCATTATTATTCTTAGCTTGGTCGGTTTAAGATAAATTTTTAACTATATTCATTATTATTACAAAGAGGAGGAAAAAAAAAAAGAAAAGAAAAAAGAGAGATACATACAGCATGGCACGCATTGTGACAAAACCAATGTCGACAAAAGTAAAAACCAATTAAAAATAAATAAATAAATAAATAAAAACTTTTTCTCTTTCTTCCTCTTTGAGCCAAAATCCTTCTCTCTCTCTCTCTCTCTCTCTCTCTCTTCCTCGATCTGTTCTCGTTTTCTTGTCTCTCTCTTCCTCTCGCGCTCTTCCTCAATCGAGAGGGTTCAGCGACAGACGAGAGGAAGAAACAAACAAATCATTATAAATATATAGATATACGTATCTATACATACATACGTATATAATATATATACACACACGTAATAAAGACACAGCGAGACATCGAAATAATAAACTCGCAAAAAACCAAAAAAAAAAAAAAAAACCTTGGAGGAAGGTCAGAGGAAGAAGAGAAGACAATCTTAGAGCATTCCGAAACTCTTGCTCTCCATCCGACGTCGTTTTGATCGATTCAGCGATAGCCCAGAGTATACTACGAGATTGATTTCCTCCCCCTTTTTGTTAGGGTTAGGGTTTGCGCGATGATTTCTCTCCCTTGATTTTTCTCAAACGGAGGTTCGGTTTCGAAGGTTTGTCTCTTTAATTTGTGTTCCGCACTCGAAATTTTTGATTTTTTTTTAAAATTTTTTTCCGTAATTTTGGGTTTTTTTGAAAATGGAAATGGATAGGGTTAGGGCAATCCGAGAAATGGAGTCGCCGGGTGGCAATTCCGATGCGTACAGAAGTCCTTCTTCGTCGTCTTCGAGTAGTAGTAGTAGTTCCAGAAGATTCGGATTGCCATCTGCTTCGAGCATAATCCAGGCGCCGCTGTCGGCTTTGTTGGAATACTCGGGAATTCTCCGCGCCGGCGCCGGCGGCGGGCGTTCGAATTATTCCGAGACCGAGGGATTGATCGGTGGACGCCTGTCGGGGTTCCGGGACGAGCCTGCGGCGGCGTCTGGTAATGATGGGGAGGTTTCGATTAGGATAATCGGCGCGACAGAGCAGGAACATGATAGGGAAGGGACTGGTCTGGTTGTTGGGCAGGCGAGGGAAGCTTCCGCCGCCTTGTCGAGTGAGGTCGTCTCTGCTCAGTCTATGTCGGCCTCCGCTGCCGCATTGGCGCCGGACGCTCCTGGAGATTCACGAGCTGATCGCGGTGTTGGAGAGGGCATTTCACAGTCGTTGAATGGGAATGGTGACGGAGAAGGCGGGGATGGAGGAGGAGGAGGTGGTGGTGGTAATGGCAGGGATTCGTCTTACCAGAGATACGACATTCAGCAGGCTGCTAGGTGGATTGAGCAGGTCCTGCCCTTTTCTTTACTTCTGTTGGTCGTCTTTATCCGGCAGCATTTGCAAGGTATTCCTCTTTTTAAAATTCTATAGTATCATATTGTGATCTGTTATTGCTGAATTCGAATTGGGATTATGATAAGAACCCTTGAATTTGTCATCAACGAGAATTCTTTGGAAGATTGCGGAATTAGTGCTTTTGCGCTTGTAGAACACCTAAAATGAGTCTGCCTAACCTTCGTGTATCTTGGCATCGGTGTTTACAAATGTTAAATTATTAAGAAATTTGACTATAAGCTGTGTTGTGTAATTAGGGAAATTTGCTGAATCTTGTTTCTTAATCCTTAAGCTAAAAGTTTCGGCTATTTAGTCTTAAGGGATGAATGGTGCAATGTATAGACAATTTGATTTTTTTTGCGTAACAAACGGTCGAGCCTGGTAGTTAACATGTATAGTTTGAGGGCGAAATTGCAAAATCTAAGAAAGTCCAAGGGAACTATCCCTTTTGTATACCCTTCCCAAATGATCATGTGATTACTATGAGGAATTTTCATAATTTGTTAATCAAAAGTTCGGTTTCTTGCTATATTTGTGCAGCATTGCTAACAAGGACTTCTAAATATCCCTATATTTTTTCCTCTCTTTTTTGCATAAAAATAATTTCTCTTCAATTAATGTCTTCCCCTTTTCTGCAATTTCATTGTAGGTTTCTTTGTCACAATATGGATTGCAGCTGTTATGTTCAAGTCGAATGATATTGTTAGAAAACAGACAGCTTTAAAGGTGTTGGTCCATTCTGATAGTTTTCTTTTATTTTTCTTTGTTTTCTCAGTTTGATTATTGTTTGTCAAGCTTAAAATTGTTTGTGGCTGCAGGGAGAGAGGAAAGTCTCTGTACTGATTGGCATCTGTCTTGCATTCACGGTTCACGTAGTTGGTGTTTACTGGTGGTATCAAAATGACGATCTTTTGTACCCATTGGTGATGCTTCCTCCCAAAGCAATACCACCTTTCTGGCATGCTGTTTTCATCATCATGGTGAATGGTGCGTTCTTATCCTTAGTTCTCACTGTTCTATTTATTATTCCTCGAATAGATGAGCAGGTAATTTATTAAGAAAATGTCGTTACAGAACAAAAGAATAGTAGTATAGTACAATTAAAGAAGGCAGAATTGTAATAATTAAAGAGAAAGATGGAACTAACCTTTTTGAAGATAAAACCTAGAAAGAGGAATAGGTTGAACATTGATTTCCACAATACAAAATCTCTTTTATGCCAGTAAAAAATTCTCTTTACATATAGGAATACACAATTTCGATAAGCAATCGCCCTCACAACTGAATTTATGTGGTGATATATTTTTTCCTGTAAATCCTTTCTCAATTAAGGATACATACGAGAAATTGTTAGGATCTTGGCAATTAATATGAATTCCTTGGTTCATTTTTTTTTTTTTTAATTTGTTTTAAATTTAAAATTTAAAATTTTATTTTTTTTAAAGAACTGCATCTTTGGTCCTTGTGGTATAACCTGCTTGAGGTATGCATATTATTGTCAACTTTGGAGATAGTAGAGACAGGGAAATAAATTTCAATAATGGATATTCCTAATCTCTATTTTTAATTTGGTGCTTTGCCAGCCATACATCTCCCTTATATTTATGATTTTGTATGGATGTGATGCGTGCTTTGACATGTTGTCTGTGTCTATGAAAAACGAATAATGAATGTATCTAGTAGGTTCGAAAAGTTGCCATATCGGTCAAAATATCGACTAGTAGGTCATAACTTTGAAGGGACCAATACAGATAGAAGTGTAGTTAGATGTGTTCGAAAATCTCGACGATAGGATATGGTCGGAGATTTTTTCAGTTTACCTTTACCCCATATGGTCCATTTATTGTGTTTTTTATGCAGTTTTACACTGAGATTTTCCAGTATTTTGTTGATATATTGGCAAAGTGTCACCACTCTGAAGGGGATGCTGTGGTAGACTCTAGACCACGAAAGGAGAGGAGAGGAGAGCCGGAAAGTGTTTGCTGTACAATTAGGGTTGCCCTGCTCTGTGGGTACAAGGAGAAAAGAGAGGGGGCTTTTTCTTTTTTTTCTTTCTTTCTTTCTCTCTCTCTCTCACTCCCTTTCTCTCTCTCTCTCTTTTTTTTAATTTTTAAGTTTTAATACCACCCGCCAAGAAATGGAGAAGAGAGAGGTGTTGGATCCTAATTGCCGGTTGAACCCTTGGGTGAGGAAACGTGCCAGGCTGTAGGTGGGGCTGTGAGTGTGGCATTAGACAAAGATTGCAGCTTCGGAAACTAAAGTTAGGTTAAGAAGTGCCATACTTTTTTGTTTTTGTTTGTTTTTGTTTTTTTTTTTTGTTCGTTTGTTTTTGTTTGTTTGTTTGTTTGTTTTCCCCCTCTCTAATAGACAATGCACTTTCTAAAAAGAACAAAAGTACAAAAAGGTGAAAGGAGAACAAGAAGTCTTACGAAAAATGCTACATTATTAATTTACAAGCTCTATTGGTCATTTGCCATACCTAGGAGTTATAATCCAATAAATAAAAACCTGGAGTAGAAGGTATTTTAACATGATAAACGTAATTATATAAACAGAAATTATACCATCTACCAATTTAATGATTCATTGCATTCCCCTTGAAACTAATGGCATGGGGAAAAGAGAGGTTGGTTGGGGTTGTGGGTTCATTTATGTATTTCTAGGATGGCATTTGCCGTCCTCTTTTTCAAAACACACACACACACACACACACATAACAAATGGTAATAATTGTGTACTCAAGTCAAGGAATGGCAAAATAAGTTTCTACGTTTACTACTAGTTAGTACCAAGTAATATAATTTACAGTCTTTAACTGAACATGACAAATAAAGTGAATAAAGGACTTTATGTCAGTTTCCATTGAGAGTTTAGCCTGTAATTTTGTCCTCTCTGTTACTTATACCAATGTTTGTTTCTTTTTTTTTTAATGATAGAGTAAAGGGAAATTTTTTTGTGAACCTTTTTTTTTTTTTTTAAATGTATACATTCAGTAGCATTCTGTTCAAAATTTTCTACATTTGAAAGCACATGGCATTTGATTGTTTTCCAGTTAGTACCTATGTTTCCATTGTTGTCGATATTTCTACTAATATTTCCGTCAATCCATTCCATATTAGTTTGTTTGTTTGTTTTGGTTTTGGTTTTGGTTTTGGTGTTGTTTTGCTTTTTGCTTTTTGTTTTTTGTTTTTGTTTTTTGTTTGTTTTGTTTTGTTTTGTTTTGTTTTTGTTTTTTTGTTTTCAAAATCCTTATAAAAATGTGATCGTTGTTTCAGTACGTTGGAATAGTTTCTTAGAACTTGTTTCTTTCAGATACCTTGGTTCGGCAGGCAGTGATGGTGTTGAAGTGTCTTTTATTGATATATTACAAAAACAGCAGAGGCCGAAATTATCGTAAGCAGGTAATATAGAATGTTATGAGAGTAAATTTGGGGGAAAGGAAATGCAGGCTAACTTTTTGAGTAAGTGAAATAAAAGTTTTTTAATTTTTATTTTTTATGGGAAAATGTGTAAGTGAAATAGAAGTTGTCCCCTGACTGGACTGATCTTTATTCTTGTGACCAGTATTTTTTTTTTTTGGCTATTATTATTATTATTATTATTATTATTATTATTTTTCTGACTGTAGGAAGTACCTAATTTTGCCAGGGTCAAATGCTAACTTTGATCGAGTATCTTCTGCTCCTTTACCGTGCCTTATTGCCAACACCAGTCTGGTACCGTTTCTTCTTGAACAAAGAATATGGAAGCCTATTTTCATCACTTATGACAGGATTGTATTTAACTTTCAAACTCACGTCTGTTGTTGAAAGGGTAAGGGTTCTGTCTTATTCTTTCCCTGCTGAAATGCTATTTATATGTTTCCATGTTACCCATAACTTTCTACTTCTATCACCTTATCATAAAGATTGGATTCTGGTAAGAGTGGTGTTCTCACATGGCGTGTACTTTTCTTTTCCCATTCCATTCCTTTCTTGTGATATTGTCAGGTGCAATCCTTCTTTGCTGCATTGAAAGCTTTATCACGGAAAGAAGTGCACTATGGGGCATATGCTACATCTGAGCAGGTAAGTGGAAATAGTTTTCCATAGAATTCGCTAAGAAACTTGCAATAGCATAAAATACGCACACACGCACGTACATATAAACTGTATACATACATACACGTGTGCAAGATCATCATATATGAACCATACAATAGGGTATAGGGAGATCGTTATCTTTTTCTCTGTTTAGAATTTGTTGAACTCCTACATACCATCTAGATGTTTTAAGGGCTTCCCCCACCCTCCCCCCCCCCCCCCCCCCCTCTCTTATTTTCCTAGTTTTAAGAGTCTGTTAAGGTCAAGAAACCAATCGTTATTTAGAGCTTTTTGAGTCTCTTCTTCAAAATTTTGGGCTAAAGGCGTAATCCATAAACTAGCTCTATCCAAATTGTTAATTATTAACCAATGTGTTATTTTTGTTTGCCCTTTTATTCTTTTGAAGAGTTTTTATTTTAGTTTATTTTTTTATTTTATTTTTTGTGAATTTTGTTTGTTAAAACAGGTGAATGCAGCTGGTGATTTATGTGCCATATGCCAAGAGAAGATGCATGCTCCTATCCTACTTCGTTGCAAGCACATCTTTTGTGAGGACTGTGTGTCAGAATGGTGAGTTCATTGTCTTCTATCTATATTATGTTCCATTGTCTATTCTTCGAAAACTCTTCCTGGAATTATCCATAGTTGCACTTTCTGCCTGTTACATTTAATATATTGCAAGTTCCTATGTGTATTGTGTGTGTGTATGCAAAATTTGATAGGTAAATCATTATTGATCATTTGATTGCTATAATTTTTCCAAGTTGCTTTTCAAACTTTGATATTCTGGTAGTTTTAACTTACTATTAAATCTTTGGATGCCTCTTTCCTTGTAACAAGTCTGGCAAAATGGTCCATCTTCTTCACTGCAAAAGCACCCTGTTTCATAGTTCAATCTTTTTGTCTTGAATTCTTTTTGTGTGCTTAAGAAATAGACTTTAACAGTTAATTTTTCATACCTTCGGTTTAATTGGTTAATGCTGTGAAAAATAGATGGAGGGTCTATTGGGCATTACTGTTTCGTTGCCCACTTGATAGGCAATCCTTTGGTTTTTGCTTTTGTTTCTGTTTTCCGTGTTTCGTGTGTTATTATGGTTTTGTTTTTGAGCTTATGGCTGACTGTTGGACCTATATTCCCAGGTTCGAGAGGGAACGGACATGTCCTTTGTGCAGGGCTTTGGTCAAACCTGCGGATCTGAGATCATATGGTGATGGGTCGACGAGTCTATTTATTCAGTTGTTCTAAAGAGCCTTACTGTAAAAACCAGGGAGTTTTTCCGCTTTTGAAGCTTCGAATTGTCAAAGCGGCCTTCTCCCATCATTACAAATGCACAGGTAAATTTGATTGTATTAGCGTTGCCTTGTTCACGGGTTTCCCTTGCGCAGAGTAATTTAAACTGGTTGCCTAGAGTTAGCTGGTTATTGTTTATATGGTTGTATCAAGAAAGTTTTAAAACAAAAAAAAAAAAAAAAATGTAAAGTAATGCGCCTATTAATCAACAGAGGAAATACCTCTCAAGGACTAACTTGTCACTGTTCATTTGCCGTGAATGAAAGTTTCTGCTTCTTTTTTTTTTTTTTTAATAAATAAATAATAAATAAGACAGCGTTTATGGTTTGCCTTTCTGAGTCGTTTCTTTATTTTTGTGAGTTAAATCTTTTTATCGAATGGAATAAAATCTTGATATTTGGCTTTGAGTTTCGTGCTGCTACTTGTGAGGCAAGGGCAATGACACACGACTTGAAAAATTATATCATGAATAGTCAAAGTGTCTAAATTCTCTGTGTTATGCAAAACTGAAATTACGCCTTTTTACTCATGAATCATTTTCCATCTAGTCATTCTTATGTTTTGTTAGGATAAGAAGATTTGGTGATTAGCTATTTATTTATTTGTTTTTAATAAATGGCATAGGATTTGGTATATCTATGAATTTGCTATTCCACCAAAATGCTTGAGCTTTTAAACTTAAAAGTGGGCCTAGAATGATTGTTCCATTTAAAAATTGGCATAAAGTTATCCTTTCCAAATTTTAATTTTAATTTTAAGTTTGGCCCCATTGCGTTTTAAATTTGATTTAATCTAATTAAACACAATGATTGTGATTTTAATATTAATTTCAACGTTCAACTAAACAATAAAATTAGAATAAACCATTCAATCTATTCTTTTTCAAAGATTTTATTTCTATTTTATTTGTTTATTTAAATATTTATATTTTCAACAAATAAATATTAGTCTACTTATTCCTATAATTCATTCAATTGAATGGTCGGCTCTATATGGATATATTGACTATCTATATTCTCTAAAGTCGTCTTACTCTAGCTTTAATGCATGGGTCAAGTCGGAAGTTGTAATGAAAACATGAAAACAACAAAATATTGGCTACTTCACACTATCAACGTAACATTGACTTTTAGGGGTGTCTATTAACACCCCTTGTTTACTTTCCCTTCTCACCTACTTAAACCACCCACCAATTAATTTTGGGTTAATTTCACTTTTAGCACATCTGAAAAAAATAATGGTAAAAACAGCAGTATTTTTTATTCCATTCAATTTCAGCACTTAATGTGGGGTCCAGTAGCATTTAATGTATATCAAATTACAGGTTTACCCTCATCTCCTACACACTAAATAATCTATCTCCCTCGCATGGCCCAAAAAAGTTTTTCAAACCACCATGTACAGTGGTTTAGAGAGAGAAAACTGAAATCTAGAGAGAGAGTCACCACCCAACGGAAACTTATTTCTTTTTTCACTTTTCCGCCTATCCCCTTCCACCCATTTTGAAACCCAAATCTTCATATAATAGAGAGAAATTTTCATCTAAAGAGAGAAACTTCCATTTACAGAGAGAAACTTCCATTTAGAGAGAGAAACTTTCATCGAAAGTTTTTTTTTTTTAAATCTAACATTTTTGGCCATTTTTTGAGTAAAGGTCATAACTATTATGACCACCCGGTCATAACCGTTATGATCTATGTTTAAAAATGGCCAAAAATGTTATCTTAAAAAAAAAAAATCTTTCGATGGATTTAAAAAAAAAAATGGTCATAATCATTATGACCGGATGGTCATAATGGTTATGACTATTACTATTTAATAGGCCAAAAAAAAGTTATCTTTAAAAAAAAAAAAACTTTCGATGATTTATATAAAAAAAAAAAAACTGGTCATAACGGTTATTACCGGGTGGTCATAATGGTTGTGACCGGACTTTTTTTTTAAGAATTAAATTTTTTTTGTCGATCTATTTTTATTATTTTTTAGCGATGGTCATAACCATTATGACCACCCGGTCATAACCGTTATGACTAGTTTTTTTTTTTTTTAGAATTAATTTTTTTTCGCGAACTTTTTTTTTTGTCGAACTTTTTTTATTATTTTTTAGCAATGGTCATAACCATTATGACCACCCGGTCATAACCGTTATAACCAGTTTTTTTTTTTTTAGAATTAAATTTTTTTCGCGAACTTTTTTTTTGTCGATCTATTTTTATTATTTTTTAGCGATGGTCATAACCATTATGACCACCCGGTCATAACCGTTATGACCAGTTTTTTTTTTGTCGATATATTTTTTTAATTTTTTAGCGATGGTCATAACCATTATGACCACCCGGTCATAACCGTTATGACCAGTTTTTTTTTTGTCGATATATTTTTATTATTTTTTAGCGATGGTCATAACCATTATGACCACCCGGTCATAACCGTTATGACCAGTTTTTTTTTTTAGAATTAATTTTTTTTCGATATATTTTTATTATTTTTTAGCGATGGTTGTAACCATTATGACCACCCGGTCATAACCGTTATGACCAGTTTTTCCTTATGTGAAGTATTAATTTTAATTTTTATTTTTTCAAACTTTTTTTTTTATTTTTTAGCGATGGTCATAACATTATGACCACCCGGTCATAACCGTTATGACCAGTTTTTCCCCCGCCACGTCAGCAGACATTTTTCTCGGTATGTATAATGGAATATATGCCCTCAGCCAACCCTAATCTGAAAAATTTCGTCCTAGCCCGCCATCCTCACTCCATTCCTCCACATCCATAGCGACAGTATATAACCAACTGAACATATAAAATTTTAATTTTTCGTCTCTATTTTCCTTGATTTTATCCCGCCCAATCCTCCCGAATCCTCCATGGACCATTACCCATTGTTCGAAACTAACTCCCATGATTAAAATTCCTTCCACATCTTGTTTCACTCTGTTAAACCGGCCGACTCTGCCAGATCTCCGTCAACTCCATTTCCTTGGACCAGATCTACGATATAAGCCATCCTACCGTGCTTCGTAACTGTTCCTCTCCTTTGAATTTTGTATTTAACCATTTGATCCGATAATTGTTTGTAGTTTCACAGTAAATGGAGGACGTATGTGTTTTCATCAAGTATAATGGTCGATGGGACGGCACATTGAGTTATATCGGTGGAGAAATGAAGGGAATATTGGTGCCCGAGACGGCAACATACGTTGGTCTGATTGAGTTGGTCAGACGTGCAATTGGTATGAGTGTCCCAACCAATACTATAGTCATGAGATACGGTGTTGAGCCTAGTATGCCTCTTGTCAGGATACAGTGTGATGATGACTTTAAATTCTATATACAATTGAAGAAGAAGGATGTTCATGTGCTTAGTAAATTTTCTATTACCATCGACGTTTTGGATGATACTGCGTCTGACGTCAGGCCACCGCAGCTGGGTGAAAGCAACCACATAGACGGCCAATTCTCCAGAGAAGGTGTACAGAGTGATGAGTCCATGCAACATGTGGATGAGAGAAATCTGACCATCCCTTCTCCTATTCCTCGTTGCCCTCAGCTTCCTCCTCATGTTGACGAATTTAATGTTGTGGGTGATGCTCGTAAATCAAACGAGAATAGTGTCGACGTCAGCATTTGAGCACATTCTATTGCCAATAACTTAACATCTCAATCCGATAATGTACCAAGTCCTGACAGGTTATCTGGTTCAGTAGTTGTTGCTGATTATACACCTGTCACAATTCGCAGAAACTGTATTTTTCATAACAAAAAGTTGTTGCAATACCATCTTCATCACGATGCCATGAGTAAACACTATCAATTCGGGTGAAGAGGTCGACCTCTACACTGTTACACGTTATATGTATAGATATCCAGAAATGTCCATGGCAATTGCGTGCGACGAGGATGCGAGGTAGTGAAATGTTTGTCGTGAAGCGTTTCGACGACGTCCATAGTTGCTCACTCGAAATTGTTCAAGGGCATCATCGTCAAGCCAAGAGTTGGATGATTGGGGAGTGTGTCAAGGCAAAATACTTGGATCCGACTAATACCTCATATAGACCTCGAGAAATCATGCGAGACATGCAGACCGAATTTGGAGTCTCTTTCAATTATCTCCGAGCATGGCGAGGTAAGGAAGCAGCACTAACCAGCTTGAGGGGCAAAGATGCAGAGTCATACAATGGTAATTCACTTCCCTTTACTCTATCTTATAATACGTTCATCAATGGAGTTTTTTTAGTCTTATAATACGCTTTAATAACTGTTAAATACTTGATTACATTACAGTTCTTCCCGCGTGGGCTGCAATGGTTAAGAGTAAAAATCCTGGTTCCGACATTGACATCGAGACGGACTCATCAAATTGCTTACAATGTCTTTACATGTGCCTAGCTGCTTTGAAGCACGGTTGACCTTATTGTCGACCAGTAATTGTGGTTGATGGATCCGCATTAAAGGCCAAATTTGGCGGGGTGCTTCTTGCAGCATGCGGTCACGACGCAAATGGCTGCATATTTCCACTTGCATTTGGTATCGTTCAGTCCGAAAGCAACGACTCATGGACCTGGTTCTTCGAGAAGCTCAGGGATTCAATCGGCCCTAGAGATTCTCTTGTTATTGTGGCTGATAGGCATAAGGGTATCGAGTACGCAGCCAAACTCGTGTATCCGGACGCTGCCTTCGGGATATGCGTCCAACACTTGGCTGCAAACCTTAAGACGAAGTACAAGGATTTCAAAGGCCCTCTGAAGACCTATTTTGATGGTGCATCGAGGTCGTATCTTTTAAGTGAGCACCATCGTCATATGAAATCCATCCGTACTCGTAACCCCGACATGCACCGGTACCTCATGCATGCCGATCCGAAAAAGTGGTCGCGAGCATATTTCAACAGCCGGAGGTATGCAATCATGACAACCAATATCACGGAGTCGTTTAATAATGTTGATCGGAAAGCCAGGTTAATGCCAGTTTGATTCTTAATGGAATGGTTGAGGGAACTACAACAAAGATGGTTTGTCAACAGGCGTGAGGAGGCTCTAAAATTGTCATCGAAACTTGCTCCAAAGGCTGAGAAGATGCTTCACACCAACTTCTCAATAGGATTAAAAGTAACGGTACGTTTTCATGCCACCATCCACCACGTATATGGTATATGCGGATTTTCCCTTAATCCAATTTGTCTAAAATTGTTAAATTTCCCCTTCTTACAGCCGCGGCCAGCCGATCAGTTTGAGTACGCTGTCACCAACAATGCCAGCCAAATATGGATCGTTGATATGAGCCAAAAGACATGTACGTGTAGACGATTCCAGGTCGATCAAATTCCTTGCCCTCATGCCATGGCCATGTGTTACCACCGACGGATAGATCCATACAATTATTGCTCGCCATACTACACGAAAGATTATCTTTATGGTTGTTATTCGTCTGTAGTCCATCCTATTGGCAGCTCTGAAGGCTGGGATGTGCCTGAATCAATCAGGTCGCAAATCGTCAATCCTCCCAAAACGAAGCGTGATCCCGGAAGGCCACAAGTTCGAAGAATTTTGTCCCAAGGTGAAGATCATGAGACAATTCGTTGTGGTAGATGTAATGGCTATGGACACAACCGACAAACGTGTACCAATTCAGTACCCTTAAGGACCCGGCTAACAAAGCCAACTCCGTCGTTGTGACTAGTAGTGAATAGGGAAAATTTTCCCTTAAATAAATTGTTAATCATTTTATTGTATTCATATTTGTACAGTGCGACATTAACTTTTGGGGGATGGCCTTAAAATGGCGGTCAAATTCATTATGACCGGCTGGTCAATATGGTTGTGACTATTGTGAGCCGCTATGTAAAGCTTATTTTACCATGGTCATAATGGTTGTGACCGGGAGGTCATAACCGTTATGACCGAATTCCGTGGTTATTATCGGTTTGAAAAGCAACTATAAAAAGATGAACATAAATTAATTATATTCTTATTAGGGGTAACTTTACAAGCAAACCGAGACATTAAATGCTAGTAGTGAAATCACATCATTACCTTTTGGGGAACGTATCTGTTTAGGCGGTCACCATCGTTGTGACACCATGGTAACTATGGTTATGACTAGGGTAAGATGCCGTGTAACAGGATGTTTTACCCTGGTCACAATGGTTGTGACCGCCCGGTCACAACCATTATGACCGAATACTTTTGTGTAGATCTCCAGAAAAAAAAAGTAGCCAAAAAAAACTAAAGTAAAATAATTTTGTAAACCTTCGAATAGTTTTATTATAATATTATTAGTGGTAAATTTACACGCAAACCGACTCAATAAATGCCTGCAGGAAAATGACGTCAGTAACTTTTCGGGAAGCTTATCGAAGAAGGCGGTGAACTCCGTTATGACAAGTCAGTAACTATTTACCGCATTTACCCTGGTCAATATGGTTGTGACTGCCTGGTCACAACCATTATGACCGATATTTTAGGTATACCAACAGTCTTTTGTACGACTCTGAGTGACTAAATACCATATTTGCCCTCATCTCCTTCACGCGTAAAAATGACTCTCCCTATGCCGCTATTGTTTTAAAATTTTTAAAAAAGATTTTACAGTTTTTAGAGAGGGAAAACTCTGTGTAGAGAGAGAAAGTGGTAATCGTATCGTTTTCTACGAGGCGTCTCCTGCATAACCGTCGTAAACCACATCTTATAGCCGTATACACGCCGCGGTTATATCCATAGCATGGTGACTATTACAGATTTTGAGAGAAATAAGGGAGAAATGGCTGTACAGGAATCGAGTATCACTCCATCCAAGATATCGAAGGAGGAAGAGGTAAAATCTATGATCTCTGTTTGTTTAAGTCAAGATGCAGTTTGCGGTACGTCTAAACATGACAAATATCTAATCTGACTATTTTTTTTTTATTATCCAATCACACAAACTCAATATGTTCGACTGGTACCAGACAGTGAGATAACCCGGGCGAAAATAAATACTTTCATAAACATTAACGAGACATGGAAGAAACTGAGCCAGTGGTTATCTCCACGACAGTTGGAGTCCGTCAAAGACCAGCCATGCATTCAGCCTTTCCTGCATCTAGAGTCTCTAGGTTGGGCTGGCCAGGTATTCCATAACATTGTGATGCGCCTTACAAACCACACATCAATGGGGGACGCACTGTGGTTCGAGATTGGAAAAGACATGGCCAGATTCTCCATAATGGAGTTCTGCCTAATTACCGGACTAAAATGTGCAGGGTCAACGCATCTACCGGTCGTCGAAAGCAGGATAATGTCAAGATATTTTTCGACTATTAAGGGCGTATCGAGGGAAAATTTGGAGCTGCAACTGTCCAATGCTAAGTTTAACAACGACGAAGATGCCGTAAAGCTTAGCCTGATGTACATTATATTCTCGATTCCCTTTGTCAAACGCTATCCCGGTGAAAATAGATCCCAAATTTTCGGGTTGGCAGACAATTTGGATGCCTTCAACGATTTTCCTTGGGGCAGGCTATCATGGGAGGCAACCCGTGCTGCAATCTGTGCTACAGTGGAGAATAGGATTTCTTCGAATAGACGACAAAAAAAACCTGTTAACACAGTTCATTACAGCATTCCTGGTTTCCCACATGCCATACTCGTATGGCATACGAGACACTTACAACGATGGCGAAGAAGTTCACAACCAACTACTTCCAAGCCGTTCCGCGTATGGCGTCCTGGACCACTGCAGAGATGTGAAATTCGATGACGTTCAATGGGCGTTCATGGAGGTTGGCGAATCACAGGTAATTCACATTTCGCTACCATAAACAAGGGGTCAAAATCGTAATGACCGTGTTGATCATAAACGCTCAGACGAAGACAGGTCACAACCATTATGACCGTCTGGTAAAATCGTTATGACCAAACACGCTCATACCATAATAAGATTCACAAATTCGTTATGCGATATTATAATATAATAATAATAATACATTATGTATAAGGATCGTAATTCTACGTCATGTGTACAGCCAAACTGTTTTCAATTGATGCCAACCGAGGAGGAGTTGAAGAACGATAATGTTGCGAGCCTTTTTTGAATAGACCGTCTGCCTGTCTCAATTACCACCTCCGAAGTCGTCAGTGCCCCGGCGGACCCCGGATATCAATGCCGAGTGGGTGGAGTTCCAGAATGAGATCCGAAGACATGTTACTACTTTGAATAAAAAGTTAAAGGATATAAAAAAGGAACAAACCCGCTCGAACAAACTGTTGAAGAGGTGCTGAAATTGTTGACGGCGAAGAATGCTGCTGAACAGCAAGGTCAGGCACAGCATGGGCCGAAGTCGTGAGCAGCGAAGTTCTTAATGTTAAGAGGAAGACGTCGGAAGCTTGAAGACTCCCCCCTGAGTTCGACGTCGTTGCGGATATAGGGCTGTAGGCAGCAATGGAGTTCCTTACTGCCGATAAGGTGATAGATTGGCATGCAGATGCCGTGGAGAAGAAACCAAAGGTAGATTAAACATGACCAATATACCTGATCAGTGTGAAACTTTGTCAATTTTGTATGACATGTTATGAAAATACAATGTACAGTAACAGGCGGCCGAGACGAGTGTTAAGGATGAGTGAGTCGTTGGAGCGAGGGAGGGGCCATGCCTGCAGTGTCAAAATCAATGAAAGAGGGGCAGAGAGGGAAGACCACATCCCATCACCTGATCTTGTCATGATTGACGAGCACTCCAACAAGGAAATGTTGACGACGTAGTTGTGACGCGTAGCTTAACATCTCAATTTGCTAATAATGGAACAGTCCATAATGTTAACTCGTTCAACATATGTGCTTTGTAGATCCCTAAGAAGAAGAGGGCCAGACTATCAAGGCTTGGCCAACGGCCATCGGGTCGTAAGAATGACGATGGAAGCGTTCGAAGAAGCCGGCTGACACGAATTATGCACTCCCAGTAGGTCTCGCAGATGAACCTCCTGAACATAGGTTAGAAGAGTTCAGGGAGTGGTTCAAACA
>CM046372.1:25482187-25504218 GCA_025413025.1 Ficus hispida
GGGAAAACAAAAATCCAGCAACTGCTGAATCCATTATCACCAAAAAGACTAACTTCAAAGTCACAGACATGTCTAACAAGGCTGAAAGACACAGCAACATATCGAGAGTTAGTCGGAATGCCGCGCTAGCAATTACTATGCTTCGAGGAGTGTACATTCATATTTTTCTTCCAGCTCTTTCTTTCTTTATTTCTTTTGAAAAACATCGTTAGTTGATGCTATTGCACTATTCTTTTTCAATGACTATATTTAACTTGCTAAGGAAAAGAAAGGAACGCGGATGAAAGGACAGCCATACATGAATCAGTGTGGATTTTAAACAGGATAAGTGGCATCAGGGTACTCTTTCTTGTAAACGAATAGTAAAGACAACAACAATATTAGACTAGTAATTGAAATTGTATTAAAGAAAATAACTAATCGCCAAAAAAGAAGAAGAAGTAAAGATCTCATACTTCAAAACATTCTTGAGATAATCGAGCTCTTTGTCAAGATCATTGATAGCCTGGTTATACGCTTGCATCGGTGAAGACTGACTGGTTGTGTGAATCTACAGAGCACCGCAAAATGAGAAACATCATAAGCACTACATCAAAACAAGGTTACTCATCGTTGACATCATATCGTATTTTTACCCGATCCTCAGTTTCTAGTCTGAAGCTAAAGTTATTTTTGAAAAAACTACCATATGTCGCACAAGAATTACAATGTACACAGATTTTTCGCAAACATACAAGCATCTTAATTCACATTCCTCGAAAGATAAATAAATATATAAAATTGTAAACAATGGAAAACAATATTGACAATTAACAATTTTGAAGTTACAAACCCTGACAATGATCTTGTACTGAAGTGGGTGAGGAAGCTTGTAACCAGCGAAAAGCACGTTTTCATCCCTGTGCAGCTGCCTGATTCTCGAAAGCAAATCCAAAATAAATAAATAAATAAAACCCAGATAAGAAAATTCAAAGTTAAAAATATTTTGAAAAGAATGAAGGGGGATTTACATGCGGAGGATGTTGCCGATGGTATGATCCTCTCTCTCGATGGTAAACGACGCCGCATTGATGATCTTAGTGTCCCTCTCGTATGAAACCCTGCAATATCAGAATCAAATTCGTCAACCCAGACCCAAAAATATTCAATTATATGTATAGATATACATAATTATACAAAATTGAAAACGCAGATGAAGAAAGATTTGTACTTCTTGGTGCCTTCAGGGACGACAAAGCGCTCGTATCGGTCCGGGGCGTTCATTGTGGGCTTCTCTGCGGGGCTCTACGATCGATTAGACGACTCTGTGAGGCTAATTACATATATACACACACACATACATATATATACATATATATTGCAAAAAGGCGAAGTGAAAAGGGAAAATGAGAGCACAAGGAAGCTTACCCACTGGAGGGCAACAAGGGCCAAGAGTTGTGACAAAAATGAGGGCTGGGTTTATTATTTTCAGATTTAGGGTTTGGGATCTCTCTCCTCTATGATTTCTTTTTTTATATTTTTATTTTTTTTTGATAAATCTATAGGTTGGTTCAAGTTTTTGGTATGCGTTTGAAGAGATGAAATTTTTATATAGGGTTTGATTGATTTTTTAAAAATTAATTATAATTTTTATTAATTTTTTAGAAAAAGATAAAAATGATTATAAAAATTTTGGTTCTTCAACCAAATAGATCATAAGTTTGTATAAATTTGATTTCTTTTTTTCGTAATTGAACTTATTCTAAATTATTAAAAATTTTACTATAATAATCCTTACTGTTAAATTTTTGATAAAATCTGTTAATGAATATTATTTTTTGACCAAATTACTTATGGATTAGTTCGAAAATTAATAAAATTGAATATTATAACAAAGTTTTAATAATTTCAGATTATTCAAACTACAAAAAAAGGACCAAAGTTATATAAATTTAAAAGTTTAAGGGTTAAACTAGTAATTTATTTATCTATATAAATTTTTTTTTTGAAAAATTGGATACTTAAGTAGTTTTAAAACACATATTTAGGGGCACATTTGAGGGTGGTTTTGGATATGAGTTTTGGTTCAGAAACCAAATGTAGTTTTGAAAATGGGTGTTTGGAGAAAAATAACTATTTAGAATGAATAAGTATAAAATTTTAAAAATATTTTCAAAAAAAATATATTAACATAGATCTTATATCATTCTTCTGAAAATTATATATGCAATTTAAAAAAAAACACATCATTGGATATAAAATAACAAAGTTATGGACAAATAAATTTTGAATTAATGGTAGACATTTCGAAATGTGAATTTAATTTTGAGTTGAAAAAAAAAAGACAAAAAAAAAAAGTTTGGAGGTGTGTTTAGAGATATGCCCCAAATGGGCCCTTAAATAAATAGTTGAAATATTCTTAGTAAAAAAATAACAATTAATTAGTGATTAATCATGATATATTAGTAAAAAAAATATCAATTAACATTGATCAATTGATTTATTTTAAATATCATTTTTTCTAATTTTACAAATTTTCAATCATTTATTAAAAAATTATTAAAAAAATTTATGAAGAGCTTAATGAAGATAATGGAGTTTCTGAATTTTTTTGTAATGCCAGAAGATGAAATTCCAGATTCCTTGACTGGTTTTCTAAGAGAGAGAGAGAGAATGAATGAGCTGGGCAGGATTGTATTATGTGTGTTTGTTCAAGAGAAGGGGGGCTACTTATAGGAGGAGTAATTTGCCAAAATAATTACCTCAAAAATTAAAATTAATAAAATAATCTTTTTTTATTTTAATATCAAAACAACCACACAGTCGTTCCTGATTGTTGAATATCATTTTGCTAATAAAATTTTTGGAAAATCATTTTACAAATAATAAAAAAAAAAAAGTGATTAGGGTGTTTGGTGTTTAAGTTTGAGTTAAGATTTGTAAGTTTAAATAGTGATTTTGGTTGACTTTTTCAGAAAAGACAAAAAACTTTTGGGGAAAAAGACAAAAATTGAGTTGATGGTGGTGAGTTTAAACTCACCACCCAAACACCCTCGTCATAGGAGACGTCCTCAGCCACTTTGTAGGTAGCTTAGAACTAAAACGTAAGAAGAGTGGTATTGACCACTCGAAGGGCTGATACCTCTGTGGGCGGCTTCTAGAGCCTATTCTCTTGGGCCTTTTGGGCCACTTTACAAAAAAAAAAAAACATAAAAAGATGGGTTTTTGAGCAATTACTCCTGGTGGGTACACCTTGGTCTACCTCAGGTGTGAGGTTAGGTTAGTATTCAATTTTATTTTTTTTCTTTTTGGGGGGCTATTTCTCCACCATCAATTTATCTTAGTGAGTCAATTTAAAAACCCCAAAGTGGGATCAAAACATGTTCTTTTCCAATAGTTTGCTTGTGGTAGTAGTGCTCAGATGAGGATAAATTGGAAATTTCGTATCAGTTAAAGTTATGAAATGAGTATATGGACAATATGAAGAGCTTCACTACAGTAGTTGATGATGTAGGAATTATTGAAGAAAATCAATTACGCAACTAAAAAATATAGATAAATTAAAAAAATAAAAAAATTGCATCAAATTGTCGGAATTTCCGAATTTTTATAATATTTCTATGAAAGCTTCCAATATTTTTCCGAAGTTTCCCAATATTTCCAGATACTTTGAACACATTAGACTATGACTTTACTGAAATCTATACTTAACCAATATTTTGATAAAAAGAGATTTTATACCTAAAAGACACAACTGAAATTTCGACTGAAATTTTGATATTTTTTACCATGCAAAAGAGATGCCATCACTCACTATAGTCGTTATATTTCATATTAGGTAAAGTAATTACTTTTTATACAATTATATTCATTTGAAAATTTTGAATTTATTTGTCTGTATTTTAATTTAGGAAATCTGTTTATTTAGATGATTTGTAGTATTAGCCACTCAACCGATTTTTTACATTATAACTTATATTTATAAGATAGCTCATTTATAGAACTCATGATTAGTGAATTCTTCTTTTTATTTTTAATATATGGACACAAATACATTCACATTGAATATAGCTTTGTGTTCTCTTATCTTTTTTTGTTTTATTATTTTCTCATTGAATCTCTTACATAGTATCAGAGCAGTAAGCTACTAGGATTCTCTATTTTCTTCTCTTGAGATTATACTCGAACAAATCTCTAATCTTTCTTGCATTCTTGTGCTATTTTTTGATGATTGTCGTCCATTCCTTGCGCTCTTATGCCCTTCCTCGATGATTGACTTTTTTCCTACGCCCTTATATATGCCAACTCCTTACGATTTTCGTCCCTTCCCTACATTCTTTCCCAACGATTAAACCCTCTCTTAATAATTATCGTCCCTTTCTCAATGCTGCTGCACCTTACCCTCAATATTTATCATTCTTTCTCGGCACTCCTGCACTTTTTCTCGACGATTGATACCTCTTTCTTGCACCTTTGAGCCCTTGACGATTTTCCATCCCTTTTCCGTTGTCTTTAGTTAACGGGGAGGGGATGGTGGGGGAAAAAATCAAAATATTTATGGTTACACATACATATTCCTTTTTGTTATAGTTCAATATATAAATCTCTATCAAAACTCCATCTTACAAGGACATATTTGTTAAGGGTAAAAAAAAAACCCAAATCATACATCGTAAATACATAATTATAATAACAGACATATAAGATATTAAGTTACTCCACTTAAAAGGTTGACCTTTTAAGATAAAAATCTAATCTCTTAATAGTTTCAAATTCTACTTATTCTCTCTAATCTTCACAATATTAGGGAAACTTTTTTTTTTTTTTTTTTCGGGTAAATAAGCTTCATTCAAACAACAAAAGAACAAACCAAAAACTAAAGAGCAAAGCTCGAAAAAACAGACAAAGGCATGGCAAGAGATCCAAGAGATCTCACCACAGGAGAAGAAAGAGCCCAACGAACTAACCTATGAGCTAAGGTATTTCCAGTTCTCACATATTAGGGAAACTTATTACTTCATATTAGGGAGCGCTATTATTATTATTTTTATATAATTATCTTTATTAGAAGTTTTGAATTTATTTGTATTTACTTGAATTTAGGAAAACTCTTTATTTTAGATGATTTGTTAATATTAAGCACTTATCCAGTTTTATATATTGTGACTTGTATTTATGTGAGCTCATTATAATGTCACTTATTATAATTTTTTTTTAATTCTTAATCTGTTGATATAAACACATTAGGTAAATATTTTTTTTTATTCTTTTATTATCTAATTCCTAAGATTGCCTCATCACAATTTCTTCCAACATTCAAAATAAAGTGGTCCTCAAGATATCTTGAGGTACCCCCTCTCTCTCTCTCTCTCTCTCTCTCTCTCTCTCTCTCTCTCTTCTCTCTCTCTCTCTCTCTCTCTCTCTCTCTCTCTCTCTCTCTCTCTCTCTCTCTCTCCTCTCTCTCTCTCTCTCTCTCTCTCTCTCTCTCTTCTCTCTCTCTCTCTCTCTCTCTCTCTCTCTCTCTCTCTCTCTGTGGGTAAATTACAAGCTTGCAATCCTTATCCTTATGTTTGAAATTTTTTTCGTTTCAGACCTACCAATCAATATACGAGTCTGTAGTAGCAGTTATCCTCAACTTCTCAATCACTAAACTTCTCAATCTATCCTTATCCTTGTGATTGAAAATCCTTAGTTGCATTCAACAACATTTGGAACTTGACTTTTCTACGTGAGGATTTTCAGTCCTCTGCTCTATCAACTGAGCTATCCCGACCATCCCTTACGCATCATCCTCCTTTTCAATAGAGAAATTCGTAAATTTAACATCAACTTCTCATTTTCAATAGAGGACTTGGAACTTGACTTTTCTACAAGAGGATTTTCAATCGCATGCTCTACCAACTGAGCTATCCTGACCATCCCTTACGCACCATCTTCATTTTCAATAGAGGGCATGGGACTACATAAATTTAATATCAACTTCTCATTTTTAATAGAGGACTTGGAACTTGATTGTTCTATGCAAGGATTTTCAATCTTCTACTTTATCGAGCTATCCCAATTATCCCTTATTCATCATCCTCATTTTTAATAGAGGACTTAGGACTACATAAATTTAACGCTAACTTCTTCATATTAAATAGAGGACTTGGAACCTGACTTTTCTATATGAGGATTTCCAGTCCTCTGCTCTACCAACTAAATTATTATGACCATCCCGTATGCATCATCCTCATTTTTAATAGAGGAATTGGGTCTACATAAATTTAACACCAACTTCTCATTTTCAATAGAAGACTTGGAACCTGACTTTTCTACATGAGGATTTTCAGTCCTCTGCTCCATATCAACTGAGCTATCCCGATCATCCCTTATGTATCATCCTCATTTTTAATAGAGGACTTGGGTTTACACAACTTTAACATCAATTTTGTATCTCTCTCTCTCTCTCTTTTCCCCCTCTTTTTGTAATTGCCGTTATATCTCTGAACTTTGTTGGCTTCTAGTGTTGGGATTGGTAGCCATAAAGCATATGATGCTACAGTTTTGGTGCGATTTATTAAAAAAAAAAAAAAAAGATTGTTTTATTTCATTCTAATTTCTATATACATGTATGTTTGATACTTAATAAATATCATTAAAATTTTGATACTTAATAAATATCATTAAAATTTCAGAATTATCTATGTGACCTTAAATAATGTATATAAGAGTTATATACTAGAGGATAATATTTAAGCATGATAATTAAAACAGTCCGTGATAAATAGTCAATTATTTAATTGATTAATCAATTAAAGTAAGGAATCTTTAATTGAATATCACTAGTATATATCATTACTATTAAGAATAGAAGGGTCTTATCCGAACAGTTAATGTAGCGAGACATTTAATGTATGCATCATAGATAATGTGATTATGTAGAACAGGGACGTGGCGTGATATGAATTACTGATAATTTCTATTAAGCATAGGAGATTCTAATCATGTCAACCGATAGTCATAAACAAAATTATCCTAGTCCTGAGTTATTAGTAGACTCCAATTTATGGAATCATATCTTTTGATTTACTCGGTATATATTTAAATATTTAATCGTATTCATTGTATTTTAGAGATATGATGAAGTAATTAGCCGAAAATGTTAATATTACAAGATAGAATCCATTTCTTCTTATTTAAGAAGTAGATAAATAATTCCCTTGCGTGTTGATTTAGGATGTGAATGGTATGAGTACTAATTCGAGATTAATTTCATGAATTTATCATTCATTAGAAAATCAATGGTACCCAAGGATCAAGATATAATTAGAGAGGTTAACGAATTTTACCTCGTTTTAATTATGAATTATTTATGGAAGATTGATCTATATGCAATGGCTATATCAAATGAACAACTCTATTCTTTGAGTAATTATATATCTATAATTTCAATAGTGCAATTTCAAGTTTTTAGTGGAGTAACTTGGGGATTAATTAAATTGATAAATTAATCAAAGAGTTTGATTAATTATCAACTTTTTAGAGTTTAAAATTATAGGTCCATAGTTTCCCATACCGCCTTCATTAGCAGTTGAACAAGTGTATTTGATAGATTGTATTTTCACGCACTAAATTATGTGATACAAAATATAAAAGAGAATATCTAGTTTTATTTTTTATTGTCGCAAATATTTATTTGTTGCCTAAATAATTAATTATGAATTAATTGTGTCATTTAAATAATGAAGATTATTAAAATATTAAAATTGGACGACATAATGAGTAAGACCCACTGTGTACGCGCCTACTGCTAGCGGGTGCGATTCACAGTGTGCATATTGATATCTGATAGTTTCCTATTTATGAGATTATGAATATTTATATTTAAAATTAGATTTTAAATTAATTATATATATATATATATATTAATGTGTATATACAGCAGAAATGGAAAGAAGGAAAACCGTTTCCTTCTTTCCTGATTACATATATGTGTGTGTATATATATATTTATATATATTATGTAATTTAAAATTTAAAAAATGGGGGAAAACGGAAACTAGGAAACCAACGTTTCCTGTTTCCATCGGCGCACACATATATATAAATGATATATATATATATATAATTATATTATATGATGAATATAATATAATTAGTTTCCAATTATGTATGGATCTTAATTTTAAACATTGAGAGTATTTAAAATTCAAGATGGAATTTTTGGGTAATCTATCTTGCTCTATAAATATGATTTGGGCAAAAGAAAAACTTTTGGGTTCAAGATTTTTTATTGACAAATTTTTTGTCATTAATAACCCGAAGAGAGAAAAGTTCTCATTTACACTCTTTGTTTTTCTGATGTATTGAGAGCCAAAACAAAGACATCAAAAAGTGAGTGAGTGAATCAATCCCTCAATAGGAATGTCCAACTATTCGTTCAATCAAGTGATGAAAGTAAGGCGTGGAGGAATGTGATATTAAAAAATAAGATCGTTTGTGGGTTCAAAAGTTTATTTTGAAAGATTCGACTTAATCAGACAACGGTATAATTCTCATTCTCTACTCCTTTTATATATTAAATTAATATAACTATAGAACAACAATAAAAGTTTGAGATATTTTTGTTATTCACGGTCTTATGTTTCCGGTAAATTTTTTGTCAATTTCGGTTTTCGAAACCAACATCTAGTACATTATTTTGTTATTTCTTTTAATTTGGTTTATGTTAAAAAATCACGTATTATAAAAATATGCTGTTTCAAATCAAAAGAAAATCTCTCTTTCTATCTCTGTCTCTATTTGTTTATGTTAGCCAATCAATTAATGGGTAAACAGGTCTTGCACATTCGATTCTTACCCTACTTTTTAATTGGTTTGGAAGTATTTGTAATTTGACCTATATTGGTTTTAATTGGTTGCCTTCATGTCTCGCGTGCGAGTCTTAGGCCCAATTGGAACACTTACTTGAGTATGAGTTTTGAAAATATTTTTGATAGAAATTAGTTAATACTTGAAAATGTACATTTGGTTGAAAATAAACTTTAATTATTAAATAATACAAAAACTTAAAATATATTTAAAAAAATTAATAATATGTATCTTATTTCGTTTCTTTGGTTATTTTATGTAATTTAAAAAAATTCTTTTCATTTTAATTTTAAATAAGAAAGTTATCAAGTTTTAAAATTTGAATTTTTAAAAGATATTTGAAAATGTGAATATTGAAATTTGTTTGAATTTGGAGGAAAAAAAAAAAGAGATAAAAATAATAGGAAACTCCAACTGAAGCCATCGTTTCAAACAGTCCCTTGCTGGGTTGGGAAATTTTATGGTTTGTGTGGTCCGTTTGCTTTGAAACAAGAAGAAGAAACGAAAATAAAATCAAATATCTTTGGAATTTTTGTTTGATTTCATGTAGTACCGATCTACATAAAAGAAAACAAAATTTGCCATATATATATATATATATATATATATATTATTACAAGCCAAGATAGCTTTTTATTTGGTTTTTTTATCCAGAAATTAGGTAGGACACTCCGCACCGACACAGATAAGAGTTGCTTTTAAAGAGATTGTAATGTCTTTTGAAAGTTAATTAAAAATTAAAAGTCTCACATTGGAAAATTACAAGTAAATGGCGTAAATAAAAGTAAGTGATATATGTAATATCATTTGTGTGTGAGTGATACTATGCCATTACAATGCACCTCATGCGTGTGCGGACGATTGGGTGCTCATAAGGTGCACTTCACATCATCGCAAGGAGATCTCTTTTTATTTAGTTTCATTTTTTAATATTGATCGGATCATTGTTTTGATCAGTTGTGATTCAATGATCATAATTGAATAATTTCATATTTAATCTGAACCGTTAATCAAATAATTACGATCTAATAATCCGAATTAAATGATTGTTGTTAAATAGTTATATTGTTCGCAAATATTTAAGTATTGCACCTTTTCAACTTAAAGACACATTTTGAAAGGTTGTGTCATATTATATCAGCTGAATCTTTTTATGAACATGTAATATAAATAAAACTCCACTGTTGACGCCAAAAATCTCCGGCACAATACCTAATGTGGTTGCTCGGACAAAGATGGTCCGGCACAGTCACTCCGACTGATCACCTACAAAAATGGAAGCACCTTGAAGTGATGGGGACATTGGTGGGATGTCTGTCACGGACACTCTGATGCTTAAGTCAGTGAAGGTACTGATGAGCAAGTAGAGAGGCAGAATTTTGACAAGGAAAATTATCCATACCTGAAATGGAGGGCTGACCCTCTATTTATAGGAGCTTTCCGCGGGTCCGGGTGTTCAGGTGACCCGATCGGGTCGGTCCTCTAGCGCTCCCGACAGGTAAATAGGCTCTAGGCGTGCAAGTGCTATGTCCAATAGGCCAATGCCACATGTCCGTGGTCTGGTGTCAAGGGACACTAGGGTGGACTGCCGCTGGCACCAGTGGGCATAGCCCCAGCCGGAGCAGGCGGCGGAAGTCGGCGATGGGATACGTGCAGTAGCTGGCTATGCGTCATGAGTCAGGCGACGGATTGAGTGTTGTGACAGGGCGCTACCGCCAGTCATGTGCGTGGTACCATGTGTGAGGGGTTGACCATCCAGGTCAACAACATCGTCCCCAGATATTACCTAACTCGGATACATGACAAACCTCGATGATGAGGAAAAATATTGTCGGGTGGCATGATTTTTCAGGAAGAATCTTCTGATCGAATCGAGTTAGGTCATTAACATCCGATTCAGACGGGAGGACACGATTCTACTATCTTCAAGTGACCGGTTTACCTTTGAAAATAGGATTTTATGGTCAGAGCAAACTATGCCATCAACATCCACATTGACATTAGATTTTACTTTTGTGATGGAATTCAACATGTAGGTAGGTAGGGCAAATAAAACCTCAATGACAATAAGTTCCCTACACCTTAAACCCTCTGTGTTTTTTTTTTTTTTTTGCACGCAAACAGTTTTCTACCCACTTTTTTCAATCGTCGCGCACTAGCATTGGCGGGAGGCTCAAATAATGTGTGGGCGATGAAATTTATAACGAGCAAGGGTAATGGCGTAGTGGTTGCGTGCTGGGTGACGGCTTGGTCAGACGGTGGGCAACGACACGGTAGGGGGACAGGGGCAACTTGGTTTTGAGATTAGCATTTCCAGCCACCATTGGGAAGGTTTCCAATCTCCAATTTCTTGATCTCTCCACAAATTCATTCAATGGTTCCTTGCCTCTGTCCCTTGCTAATCTCACTCAGGTTTACGAGCTTGACGTGTCTCGAAACCAGATAACCGGAGATGGAACAAGTTCTTCAGGAGCTGGGCTTAGAAGCCTCAATAATCTACTATGTCAAAGTACCCTGCTTGGAGGGAGAATTCCTAATGAGATAGGGAATTTGATATCTTTGGCTCTTTTAGCTCTTGATAATAACTCTTTATACGGTCCAATTCCTCCTTCTTTGGGTAATCTGAGTGAACTATCTGTTCCTCGTCTCAACGAGAATCAACTCTCTGGCAATATCCCACCAAACTTAGTGTCTTTAAGCAAGTTATCTGATTTGCACTTATTTATTAACAAATTGTCCGGTTTAGTACCTTCGGAACTAGGAAATGTCTTGGCATTGACTGACTGTTCTTCATCTTGCTGAGAACAACTTCACCGGTCATTTGCCACCGCAAGTGTGTAAAGGTGGAAAGCTTGTTAATTTCAGCGCAGCCTTCAACTATTTCACTGGCCCAATCCCAATAAGCCTAAGGAACTGTAGAACCTTGTACAGAGTTAGGCTTGAACATAACCAACTAAGTGGAGAATTAGACAAAGAGTTTGGAATTTATCCAAATCTCACTTACATAGATTTGAGTTTTTCAACAAATTGGGAGGTGAGATCTCAGCAAATTGGGGAGAATCCAAGAATTTAACACTACTAAAGGTAGCCGGGAATCTTTTAACTGGTAAAATCCCCGACGAGATTCTTTCGTTGGAGAGACTAGAAGAGCTTGATCTTTCTTTTAATCAGTTGTATGGTGAGGTTCCAGTGCATATTGGAAACTTGTCTAAGTTGTCCCTCCTTGGCCTGAAAGAGAACGGCCTTATAGGAAAAATTCCTGCGAGTATAGGAAGACTATCCGAATTGGAAACCTTAGAGCTTTCATTCAACAAGCTAATTGGTCAAATTCCAGATCAAATAGGGGATTGTTCCAAGATGAGATTTTTGTCTTTGAGCAACAATCACTTGAATGGAACAATTCCTTATCGGATTGGTAATCTCGTGGCGCTACAATATTTACTTGATCTGAGTCACAACTCACTTGGTGGAGAGATACCAACTCAGCTTGGTAAGCTTACAATTTTAGAGAAGTTGAACCTTTCCCACAATAATTTGACTGGTTCAATCCCCGATTCCCTCAGAGACATGGTGAGCTTAACGGATATTAACCTCTCCTACAACTTTTTGGAGGGTCCGGTTCCTGATAGCAAAATCTTTTGGTCAGCGCCAGAGGCCTTTGGCAACAACAAAGATTTGTGTGGAGTTCATATTGAGGGTCTAAGACCCTGCAATACTTTGACTCGAACTGATAACCGAAGTGGCGACAAGAAACACGAACACGATGTTATTATCGCTGTTGCTTGTTCAGCAAGTGCTTTGCTACTTTCATTTGCAGTTGTTGGGATATTGGTTTTTGGTTGGAAGAAGAAGAAGAAATCAAGAAGACTACCGACAGATGGGGGGCGAAATCAAGTCTCAATGTGGTACTTCAATGGTGGAATCACGTACGAGGACATAATTGAAGCGACGAACAACTTCGACGACATTTACTGCGTTGGATCAGGAGGATCTGGAAAGGTGTACAAAGCGGACATACCAGGTTTTGATGTCGTACTAGCAGTGAAGAAGCTGAGTAATGGCGAGGCCAGTGATCAGTTGGAAATTAAAAAGAGATTGAAACAGTTTGCGAGTGAAGTAGCAGCTTTAAGTGAAATCAAGCATCGAAACATTGTGAAACTTTTCGGGTTTTGCTCTGAATGAGCGAACACGTTCCTGGTGTATGAGTTTGTTGAAAGGGGAAGTCTAGCAGATATTCTGATGAATGACAATACTGCAAAGGATTTAGATTGGATTAAGAGGGTCCAAGTTGTAAAGGGTGTAGTCCATGCTTTGCGTTACATGCACAATGACATTGTTCCGCCTTTAATTCATCGAGACATATCCAGCAAAAACATTTTGTTGGATGCTGAATTTGAGGCTCATGTGTCCGATTTTGGCGTCGCGAGATTTCTGAATCTTAATTCTTCTACCGGGACTGTTGCAGGAACTTATGGATACCTTGCACCAGGCACGTACTTACTGATCAGAGTACTATGTCAACTTGAAAAATTGAAAGAGGTAGATGTAGCTTAGAACAAGTATAATTAGTTATGGTCGATCTGCCAATGGGTTCTGTATGTGTAACTTTTCTTGTGTACCAAAAAAGCAAGGTACAGTTAGTTGTGTGTGTGTGTGTGTTTAATTTATTTATGTATAGTTAGATTTGGAACTTATTCCATGATTTAATTGATCATAATTCTAAGTGCTTGAACATGGACACTAACAGAGAAATCAACATTTAAATTTTTTTATTAATTAATGTTTTAGTTATGTAAAAGATATTTTAATCACATCTATAAAATGGACAATAAAAAAAACCTTTATGTGTTTTAGCTGCATTTTATTCATCCCTTGCGTTTATAACAAATCGTGTTAAAACCTTCCCAGAAAGGAAGTTTTTAACACAATTTCTGGGTAAGATTTTGAATATGTTTATGTGTTTTTTTTTTTTTTTTTTTTATACAATCTAAAATGTAAGGGATAGTTTTAACACGATTTGTAAAGCACAAGATACATATATATATGCGTATAGAAATCTGCATAAGAAAACTTTTATCTTTCTCTTGAGTTGGATATTGCAGAGCTTGCTCACACAATGGTAGTGACAGAAAAATGTGACGTGTATAGCTTTGGGGTTCTGGCACTTGAAATTGTCATGGGAAAGCATCCTGGAGAAGAGATCACCCGTCTGCAAAATTCAGCGGATGTTGGACGCGATATCCGCTACGAAGACTTGCTCGATCATCGTCTCTCACCTCCCGCAACTCGAGATATTGCTGACAAACTGGCTTTGATCATGGAGCTTGCTGATTCTTGCTTGTCTGCCGACCCGCAATCCCGTCCTACCATGAGCACTGTTGCCAAACTGATAGAAAGAAAGGCATTCCGTTGATGCATATGATGACTAGAAATTCAAATATTACTATATGTCACTAGTCTCTTTTTCATGTTCTTGTTGAGAAAATGCTATGACTTCTATTTATCATGTACTAGTCGTTGTTTTGAGAGTAAATAATGAACTTGTTTTCATATAGATTGTTAAGATTACTAGCTTTTAAAATATAAAAATTATGATTGTCTCACCTCCTAATAACTTAAGCTTTTATAATTGATTGGTTGATTAACATAATATCAAAGCATGAGGTCTTAAGTCGAACCCTGCAATTACACTTTTTAATTGCTTTTTTATCATTCATGTGTTAGACTTTTAATATGTTTTGGGCTTCTTATTTATATTGGTCTTACGTTTGTTCATCATCTGACTTGCACATGAGAGGAGTGTTAAAATATAAAACTTATGTTTGCCTACATCCTATCAGCTCAAACTTTTTGAATGAATTGATAAACTAATACTAGCTGATCTTTTCTAATATATAAAAAAACATACAAAGTCTCATATCTGATAATGTATGATATCCGATATGTAAATTTCAGTTAATATGAATATGAACTTCATTTACTAGAAGTGTAAATTCATGTAAAAGAAAATGTAGCTAAAGTAAATGTGAATTTCCCTCATTTTACATTTTTTTTCCGCATGAATTCACATTTCTAGTAACTGAAGTTCATATTATTAATAACTGAAGTTCATGTTTCTCAGATATCATCCGATACCATATATGAAACTAACCCTATAAATATATATATATATATATATATATATATATATATTCTTAGGGAAGTGCTAGCATCCCGTTCGGATTATGTGCCGTAGTCCAATTATGATCCTTCATTCCTAATCCAACGGCTGAGTCCTGATGCGGATGTAATGCAGAAAGTAAATAGTGAGATGACGATCTTTAGTGAATTGTCGTTTGTTCAAGCGCTTTTGCTTTGTATATTCTCATGGATAGCATCATTTTGGCTGAGGGCGGGACGAGGGAATGTTTTACCGTCCCCATCCCCGCATCCAAAATTATCCCTATTTCTGTTCCCATCCCCGTATAAATATAAGCGGGGCAAGGGACAGGAATTTCCTGTCGGAGAGATTTTCTTCGTACACATCCTGTTTTTCGTTTCATAACTATACATTTGAAGATACAACAACTTAAAAACAAACAATAAAATAGAAATACACCATCAACTCCGACCAAAATCAAAGGTTTCAGAAACAAACCATATTCTAAACATATGCAAACAAAACATAACCCTTATAAATGCTCAAAAAAATTATATATCCATATAATAGAGAAAGAAAATACCCATAAAAGCAAGCACTTAGTAAAGAATTAAAAATTAAAGAAGATACAAATAAAACGGTGATTGCTTCAAGTAGGCAACACACACCCGACCTCCCACGTAACAAGCCAAGTCTCGGCAACACCAGAAGTATGGGGTCTGAGGGGGAGAAAGGCAAGTGATGACTGGTGAAGAGAAGAGAAGATAGAATGAGACAAGGGGAAGTAGTGATTTGGTCACTGGTTAGGATTTATAAAGAAGAGAGTAGAATAAAAGAATATGATAGCCTTTCTTAGTCTGATAGCATAGGATTGGGATAAGTGTGCATAAAGTTCTCAGGAATAGTAAATAGTCTGTGCACAAGTTTGAGTTAAGATTTTTAAGTTTAGTTTGAGTTAAGATAAGTTGAGTTTAAAAGTGAGGTGTTTGGTAAAAAGTTTGAGTTGAAAAGTTTAAGTTGAGTTGAGTGTTTGGTGAAAAAGTTTAAGTTGAGTTGAAATTTAAAAAAACAAGGGCCTTGTTTGGCTGTTAAGAAAATGAGGGGAATCAATTTTTTTAATTTTTAACGTTCTATCGTATGTTTTAATAAAAAAAATTGAACAAAATGACAATACGCTGAATTAATAAACTTGATCAACTTGAGACAGCAAAAGATGTCGCAAAATTCCTTTAATTATAATATTATATCCCAACAAAATATACATTAATTATAATGTAAATTACATAAAAATAAAGTAACAATTACATTCCGACTCTGACGCAATTAGAAAATAGTTAATTACGTTCATGTGACTCTGTACCAAACGGAGGTTAACGGAGACCTAATAAAACTTTTAGATATTACAGTTGAGAATATCATGTAAATAATTTTTCTAAATTTACCACATTCACAAACACAAAAAAGGGAGGAAAAAAATGTAGAGAGAGAGAGAGAGAGAGTGGTGAGCGAGAAAGGAGAGAGGAAAGCAAAATGTGAGTGAGAGAGAGTTGTTTTAGCGAGAAACAAGCAAACAAACAGAGGAGAGAGAGTGGGATTTTTAGAGAGAGAAACAAACAAACAGAGGAGAGAGAGAGAGAGAGAAAACATTCGGATCCTCGTGGTCGTCGGCCTCATCCCTGTCTCCGTTCTCCTTCGCCTCCACCACCACCCCGGCATTCGAATCCATCGCGACTCACGGCGGAGGACCTGGGAAGCCACCTACGTTGCGATCCAGGGCGGAGGGCCGCGTGGGTAGTCCTCGGTGTCGTGAGATTCGGAGGACTACTAGGACCGCGAGCCGACATCCACAACATCACGAGCTCACCGGCGTCAACAACATCGCGAGCTCGCCAGCATCCACAACATCGCAAGCTCGGATCAATGTTGCCGATGACTCCGTAGCTGCCCGTCGCTTCCACCGCCTCGCGAGCCTTTTCTAGTTCGTCCGGTGAGGACAGTCAACCAAGCAATAGGGAGCTAGCAAATGGTCGAGGAGGGACGGAGAATTGGGGCGGTGGATGCACAGTGCTCGTTGAAATCAAGGACAGTTTCACATTCGTTGAGCGCACAGTAAACCAATTTCGGTTTACTGTGTAACGGTTCAACGGCCCTTCCAAACTGAACAATCCAACCAAACGGGTTGAGTTCAAACTGAACTCAAAAAACCCAGCTTGAACTGGGATGCCAAATAGGCACTTAGTTCCGTTGGAAACGGAAAGAGTTGGCCATTAACGTCTTCCTTTTAGTTCAGGAAAAAAGAAAAAAATAATTATGAATACATCTAACAATTGTTATTGGGGAATAGTAATAGTCTCTTTGGATAGAGAGTTAATTGTAATACTATTTCTTTTTTCAATAAAAAAAAATTAATCATATTTCGGAATAATATTATATGACATTATGTATATATTTATAAAAAAAATAATATAGCACATGTTTATCGGGGCCGAGGCAGGGGCAGGGAGTGCATTCCTCATCCCTGCCCCGCGAACCTTCGGGATGGGATATTGTCCCAATCTCCGTCCCTGTTCCCAAATTTTGTCCCTTATCCCCATCCCGTTTGGGCCGGGTCTCATCGAGTAATATTATCATCCCAATTTTCGCTAGTCCTATTGGGCCTAGCTGGGCTTCATGGGGTTTTTTTTTTTTTTTTTTTTTGTTACTTCAAAAAAATATGAATTCAAACT
The DNA here is from genome assembly GCA_025413025.1 of Ficus hispida. NCBI lineage: Eukaryota > Viridiplantae > Streptophyta > Magnoliopsida > Rosales > Moraceae > Ficus > Ficus hispida. Next base: position 25,499,885 of record CM046372.1, read on the forward strand.
CTGTATTTATAATGTAGTCAGATATAAAATTACAGTTAGATTATTATAATAATAGGGCGTTATATTTTTGGGAACTTTTGAAAAATTTGAGAACAAGATAGATATAGACATTGATTATTAAGAGAAGGAAAAAAAAATGAATTTGATTCATAATTGATTTGAAAAATTAGATCATGCATGTGAGGGAATATAATGCATATAGCAATTTTCTATAAATATTTATTGTAAATAATCTATTTTAAAAATATTTAATGAAAATAGCATAATTACAATAAATAATATATTTGTGAAGCATATTTTATGATAAAAATACTTTATAAATATTCTCGTAAATAAACTATTTATCTAAAAATTTGAAAAAAAAAAATGTTATTTATTGTACGTATTTTTTAGAATAACTTATTTGCTGTAATTTCTAATCATGTATCTGGTCAGGTAACTAATAAGCCACCCTCTATTTTTTATAATCTTATTTTTCTCAATTAAAAGAAAGGGGGAGAATGCCTACTGGTGATAACTCCTGCCGCATGTTGTGTTTGTATTGTGTTTTGTTTATTTATATTTTATACTCCACTTTAACACGATCAGTGACACGATGAAATTTGAAAACCCCGACCACTTGACAAACTGATACAAGTCACATAACACAATCTAAAATGACCGAAATTTACTTGCAAATCTGTGATTAACACCAAAATCATTTACGTTCGTTTTTTTTATACGTTCCATGAAAAAACAAAAAAAATCTTATAACTTGCTAAAATATAATAAAATTCTCCTACTCCGATATGATAAATTCCATACGATCATTTAATATCTCCAACTAGACCTCCTTAATAGATATTAATGACTTCGCCTAATATTACGAGTAATGCTACAATAGGTGTAATTACAAAATATATTTAACAACAAAAAACCATCTCTTGAAAAAAATACTTTAATCCACTATGTAATTTATTTGATTCTAAACCACAATTGTTATGTACCTATTTAACCTTTTTCAATTAAATTGGTTCCAACGAAATCGTTTATTATATTTCAAAAATTAGTTTGTTAAAACCATTATGCATCTACTTATTTAGTTCTTTCAACGGATATCATACTCATCCGACCACTTTGCAGCATTGTTGAACACCCAGAAATGGCACCTCCTATGCAAACTTGATCTGTTGAACTCACCTCTCTCACAAGTCACCGCAACTCAGATTTGTCCGTCGCCGTCTTCTGTGAACCAAGGTGACCTCCCCCATTATTGTCATACTACCGTCATATCCTCACCCTTCATAAAAAAAATTAATGGAAGGATTAAAACACATTTTTTTAATAATCCCAAGGTATTTTTATAAATGAATAACAGATTAGGAATCAATATTTCACCTATTTAAGAGTTTAGGGATATTTTAACAAAAAATAAAATAAAATTAGGGACCAAACTCTTATATTCTTAATAACTTAGAGACCAACGGAACAATTTACCTAAATAATAGATACTCTTTTTATGTTAAGATATGTAAGTAAGTTGTTTTTTATAGAAGTTTTTTATTAAAAAAAAAAAAACCAAAGGTTTATAAAATTAGCAACATGATTATTTTTTGAAAAAATGATTAATCATTAATTGATCAATTAAGTATGATTAATCTGTGATTGATCAATATTAATATATAATTTCTATTAATTAAATATGATCAATCACCGATTGACTATAATCAATCATTAATTAACAGTCATCTTTATAAATAAAAATAATGATCATTTATTTAAATAGATATTAAAAAATTGTCTATTTATCAAATATTTTCTTTTTATTATCATAAAAAATAATTTGAGAATAGACCTTAACGGAGCTTTAAGAGGTTAATAGCATTCACTATATAACTAAAAAAAATGGTCATTTATTTAAATAGATATTTAAAAACCGTCTATTTATCAAATATTTAAAAAGAACTTATTTAAATAGTCATTTATTTAAATGGTCAATCTATCGATTATAAATTTTTTTTTTATAAAAATGCATTATACGGATTATATATTTATCGAGAAATTCAATAAATTTTTCCGTCATCAGGTCTCGACTTATGTCATAGAATTACTGATGGAATCAATCTTAATCAAAAGTTATGTCTCTTGAATCATATTATTATTTTATTTTTAATATTGATATTGTATATAATTTTAATATGAATGATAATTTTCCTTTCAAAAAAAAAATAATTCCAGAACAGAAATCTTTTTTTATTTATTTATTTTTTTAATAGAACAGAGCTTTGCGATTGACAGCATTCACCATATGTTGCCAACAGCAATACATAAAATAAAAACGACAACTTCGTTTCCAAAAGAAAAAAAAAAAAAAAAAGAAAAAATCGAACGACAACTCAATTTCCTCCAAAAATGCGTCTTTTTGCTGTCGTCTTCTTCTTCGTTTTTGTTTGTTTGTTTGTTTGTTTGTATGTTTTTTTTTTGTCGTCTTCTTGTCTAGAATAGATAATCCACATGACTACAATGAAAGAGCCGGGGGCAACCGAAGAGCGTCGGAGTTTGGGACTTCGCTCGGCGAATCATCATGTACGATTGCGTCCTTTCGTCCCCGATTTCACTCTCTCTCTCTAAAACCTTCTCTCTCCCAATTCCCTCCAACCCCACTCAAAACGGCACGTCGTTTCTCTTCCTCCGCGGCAGAGCAGAACCCACAACCTACAAGAAGAAAAAGAACCCGAGCGTGTTGGGATCACGTTCCGAGGAGTACCGATTTCGCGCAGAGCTAGGGTTTAAGGAGAAGGCCGGAGATCCTTTCGACGATTACAAGACGAATCGCGGCGGCGAAGAAGCGAAGCGGAAGAAGTCGCCAACGACGACGACGAAGAAGAGGAATGGAAGGGGAAGGAGAGAGGGAGGTGAGGCGGATTCTTCTTCGTCGGAGTTTCTGGAATTGAAGGAGGAGAAGGAGAGTGATGGAGAGAGAAGGGGAGATTTTGGGGACGAGAATCTGTTGCGTTTGGAGGATAATGATGAGGAGGAGAAATTGGGTGGGGATGATGAGGGAAGAATGGTGGTGAGGAAAGGGAGACAGGTGATGAGGAGGTCCAGCTTGCTTGCGAAGCAAGTAATCAGCGTTCGGAGTGCTCTCAGTTTGGGCTTCGTCTCGCAGCTTTGGGTGGATACCACTTCTGTAAGTGTTCTAGTTCTTCAACTAATATCATTTGTTTCTTACTATAGATAATATATACAATTTTATTATATCGTTATACATTGAGAATCATTGTGAAAGTAATTTGTTTTGGTTTTTGATTCTTTTGTTGTGTTTTGAGAAATCATAATTCACTCTCATGTAAGAATTGGGTACTTGGTATTAACTGAAAGAAATAGGTATTCAAGTCAAGATTATCTTGAGGGAAAAAAAAAAAAAAAAGCGGGTCAAGTTTATTTCTTATTCCCTTCAAATTGGAAATCAAATCTATACAGAATATTTGCGTATTACCATGATATTCAGTGTGTGTGTGTTTTGTTTCTTTATTTTTAGTTTTATTTTTTTAACTTTTGCTTGTTCCTTGTTCCCTATACAAGCTAAACCCGAGAAAGAAATGAAAAATAATGAGTCGTTATTCATTTAATTTCTTGCTTATACCAATTATTTTTGGCATTTGAATCGACTATTATTTATGGTTTTAAAACTTACTTGCGAAATGGTTTAACCGGACACTCACATTGCGAACTCTTTTAACCTATCTTCTATTATTGCTATAATGAGATTTTTTTTTTCTTGACTTCTAATTACGTGTGTATGTGATATCTCTTCTGCAGTGGGTTGTATTGTTTTTAGAAGTGAGGCCAAGCTTGCTCTCGGGGGAATGTGAACGTTTTCTTCTGGAGGAAGTTAGCCAGGTATGATGCCAGAAATTGCTCTCTCATTTGTGACAAAACCCGGCCAGCAGATATGCATGAGAATTATGCCTTAATGGACTTCTAATTCATGTTGCATTTGTTTTGAACTATGTATATAGGAGCTTAGCATTAATTTTATTTTTATTTTTTCGTTTTGATATATTTTGGCAACCATTTAAGTTTGGGTTTAATGTCTTTGCTAGCTTTATGTCTGCATATTGCATATATCCTTCCTTTGGTTGTTATAGTTCTATTTCTTTTCTATTCTTTGCAGCTTCATTTCTTAAATCTTTTCCCCTTTCATCTCTTCATTTTTGTTGTTTTTCAACGACTTGTTTCAATCACTCTTATGAGAAGCGACAATTGTAGCATTCCCGACTGTTGTGCAAACCATAAGTGCTCCTATAAAGTAGTCAATTTGTTACTTTTTGCAGGTTGGTGATGTTGTGCTT
>CM046372.1:25504318-25546618 GCA_025413025.1 Ficus hispida
TTCTCCATAATGGAGTTCTGCCTAATTACCGGACTAAAATGTGCAGGGTCAACGCATCTACCGGTCGTCGAAAGCAGGATAATGTCATGATATTTTTCGACTATTAAGGGCGTATCGAGGGAAAATTTGGAGCTGCAACTGTCCAATGCTAAGTTTAACAACGACGAAGATGCCGTAAAGCTTAGCCTGATGTACATTATATTCTCGATTCCCTTTGTCAAACGCTATCCCGGTGAAAATAGATCCCAAATTTTTCGGGTTGGCAGACAATTTGGATGCCTTCAACGATTTTCCTTGGGGCAGGCTATCATGGGAGGCAACCCGTGCTGCAATCTGTGCTACAGTGGAGAATAGGATTTCTTCGAATAGACGACAAAAAAAACCTGTTAACACAGTTCATTACAGCATTCCTGGTTTCCCACATGCCATACTCGTATGGGCATACGAGACACTTACAACGATGGCGAAGAAGTTCACAACCAACTACTTCCAAGCCGTTCCGCGTATGGCGTCCTGGACCACTGCAGAGATTGTGAAATTCGATGACGTTCAATGGGCGTTCATGGAGGTTGGCGAATCACAGGTAATTCACATTTCGCTACCATAAACAAGGGGTCAAAATCGTAATGACCGTGTTGATCATAAACGCTCAGACGAAGACAGGTCACAACCATTATGACCGTCTGGTAAAAATCGTTATGACCAAACACGCTCATACCATAATAAGATTCACAAATTCGTTATGCGATATTATAATATAATAATAATAATACATTATGTATAAGGATCGTAATTCTACGTCATGTGTACAGCCAAACTGTTTTCAATTGATGCCAACCGAGGAGGAGTTGAAGAACGATAATGTTGCGAGCCTTTTTTTGAATAGACCGTCTGGCCTGTCTCAATTACCACCTCCGAAGTCGTCAGTGCCCCGGCGGACCCCGGATATCAATGCCGAGTGGGTGGAGTTCCAGAATGAGATCCGAAGACATGTTACTACTTTGAATAAAAAGTTAAAGGATATAAAAAAGGAACAAACCCGCTCGAACAAACTGTTGAAGAGGGTGCTGAAATTGTTGACGGCGAAGAATGCTGCTGAACAGCAAGGTCAGGCACAGCATGGGCCGAAGGTCGTGAGCAGCGAAGTTCTTAATGTTAAGAGGAAGACGTCGGAAGCTTTGAAGACTCCTCCCCCTGAGTTCGACGTCGTTGCGGATATAGGGCTGTAGGCAGCAATGGAGTTCCTTACTGCCGATAAGGTGATAGATTGGCATGCAGATGCCGTGGAGAAGAAACCAAAGGTAGAGTTAAACATGACCAATATACCTGATCAGTGTGAAACTTTGTCAATTTTGTATGACATGTTATGAAAATACAATGTACAGTAACAGGCGGCCGAGACGAGTGTTAAGGATGAGTGAGTCGTTGGAGCGAGGGAGGGGGCCATGCCTGCAGTGTCAAAATCAATGAAAGAGGGGGCAGAGAGGGAAGACCACATCCCATCACCTGATCTTGTCATGATTGACGAGCACTCCAACAAGGAAATGTTGACGGACGTGGTTGTGACGCGTAGCTTAACATCTCAATTTTGCTAATAATGGAACAGTCCATAATGTTAACTCGTTCAACATATGTGCTTTGTAGATCCCTAAGAAGAAGAGGGCCAGACTATCAAGGCTTGGCCAACGGCCATCGGGTCGTAAGAATGACGATGGAAGCGTTTCGAAGAAGCCGGCTGACACGAATTATGCACTCCCAGTAGGTCTCGCAGATGAACCTCCTGAACATAGGTTAGAAGAGTTCAGGGAGTGGTTCAAACAAGGATTGTTGAAGAAGACACCTCCAGGGTAATGTTGATTAAGTTAACATTGTCTGTGTTTAGGATTATACTTGGAATTGCACTGAAGTGTTAAAATATGTATGCTTGATGTTCAGTAAACGGCCTCCACGATACAGTGTCAAGCATGAGACACTTGACAAACCCCATGACTTCGGATGCATGGAGGTAGAAAAAAAAAAGCTGGTACTATGAATTAGCAACTTCCCCGGTTTGGCTATGGGACGAAGTAAGTACATGACATTTTTTTAAATTCGCCAGTCTGCTATAAATAATTTATCACAACCTTTGTTATATTGTTTGCTGATCGAATATTGTACAATACCCTTAACCCCCTGGTTATGTTAATGTAGTACGTTGATGTCGCCTTTTATTACTTGAGAAAGAAGATCAGGCAGTTCCCCGAATTGGAGCAGCGGAGAGTGACAACGGTTGACACTTATTTTTGTTCAAAGGTTCGATTGTTGTGGCGTATATATCAGAGTGATCCGAAAAAGTTCGATTGGGGAACCTGTGAAACTCTACTAGGGATAATGCTTGGCGTTAATGTCCAGAGTGGGGCATCATGGTTTGACGTGAACACTGTGCTAATACTAGTGCATTTGACTGATCTTAAACATTGGGTATTAGCGAAGATCGATCTGACAAGCTGGACCATTGACGTGTACGACTCTCTGCAGCATGAAGGACTACACAATGTCAAGGTCCGAGAAGGCATGGAATGTTTAGCAATATTCATTCCATTGCTGGCTGAACGCTTGGATTTGTTTGCCTTCAAACCAAGAGAACCTGCTGGAATTAACACATTACCAATCACCATCATGAAAGACATCACTCAACAATCCAATGGGTGAGTGCAAGGAAAACAACATTTCCAAACGTCTATACTCCATTCAAAAATTGAAGTGAAAACTAATAATATTTGTCTTTTGTGCAACAGGGGTGACTGTGGAGTGTTTACCATTAAATTTGCTGAATGCTTAATAGAAGGGAGGGACATCAGTTATTGGGTAATAGCTGAACGGATGAGGCTATTTCGAGAGTGGCTAGCATGTTACTTGTGGATGCATGCCAACCGGAAAATTGAAGGAAATTACAAAAGTGATGACGACGTCGACAAGGACTTCGCCTGACACATATACTAATTTTTCATTTCAAACATTCCCATTAATTGTAGAAAATATAAATTTTTTGTTAAATTTAGATGTTATATTGTAATAACATATACAATTTTAAGAGTAAGGGTTAAATTAATCCTTACAATCCGCGTTTTATTATTAATAAGAGTAGGTATGTATTGCCCATGTTTCACGTTCATGAAAACAGAACGAGTCCAAATGGATTTCATGAAATTGTTTCACAGAAGGAAAAACTGGTCATAACGGTTATGACCGGGTGGTCATAATGGTTATGACCATCGCTAAAAAATAATAAAAAAAGTTCGACAAAAAAAAAAGTTCGTGAAAAAAAATTAATTAAAAAAAAAACTGGTCATAACGGTTATGACCGGGTGGTCATAACGGTTATGACCGGGTGGTCATAATGGTTATGACCATCGCAAAAAATAATAAAAATAGATCGACAAAAAAAATTTAATTCTAAAAAAAAAACTGGTCATAACGGTTATGACCGGGTGGTCATAATGGTTATGACCATCGCTAAAAAATAATAAAAAAAGATCGACAAAAAAAAAGTTCGCGAAAAAAAATTAATTCTAAAAAAAAAAAACTGGTCATAACGGTTATGACCGGGTGGTCATAATGGTTATGACCATCGCTAAAAATAATAAAAATAGATCGACAAAAAAAAAGTTCACGAAAAAAATTTAATTCTAAAAAAAAAAAACTGGTCATAACGGTTATGACCGGGTGGTCATAATGGTTATGACCATCGCTAAAAAATAATAAAAAAAGTTCGACAAAAAAAAGTTCGCGAAAAAAAATTAATTCTAAAAAAAAAAACTTGTCATAACGGTTATGACCGGGTGGTCATAATGGTTATGACCATCGCTAAAAAATAATAAAAATAGATCGACAAAAAAAATTTTTAATTCTAAAAAAAAACTGGTCATAACGGTTATGACCGGGTGGTCATAATGATTATGACCATCGCTAAAAAATAATAAAAAAAGTTCGACAAAAAAAAAGTTTGCGAAAAAAAATTAATTCTAAAAAAAAAACTGGTCATAATGGTTATGACCGGGTGGTCATAATGGTTATGACCATCGCTAAAAAATAATAAAAATAGATCGACAAAAAAAATTAATTCTTAAAAAAAAAAACTGGTCATAACGGTTATGACCGGGTGGTCATAATGGTTATGACCATCGCTAAAAAATAATAAAAATAGATCGACAAAAAAAAATTAATTCTAAAAAAAAAACTGGTCATAACGATTATGACCGGGTGGTCATAATGGTTATGACCATCGCTAAAAAATAATAAAAATATATCGACAAAAAAAAAACTGGTCATAACAGTTATGACCGGGTGGTCATAATGGTTATGACCATCGCTAAAAATAATAAAAATAGATCGACAAAAAAAAATTTAATTATTAAAAAAAAGCCCGGTCACAACCATTATGACCACCTGGTAATAACCGTTATGACCAGTTTTTTTTTTTTTTTTTATAAATCATCGAAAGTTTTTTTTTTTTTTTAAAGATAACTTTTTTTTGGCCTATTAAATAGTAATGGTCATAACCATTATGACCATCCGGTCATAATGGTTATGACCATTTTTTTTTTAAATCCATCGAAAGATTTTATTATTATTATTTTTTAAGATAACATTTTTGGCAATTTTTAAACATAGATCATAATGGTTATGACCGGGTGGTCATAATAGTTATGACCTTTACTCAAAAAATGGTCAAAAATGTTAGATTAAAAAAAAAAAAAAACTTTCGATGAAAGTTTCTCTCTCTAAATGGAAGTTTCTCTCTGTAAATGGAAGTTTCTCTCTTTAGATGAAAATTTCTCTCTATTATATGAAGATTTGTGTTTCAAAATGGGTGGAAGGGGCTAGGCGGAAAAGTGAAAAAAGAAATAAGTTTCCGTTTGGTGGTGACTCTTTCTTTCTCTAGATTTCAGTTTTCTCTCTCTAAACCACTGTACATGGTGGTTCGAAAAACTTTTTTGGGCCATGCGAGGGAGATAGATTCTTTAGTGAGTAGGAGATGAGGGTAAACCTGTAATTTGATATACATTAAATGCTACTGGGCCCCACATTAAGTGCTGAAATTGAATGGAATAAAAAATACTGCTGTTTTTACCATTATTTTTTTCAGAGGTGCTAAAAATGAAATTAACCCATTAATTTTATAAAATTTATCTTTTAGTCACTACACACCTCTTAACATTACAAAAACCCTTAAATTAAGTTGTATATTTTCTCCTTATTTCACCCACCCACAAATCGAAACACTCGCTTTCTCTTTCTCTTTCTTTTAACTGCTTTTATTCTATTTCACGTTCCTTACTTTTTTTTTTGGATCGTATATATATTATAGAGTTTTCAAATAATTTAAATTTCAAATAGCATTAGAACTTTTTTCTTTTTCTTGAAACACAACAGCAGGCTATTAGTTTCAAAGTTTTAGTTTGGTTTTTTTTTTTTTTCTTCGGTATATTGGTCTCTTGAAAACTACTTAAAAAAAAAAAAAGATTCATCACTGAAAAATATTGCATATAATAGATATTTGTCTTTTGTGTTTTTGGCTACAAAATAAAAAGTTGCAGTGGACAATTAATGTTGATTCTCATACATAACATTATAAAAGAAAAATAAAATAAAAAGGTCAGTATAACGTTATAAACAATTGTTGATTCTCATGTAAAAATCCAAATTACCATAAACAAGATATTATGAAAAAAAAAAAATTGGGCAAAAGTTGAAAGGAAAAAAAAAATACTATTTCCTTTTCATTGGAGGCTACTCTTGTTTTTTTCATTGTTGATTAGGGTTCATCATTTTGTATTATATATTTTAAAAAAGGATATTTCAATTTTATTTATTTATTTTTAAATAAGGTATGTGGAAGGTATATATTTGACCACTTTTTGTCCTTAAAAGTAATTTAATTATGGATAATTAAGGAAAAACATAATTCATTAAATTGGGGTGTGGAAAAAGTGGACAGGGGTGGCAATAAACCCCCTTACTTTTAACTGGATGGTTAAGATTGCACTAAATAAACAAATTGGCTAATTGGAGTTGCTTCAATTCACAAATCAAGATTAGTAAAACCGTAATGGGGAAATTCTATGGAGTTGTTACTAACAATTATAAAAAATAAGAACATGAATCAAGGTGATTACTGAATTATCCTTATTTGAGGTTTTCTATTTTGGCTTTTTATAAATAAAAAGGAGGGAAAATTAGGAGGATGGTTTTTTTTTTTTTAAATAAATAATCAAACTTTTTTTTTTAAGGTAACGGATTATTTTCTTTAATTTATTTTTATTAGTTTATACGATAGTCCATCACTGATATATCAATAGTCTATTATTGATGGACCAATAGTGTATCAATGATGAAATATTATTATTTGATATTGGTTAATCACTAACCATCAAGTCTATTAGTGATGTACAATCAAAGTCTATCAGTTATGAACCATCAAGTAGTTCATCCTTGATGGATCATTTAAAATGAAAATTCATTTTCCTTAAAAAAAAAAAAAAAAACTTGGGACTTTTAGTAAAAATTGACTTAAAAAATGACATTTTCCGATAAACATGTGTTCCACATAGTAGGATAGTGAGACCAACCTTCCCAATTGTAATCTTGTCCCCTTGTCCGGTAGATATATCCCCAAAACTTTATTGGCCTCACATCACATGCATTAAGAATTAAACGCCTTGACATTGCAATAAACTCACATAAGAAAATAAAAAAATAAGAACATGTAAAATTTATAAGATTTATAATGGCATACTCTCGTTGTGAGAGGCACTACATTATGATGACCAAGAAGCTTACCCGATAAAATCGTACACCTTTCAATCTCTAAGTGTATTTCCCATTGGTCGATTTGGGTAGTAGACTCTTCATCAGGGTAATTAATGTTCTTTGCAACTATAGAAAAATAACAAAATAAACCAGAGCTAACAAGAAACAAGGTTGTTTTCTTGTGTTGTGATTTTCATTAGTGGCAACTAATGGTGCCATTAAGTGCACGTGAGGTAATTGTCTATTGAAGAGCGAATCAACAAACTCCAAATTCTTTCATTTTATCACTCTGCTTGGAACTGAATGTGAAGTAAAACATGGACAAATATTTGATTTCTGAACCAAATTGCACACGAACACAATAAACAACAAGAACAAAACCGTGAAAAGATGAGTTACAAACTGTAAATCAGTGACTATATGCAGGCAAAAACATACACATCTTTCGTCGTCCTCTCCCGAAATGCAGAGAAAAAAAATAAATATATAAAAGGAACCAAAAAAAAGAAAAAGAATGAATGCTGCACAAATCTGTGGATGACAATACAAAAAAGAAATCACAATTTACTAGAAGATTAAGAGGGTCTCTTGGTATCTTCTTCCAATTGGTGTGAAGTTGGCTGAACATCTCCGGTTAAGTCCTCGCTCTCTTGCGGCTCAATGTGGACGGGGAAGATTTCCTTGGCTTCTGGAGGGGCTTCAGATGGAGGCTCTTCGGAAGGCAAGCGGAGGGATGTAGATGATCTCGGGGAAACAGAGAGCATTCTTGACATCCCCGGGCTGGTTAGGGGGTATACTTCTGTAACTTCTTCGGTACCCTCGTCTAGATACACCACATCCTGCATTGTGAGCTGGTGGTATTCGACAATTTCCCTTAGGAAGCGATTCTCGCGTGTGTATATGGAATTCTCGTTTGCTAAACGAGCTTTCTCAGCCAAAAGTGTCTCCAGTTGAAGACGGATCTGGAAAAACAAAGATCAAATAAAACCATTACCGATTACAATTACTCACATTCGCAAGTATGCAAAAGAATACGTTGAGAATGAAACTGCTTAAGTTTGGAGAAGAAGAACGAGTCCATTCGAGAAAATTTGAACCATCATACCAAGTCATCATCTTCCCGATGGTCTCCTTTGTCTCGATTCTCCCTAAGGATTTTATTTTCTTCTTCCAGTTGTGAACACCGTAGCTTTGCAAAAGCTAGATCCGCCTTGATGGTTTTCAGCTCCCGAAGTAGCAATTTTGCTTTGGCAGCAGTCGCCATTGCAACCTGCAACCAAAGCACAGATCACACCGTGCATTTCTCTTAATAATCGAAGATGGCGTCCACAATATACCTTAGGACTCATCCATGCACATGACATAATCAACACAAAGCTCGAAATTTCTAGTCTCGTATGTTTTTGTTATATATAGCAAGTCTCAAGAGCATAACAAAATGCTATTTGCTTGTTCAACATATCCTGGTTGGCAATCAGTTACCGACTAAACCTGAGGTGCCTCAATCGGATAACGTATTTTTGATAACATGACCAAACACACACATATTAACAAAGTTGGCACCTTACGTCGCGAGATGCCTTGAGTTGAGTTTCGTGGTTGGTTTGTGTCTGAGGCTGTGTTGGTTGCATCTGAGGTTGTTGCCATGAATTGTCCGCGTAGTTAGAAGCTTGATATTGTGATTCTGTATTGTTTCCTTGTCGCTTGATTTGCAGTTTGCGAGTTTCCTGGATGATATCCGCAGTCTTATTCTCCACGATCGTGCGACCTTCCTGAAGAACATAAATTGCATAGAATTTAGTTTCATGGTCTAAAGAGAAACAACAAGTCAACAAATATAAACATACGAATTTGAGAAATGATTATCTCATTAAGCACATTGGTGAACATATGAATTTTGAGCATGTAAAAGCCACAAGTAGATGTAACACTAAACTCAAATCCCAAGAAAAGCAAGTAGATACATTTTCAAAAATCGATTGAATAAGCAGCAGGAGATTCACACCTCAAAAGCCTTCTCAAAAGTGTCACCGAGGTGATTAAGGGAAGTCGTGATCGCATCCAAGCCCTTTCGAAACTTGTGATTGTCCATTTTCCTCGGAGTCTCATTCGTTTGATACGATTGATGCTGAAACTGTGCTCAATTAAGATTGTCAAAACTCAGACAATGAAGCTCAACAAGCAAAACCAATAATTTTGGTCCACCTGTTCTACCTGAAGCGAAAAAATTTCGTTTGCTCTTGTAGAACTAAGTAAGAACATATGTAAAAATGGAAAATAACAAGAACCTTTAAAGTGTTCTATCCAAATATTGTATTTCATACTACGTTTTCTGGAATGGTGCCCCAATCTTTTACGTTTTGCGAATCGCCTTAAAAGGTTTATAAAATGATTTCTAGGGGACGCTCGAGAGGATTTTAACATGTTTAACTATCCGTCCGTAAAATGCAAGGGATTTATGCATCATTCTGAAATCATAAGGCGGAACGCAGTAGTTCGACAAACACGGTAGATGTTTGTTATTATCCTCTATAGTGATGATAAATGAGTTTCAGAGTTGTTACATGAATCTACGATTGCGAAAAATCTAACGGTGTCGATGCATCTAACATTCCTCGTCAAAAATTCACATCAAACGACACAATAAAGTAAGGAAAAAAGATGCTAGAAAAGGTTGTTCACCTGGTTTTGAGCAGCGTTATTGAACAAGTGGGAAGCCGTTTTAACAGGTTCATCAACATCATCATCGAGCATGGCTTTCGCTTTGCGAGCCAGAACACCCCAAAACCCGCTCTTGGATTCGTTCGTCGTCGAGGCATCCTCATACGCCACGAATTCCTGCACAGTTTCACGCATCATCGAAGCATTCAGTATTCATTCATCAGTTCATCGGATCCGATCCACAATAATCTCCCGATCTCCAATATAAAGAATAAATAAAATAAATAAACAAACTAATTATCAAGAAACCGATCAACCTTGGATCGATGGCGATCGAAGTGATAGGAAGAAGACTCGCGGAGAGCGGACGAGGCACGAATGGCTTTCGCGGCGAGAGACGACGACGACGGAGAAGAAGAAGAAGAAGAAGAAGAAGACAAGGAAGATGGTGAAGGATCGTCGTTGGTGATGATAGGATATTGATGATGATGAATTTCCTCTTTGAAAGTGGAAGCTCTGGCTATTCCCTGCCTTCTTCGGTACGCCATTTTTGTTACTCTCTCTCTGTTTCCTTCGAGATCGACGGAGATTCTTTGACCGCCACAACCGCCACCTTCAAGCTTTTTTTTTTTTTTTTTTGTTGGTGGTTCTTCTCTGTTTCTTTTCTTTCCTTAACTTTCGCTTCCTTAACTAACTGTTACCGTTTTTTTTTTTTTTTTCCTTCCTTATTGGTGAAGAGAAGAAAAAAGTAATAATAATATAATAATAATAATAATAATAAAAAGGGACAAATGAAATACCGAGGAAAGAGCGCGAGAGGTCTTGTATTATTGCCCAACTGTTATTTCGATGCCTGAATAAATTCCTCTCTGCCGTTGGATTCCCCCCACATTCAACTGTTATTTAAAAGACAACGAGCAAGATTTTTTTTTTAATTTTTTTTAAATATAATTTTTACTATTTCAGATTTGTGAACTTTTTTTGGAGAACTTCGAACTATAATATCTTATGATTGGAGTTGGACGTGGAAATTTACATTACGATTTTATATTTATATAATTTATAATTTAAACTCTATATCTTATTAGAGAATTGAGAGTTAAATTTACGTTATGATTTTGTATTTAGTATTTATGTTATGTGTAATTTTTTTGTGGGTATTTTTGGCTCGTGTACCAAAATATTTTACAAATTTGCAAATTGCTTTATGAATTTTTCATTTTAATAAATTGGTAATTGAGTTTTATAAAATGTTGAAAAGTGTTCCTTATTGATAAGTGCTCTTAAAACTTGGAAAGAAATGGCCTAGTGACCTCCTGGCACCAGGTCATTCAAAAAAAAAAAAATTCACATAACATGTACATTAAAATTTTAATAATTTTCGTTACTTTTGGACATTCTACAATATTTTCATTAACTTCAGAGGTAATCTTGGAGGATAAAATTTTAATTTATTAAAAAATCTAAAGCAAAAACATGAAATACCATAAAACCACATAATTACTTTAAATTTTAAAAAAAATGGACACAATATTCGATATTGTCGTGACATTTCTCATCATAGCATCTCAATCTCAAGGCAAAAACACTTTTCACTATTTATTAATAAATAGGAAAAAGGTTTTGACTTAGCGGAATTTATTATGATCCTCCTCTTCAAGATCTTGTATTGATTTATCGTAGGAAAAATTATGTGTTACACCTTTGTGTGCATTGAAAAAAAAAAAAAGGAAAAAAGGTTAAATAGTTGATTTTATTTTATGTTATTATTATATTAAGTTTGAATTTGTCAATTATGAAACACAAACCCAAAGTTTAATAAGAAATTATTTAGAGGTGGAAAGACTTGAACACAACCCTTTTCAAAATGTTTGAATGCATTACTTTCTTTAAAAAAATATATAAAAAAAATATAAAAAAATAATAATAACTGGACCAGGTAAATATATATACTTAACAACTTTAATCCCTAGTCAAGTTTGGATTCTTAAGCCCCAAGGTTACGAAGCCTTGTTCAAAGTTCTGCTGACGTGAGAGTTTCATGGCTCTAACAGATAACCACCGGTCATTTGGTGGATGGTAACCCTATTTCATAAGGTTTTGAATTTGAGCCGATTCGATTATGGTTGATAAAATTATAAATAATCGATTTTATGACAAATTTATATGACAAATCGAGATACACTATCGTTTCGAGACGTACGATGCTACTCTCTATTTTCAAAACATTTTTTTTCTTATAAAAAAGAATATGGTGCAACTCTTTTTTCATATATAATATGTATGATATACATGTGCATAAACGCATATACCAATTAAAGTATTTATTGTTCTTATCAAAAATAGAAATTAAAGTATACATTGTTATAATAATTTCCTCATTGGTACGTGTACTGTTGGAAGCACGTCACTTTTAGACGTTGCTTATTTTAGCTTTTGATGTTTTCAAAAGAAAGCTCTGTTTTCTGCCATGACAACTAAAAAAAAAAAATTAAATTAAATTTAAAAAAAATCACATAAGTCACTTCTTCCTTCCCTAGTTTATGTCTAATTAATGAAATCCAATCAAGATAAAGTATGATTAATTTATCAAATTTTGGGTAACGTTGACAGTTCCTTATCATTTTTGTAGTTGAAAGTATAAGATACATGTTACTGTAACCAAACAATATTTGTTAAACATTTGTAAAAAATTACTCAAATATCCTCCTTTTTCATTCATTAATCAACATAATACAAATTCTCCATTCTGAATCATTATGACACAAACTATTATTTTATTTCATGTCATATTGATTTAATATCAAATGTTTGTATTATATTAATATAATAGTTTTTAAAGTCGCTTTTTCCTAAAATTTTTATAAAAAGCCGTTTACTAATTGAACCCAAAAAATCAATTATCCCCCAAGTCTAATGAGATAACATTAGAGCAATCTTTTTGTGAGGCATATTGTAAGAGTGAGATGGGTCCTACATGTCAGTGGCGTCCACTCGAGTCAGGTTTTTTTTTTTTTTTTTTTTTACATTTTTTTTAGCGTTATACTTAGGGCACATATATTTTTTCTTTCTCCAAAGTAGATGAAGACTTGATGCAATCACATTTTCCTAAGGGGTAATCTAGCATAACCATATTAAATGGTGTTGTTGATATTAAATATCACAATTAATAAAGGGTAAGCAAAAAAAAAAATCAGAAATTTGGTTGTAGATTGGGGCAATTTTGTAACAATCAGATAAGGCAAGGACTCGATAAAAATAAAAGCAAATTAAGAGAATGAATTAAGGACGTATATATATATATATATATATATACATATAAAGATGCATTAAGCAGGTTAAATTAAGGCAACATGTTATGTGACAACTCAGAAAAGTTGGTGGTTGGGATGGGTGGGTCGGCCCAGCCATAAAAAAGGACAGTTTTTTGGCTTTTGGACTTTTATTATCACAATGTAATATTGGTGAGTTGTAGACATGAAACTTTTTCTTTTCTTTTCTTTTCTTTTCTTTTCCTTTTTCTTTGTTCTTTTTGATAAATTGTAGACGTGAATCTTGGCCTATGGTTGATCAGTCCCACGCGCTTATGGCTTTCCACATACTTCTAGATATTAAAAAATTTCACAATACTAACTCTAATATCAATTTATAATACTGTCTTATATAACATATAAGTTAGAATTCATTCATTTATCAATATAATTATCATATCAATTAAAAATATTTATTTTTAAGAAAATAACAACTCATTATCACGTGATCTGATATTTAAAATTATGATTATAATTGATGTCCATAACACTACTCTACATATATATTATCCCAAAATATGTAGTTACTCTACTGGCTTGTTGGTGTTTTCTTGCAAAACGAGAAGAAAGCCCTTTCTTACTTGTAACTTATTTGCTTGAATCAATCAAATGGGATTTGTTTGTGATTGTTGTTGTAAAGAGAGATAGAAGAAAGGGGAAAGCATTGAATAACATAAATTTAAAGACCATTATACGAATATAATACAAAAAAATTGTAACTTATTTGTACATATACCCTCTGAACTTTTTGAATTTGTCAATTTTGTCCGTAAAATCTTTTTCTTGACAATCAACCCACTGAATTTATAATTTTTAGTAATTCAGTCCTTTTTAGTCAAATTTGTAAAAATTTGAACGATTTTTGACATATAACTTGTACATTATAGTCTAAGAAGAGTATTGTTTATCATTTTTACTTAACTTCAATACAATTTCCATTGAAAATTTTAACACTAATTCAATTATACTCAAACTTAAACCTAAACTTTAAAAGAACTTTATATTGAAATTAAGCAAAAATGATCAGCATTGTCCATTTTGAGCTATAATTTTAAGTATTGTGTAAAAAATTATTTTAATTTTAATTAATTTAAGTACAAAGGACTAAATTGCCAAAAATTAAAAAATTCAAGAGGGTGATTGCCGGGACAAAATAAAACTTTAGGGACTAAATTGCAAATTTGAAAGTTCAGGGGGTATTCGTGCAAATAAGTCAAAAATTAACATTAGACTAAGATGCTACAAAATTAAATTAAAATTAACTAAAATTTGTGTCATATTGATCAAGATGGGAAATTTGTATAATATTGTCAATAGATAAAAAAAAATTGATTATTTAGGTAATTTTTCTAGAAGAAGAAAGGGGGAGAGCTTGGAATTTCTTATTATTTTTTAAATATTTTTTTAAATATATATACAAAAACACATATTTTAAAATTATACACTTTTAAGAGAATTCTATCAAGAATAATTCTATACTACTTTTAATCTCAATTTATGGGATGTGTGAGTTTGTATTCTCTAGTTAAAGATGTTTTAAAAAAGTAAACTTTAAAAAAATTATAACTTTAATTAAAGTTAAGATTGCGCATAACCAGGAAATAAATAGCAACCCCCTACTACATGAATTAATTTAAAAAATTGATATTAAAATTAGGGTCTCAATAATATTATTTTCTCAATAATTATAATATAGGCGTCAGTTAAAAAAAAAATCACTCCAAGAGTATTTTTGTAAATAAGGCAAAAAAAAAAAAAAAAAAAAACCAAAACAAAAAAAACCGTTAAATGTTAAGCACATCTTTCTTGTTAATGGTTGATCTCCCATGTTATTATCCTGACTTCCTCAATCAAAAGATAATGATTAAAAAAAAAAAAACACCAATTCTCCAAATTTAAGGTATTAAGGTCAACCCCGTTCAAATTATTTAAAAAAAAAAAAAAAAAGAGTGGTCTAGTATTGCCAGAAATAGCTAACTCAAGAATTAAAGCCATGAAAATTCTATAGATAACTCTAGAGCAATGAATTTTCATTTTCAGCACTAGTAAAAATCGAGTCCATAAATTTCTAAAAATTTACACTTAGGAAAGAAAACCCTTCGGTGAGTGCTTATTCAAGATTGCATAATCTAATGACCACCATAGCATTGAGATCTCAGCTCCAATCTTGAACATGAAAACCAAAAAACCGAGATTCAGATTTTTACTCATTTCTCAAAAGGGTCACTTCACTACCTCAACTTTGCTGCAAGAACGTATCCTGTCCCAAAGAATTTGCCTGACCAAGCCGGGCCCTTAAATACGGCAGATCAAATATGAAGTGGGGCGTCGAGGTCTTGCATCGGTCTGTTGTCATGACTCCAGCAGCTTCACATGAGCTCCTGACTACAAAAAACGGGCCTTGTTCAGCTCTGCCATGATTATCTTCCCCCAGAGAACACGGACTCAACTTACTCGTGGAGACCTCAGAGTGACTAAAATAGACATATCCGTATTTTTCGACCCGAGTCTCATCAAATTTGAACGAGAAGATCGAAAGCTAACTCCAATGCCCGTGCTTTGATATTCAACTTCGCATCGTTTACCAATGTTGTTGATGCATTGCCCGTGATTTTGAATCCCACAGACAAGGACTTGAGATCTCCGGATGGGCACAACTGATTGCCACTGCTTTGGTTCTGGTGAAGCTTGTGACTTAAACAAACACTTGGATTGGATGTATTGCTTCCGCCTTGAACTTTCAGTGATGTTGTGCCCATTTTGTCACTCATATTCATCTTCTTTCCTTTGCTATCACCTTCGGAATCCATTGGATGCCTGTGAACCTGATCAACGAAGTTCTGACACATTGATGCAGTGAAAGCAGTATCTCGAGCACTAGGTCCCCAGTGGTTATTGGTTGATGTCATGGAGAATATACTTTTTTTTGTTGGGAACCACCCAAGTAATTTTCGTCTGGCAATCGTCTGGACTATCGGTCCTAAATCTTTAGCAAACATCATTAAGCTTTCCCTGTAACTGATATCCTGTTGAATCACCTATGCAAAGATAAAATATAGTTGGTTCAATTAGTTGATACATCATATAGAAAAAGCATGACCAAAACACACATAATGTCCAACGGAAAAATGCCAATATCAAAGTGTTTGATTTAGCTATCACATATGTGCATGTGGACAAACAAAGAACAGAATACTTACAAGTTCTACTGGTTTTTTGTTGCAAGATATCATAGAGGTAATTGACTCATTTTCGTTGATGAATGACATTGAAGGTTCATACATACAACGCCTATCTGCTTCAATATATCCTGATCGTCCATCATCACCAGCACCTGCTAGAGAAAACAAATGAAATTGAGTTAAGTTTTAACCTTTTAATTCCGTCAAGCTTAAGTAATTACTGTAGTCAAAATCATAAAAGTTCCAAAGACCAATTCATGTTTGCAAACATCTGAAAACATGCCAAGATGTCAGTAACATAACCGATCCACCCCTAAGCATATTTACATGGAATGCGCCAGCAATAACTCAGCCAAATCTATGTTTGATAAAATGGACTTTTTAATTACAAACCATTTTTTTTTAACAGGCATTGCTGTGTGTGTTTTCCGATGGATGATTGACGTTCAATGACATACCATGAAAATGATGAAAATCAGTACTTAATCAAACGTGATCCTTGGTGTACCTATTAAAATGAGTTCAGATTTTCAAACACATACGTTAAATTATATTTAATTATCCCTAGTTTTTCTGACTGTAAGAATGAATGGGAATTTTCCCTGACGTGTGTGAAGATTGTTATGTTAGATTTGAAGCTGGGTGGCCAAAATATAAGAGTTCCTTCTATGTTAGAGTTTCAGCTAAAATTTCATTAAAAATATGTCGCTAATGTGTGCGGAAGTATTATTATCCTCCTGAAGCATATTGTCACAGGAATTTGAACAATGGGATCGGATTTCACTTCTTACCACCAGGAACTTTGTGATCATTTGCATCTAAATGACTAACGAGACCAGAGCACCCATTTCTTACTGGCATGCTTCTCCTGATATTTGGAGAAGCAGTCAACGAGCACGGCATGGACTTTGATGATTCATCAATTACCATGCTACCGGATTTCACATTTCTGGCAATCTTAGGACGTGTTCTATAAACCGAATTCCCCGCTTCGACTTGGGGCCTCCTGTTGCTTCTTCGTCTTGAGTCCGAGAATTCCAATTCAAAGCTCTCAGGACGTGTTTTCAGATCATGAAAGACCTTAGTAGCTAGCTCATTGATGGCACGAGCCTGTAAGAATTATTCGCTTAAAGGTAAATCCTAGGTTTTTCTTGTTAGAACTTCGTTTGATTCTAATGATCCAAACTTGGCTGGGCTAGTGATGTTACCTGTCTGAAATAAATGGTAGCTGAAGAATTGAAATGCATTGCATTTTTTGTTATCAAAAACACATCGTGCTGCAGAACAGTATAAGCATATTGGTCAGATATTTCCATGCTGTTTAGTACAGAAGTACTAACCAATTCCAGATAAGTTATGCATAAACCAAGTTTTCAGCGTATTTTAGATGAGTGGATTTTAATCGTTTAAAAATAGTAGTAGTACTTCCGGATTATGCATGAAAAACTATAAACTTAAGAGGAGAACATAGAGAACAAAATGTCTGAGGGAGAAATGAACCTCAAATTGTTCAAGACTTCGATACATTCCTTCATGAAGTTTAGCCCTCATGGTCCCAAAATCCATAGGTTCTTTAATGATTTCATAGTAGTCTTCAACCTTATACAAGAGTCAGAACTCCATGAATGAGTTAAAAACGAGACAAGGTTCATAAAGCATCCAATATATACTTTATACCAAGAAACAAATGCAAAATACAAACCTCCTCTGGATCAACCGGTTCCGCAAATATTTCGTGGGTATCTTTCCTGAAGTTCAAAAGATTTATACAACAACATAAGCAAGATGTTTCTATTTAGGAATAGAACTATAAATGCCTTTTGCCTTTCAAATCAAAGAGTGTTTCTTCACACATTTTCGTAACTTGGAACGATGGAAGACATTACCTCTGTAATATATCAAGGATAAGCTCAAGTATACGTTTTTCAGGAAGCCACAGCTTGGACGGCTCAGTCGACCACGAATCTAGCAGCGAATCAACAAAACGTGATTAGATGCTTATTATTTGTCAGGCCGAAAAGTAACACCGTAACAATTGAACAATCTGAAGATGGTACCTTGTTTTTCCTGCTTTGTGCTATCTCTGTCCCGCACAACCCCTTGATCTGACAATTAAAAAATGACTAAATAAATAACAATTTATAACCAGATGCACTAAAAAAAGGTGAAAGACTTGAAGCAGATAAATGTCGGGCTGAGGTGACGCGAAAATGCTGACCGCCATTTGCTTGATGATCTTCATGTCTGGATTTTTTACTACCCTGCATTTCATTTTAAACTGGTCTTGAAACTCAACTTGGCATATAACACATTGTTTGGGATTATTACTTACTAAAAATGATCCACAAAATCTCTTAAACAAGGAGCAAAATAACTCCCTAAATAACAAAATACAAATGTTTTCAATAACAATCCAACATTGCACACAATAACCCATTAACCAAAAGTGATTTAAGAGACAAAAAAAAAAAAAAAAAAAAAAAAAAAAGAAAGAAAGGAGACTACAATTTACCTCATAGAAAATCATGCAGAAGTGAACAACAGGACTAGAACAGAATCATATACATTAACATTTGGGCAAATAAAACAAAACCCATTATTAAAAATGACATAACATGATAAATTCTGGTATAAAAAGTATACAAACACACACACACACACACACACACACAGAAAAGGACCTGATTGAGAGGAGGTGAAGCAGAAGAGGAAGCGACATCAAGGAGAGGTCTGAGTTTTCTCTTTTTCCTGGACCGAGTGCGAGAGGCTGGTCCTTGTTCAGGAGGAATATGAGTGAGACTCGAGTCTGACTCCATTTTCAGTGAAGCCGACGTGAGAGACACGCGCCTCGGCCGGTGGGCCTTCCATGCATCACAGCTCCTCCTCCTTCTGTACTCTTCTACCTTCTTCTTTGACTTTTCTATTTTTCTATTTTTTGTTTAATTATTATCCAAATTATAAAAACGAAAAAAAAAAAAAAAAAACAAAAACAAAAGAAGGAAACCCACATTGTTAATTTTCTTATTTTATTGAGTAGAATGGAGAAAAAGAAGAAAACCCAACTTTATTTCGAACATTTCTCTTCCACACCAGAAACCCACCTGGCCATTGTTGCAGATTGGAAGAAACAATGTGCTATTTTCTCTCTTAGCAAACAGAAAAGAAAGTGTAAGAATTCAGAAGCTAGAAAAATATTTGGTGTGGAAGAAAATGTGGGGTTTTGGTTTGAGTGGAGTGATTTTTCTTGGGTTTTTAAAAGCTGAGGGAAGTGAGCAAGAAATGCAGAGACCAAAAAAAAAAAAAAAAAAGCCAAAGTAGTAATTATAATATAATTATTATTCCAGCTTGGGAAATGGGTGATTTTTCCGTTAATGAAAGATATGAAATTCCCCCAAAAAAAAAAATTAAGGAAAAGGTATTAAAACCCGATTATTTGTTGCTCTTAATTAGAGGATAATGTTAGGATTTTAGCTAATGATGCTTGTTAAGTATAAGCAAAACAGGAAAAGAAAGTAAAAATAATGATATAATATTTGAATGGGTGGGATTTGGAAAAGATGGAATGCAAAGGGATTATTATGAGACACCATATCAAAGTATAGGATTTATATTGAGAAAGAGATTAATTAGCACTGATACCCCTAATCTTTTATTTGATTTCACAATCTGCCCTTGAATTATTTTATTAGGCATTAAACTCCGTTTTTATTGGCACTTGCTCAAATGCAAAATATTATGTCTAATATTAGTTTTACTTCTGTCATCGTTATTATTTCTAAAAGTGATCTTTCGGTACTTGAATAAATTAAGAATGAAAATAGAATGTAAATTATATGGAAAAGTCAAGCTACAACCCATAAAAATAAAATATTAAATTTGACATTAACTTTAACTCGTGGTAAATTTGTTACAAATTTTAACATATGATAAATTTGAAAGCAAAAATAACATTACAGTGAAGAACACTTTTTTTTCTTTTTTTATTTAAATGTCAAAATTTATTATTGACATAATAATTTAACATTGTATTGAAGATGCTCTTATCACTACCTACTTACGGATTAAAAGTGAATCAAATTAGGGTTATTAAATTCAAACAACAATTCGTCTAGCATTGAGGAAGCTGACCAACGGTGATTGATTGAATAGTGCCACATCAACATTTGACTCCTATTGGTCGAAGAGCAAACCGCCAGGTTCAAAGGTCGATTCTAGGGGTGAGCGTTCTAAAGCTCTGTGGTAGCACCAAGGCCACCACCAACGCTACGTAGAAACAAATCCAACAAAATCCAAACAAACAAGCAAATGTCAAGATCAAATCTGGTGGATGAACAACAAACGTGGAGGATGGGAAAACCACCTATATTATTGGAGTTATTTATTAGATAAATAAATTTCTCACACAACAAAATAGAAAACAAACCACACGCTAATAACCCTTTGTAGCAAAACCTCAACCGTGCTCTGCTTCGATCAAGTGTGTTACGATCAGTGTCGAGTTCTAGTCCCCACTTAGATTCACCCACAACTGAGCTTCCTTGCAGAATGAATTACACCTATCGTGCTCTCACCATGAGACTTCTTCCTCTTTTTTTAGGGCTAGAATTTAGACATTGGTCAAGAACAGTAGCCGAAATTTGACATTTTCTTTGTTTACCGTATGGGCAATGTTAGAGATCTCTAGTTGTTTACCTTTTTTTTTTTTTTTTTAATTGGGTACAAAATGACGTAAAAGACTGAGTTCTTAATTTTAAATTAATCATATAATATTTTTCACTCTTAATTTATTAACTAAAAATTAATAATTTGTCTACTATTTGGTCTGGTTGCAATGTAGGATTTGGATGGAATGAACTCATGAGTGGAGGTTACAGGTTGGACCCTACTTTCTATAAAAATAAAAGGATAAATTACATTTTTCCCCTTGAATTTTAGGCATTTTCATAAAATTTTCCATGAACTTCAATTTATAATATTCTTTTCCCCTGAATTTTAGAAAAGTTTAAGAACTTTCCCCCTTAATTAAATTTTTTACTAAAATATGCAACTAATACTCGTTGGAAGTATGAGTTATGGATATTAAATAAGAACACTTATAATTGAGTTAAAAGAGTAAATATTGAGGGTTAATTGTCATTATTTTTCCATAATTCTCTCTTATAGATAACTTCATAATTTCACACTTAAAAAGAGTTACGGCTGCATGGACTACTGTAAATGTGTGCCATTTCATAATTTTATACTTAATAACCCTAACCCATGCTTCTAACGAGTGTTATGTATATATTTTTTTTTATGAAAAATTTAATTAAGGAGGAAAATTTGTAAATTTTTTCAAAATTTAGGGAGAAAGAATGTTAGAAATTGAAATATGGGGTATTTTCGGATAAAGCCTAAAATTTGAGGGAAAAGTGTAATTTATCCAAAGTAAAATAAGATAACAATTTATATTATGACTTGTTTTTTGTTTTTTGTTTTTTGTTTTTTAAGGGATAAATTGCATATGTCTTATAAACTTATTGCACAATTAGAATTTGCATATAAACTTGTAAAATTTTGACACTCTACATTTGAACTTATAAATGTGTAAAAAAATTGCCCCATTGATAACAATGTAATTTTTTTCTTTCTTTCTTTTTTTTTTTGAGAAAATTACCTAAATAACCACATTTATTTTATTTATTGACCAACTTGACATAAATTTCATATTCTTGATTAACAGAACACAAAATTTAGTTAACTTTAGTTTAATTTTGTATCATGTTGATCTAGTATTAATTTTTTATGTTATGTTAGTATAATGATTTTTAAATTTATATCATTAAAGTGTTTTTCATTTTTTTTTAAATAAAACTAATAGGTGACTTGTACATAGCTCATTAAAATGTCTTTTTTATTTTAATCTGTGGCCCAAATTAATATTTAAGCAAAGTTAATTCAAATGTTTTTTTTTTTTGACAAAACTTAATTAAATATCTCAACCTCAACAAATTTAAGTTAAAATAGATGAAAATGACTATTCTATGATTTATGTATAAATCAGATGTCAATTTCAGTTAAAAAAAATTATTACAAATGGAGTAGTTTGTTATAAATTTTACAAATATTAAAATTAAAAATTTAGAAGATAAAATTATTATTACGCCATAATTCATAAATCACTAGAATCTGTAGGTACGATGTCTTTTGACTCAAGATATTGATTTTTCAAAGTTTGTGCATTTTTCTGAATGATTTTATTTTGTAAACATGAAAAAAAAAAAAAAAAATTGTTATTTGACTGCCAATGGTTGAAAACAATTAGAAAGTCTTTTTCCTTTTTCTTTTTCTTTGAAAGCCAATTGAAAACTTTTTATTGGTTGAGAAGTGTATTAGCATTGGGCTGCTAGGGAACTATTTTCAAAGGTCAAAGGTGGCTTCCATGAGTGGAAGCGAGCTAAAGGAATGTCCTGCGTCATTTTGAAATGAGAATAAAAGTATTTTTAAAGGGTCTCTCTGTAACAATGACTGGAGTTAGAATTTTAAAAGATGGAATTGAAATTTATATTTAGTTAAAATATGAATTAAAAATAAACCGTAATATAAATAGTGTAAAAATTTGAAATGTGTTTAAAAAATTATGATATAAATCTTATTATGTTCTTTTTATTATTGTGAATATTTAGACATATGAATCATTTCATTTTAACTTAAAAAATAAGAAATTCACTAACTTTCGAATTTAATCTCCTGAATTTCTAAGTTCGCATGAGCTTGGCCATTACTCACCAACAAGCCAGAATTATCTAAAAAAATTTATTTGTTAGATTACGGTAATTGATCCATAGAATGTAAAAAATAATTTGGTAGAATACATAACATAATACGGTAAAATATAAAAGATAATCCAATAGATTATCAAAAGTAATCTATTAGATTACTCTATGACAATTAGAGTCTTAGACGGCCCTATTATTTTATCTTGTAAATAGGAAAGGTAATATCTATAGATTATTAATAGTAATTTACAATAATACTTTTCGGCAAATAGAGACTAGCACTAGGGACTAGAAATTATCGGGAATCCATTTTGATTTTAATGACATAGTGTGTTTATCTTTTGACTTATTTTATGAGAGATTAAAAATTTTGAAGTCATTATAGATTAGAAATAATCTAGAGGTGTCTTTTTTAGCAGGCAATCCTCCATATCATCCTACAAACAAAAAGTATAAACATTTTGTCCATTTATTTTGGTCATTTTGTAGGTTTTTTTTTTTCATATTCTTAAATCCTTACCCTTCTTTATTTTGAAATTATTTTTAAATATGTCCTCACTTTTTTCTTTTCTATTGATTCTTTATGGCTTCTTTATTTCCTTTAAATACTATGTTTTTAAAGGAAGATGAAAAATAAATAAATCTTATTTTTAATGCTATATCTTGTGAACAAACTTTTTTTTCTTATTTATTCTTGCTAATATGATTTTTTTTTTCTTTCTCAAATGCAATCTTATTTAAATATTTTGTTGGATTATGGCCAAAACATGTGCGGTTAGGTACTAATAACTTTTTCTTCTCTTTATCATATACAAAAGCACAAATATGTGCTTTCATACTTGCTTCAAAGCCCGTTATGTGACGGTTTTAATGCCCGTCACATAACACCTTTTTTTTTTGTTTTGCTTTGTTTTGTTTTGCTTTGTTTATATTTTTATTTTTTGGTTACTTTTAAACATTTTTTCTTATCATTATGTAAACTGATACTTTAGACTACTTCATCTATACGAAACGCGTGTTTCAACTAGTATAAAAAAGGATGAATAAGAAAGAGTAACGTTTCTATTGGTTTGAGAACCCAAAAGTCAAGATTTCAATTTTGAGACTCGAATCAAAAGGTTAAAAAGTTTGGGACCCTAAACGAAAAAAGTTAGAAAGGAAGCAGCAGAATGGATGGGAGGGAATCAATAAAAACTTTAAGGAAGAGGGTGAAAAAAGAAGAAGAAAAAAGAAAGGAGAGGAAAAAAAAAAAAAAAAAAAAAAACCTCTAGTTAATGCTTTTAGTGAGGCACGCGCCATAGAGAGCGTGGAGTTAAGTGAGGAGTGAAATAATTCAAGTATATTTGCAAAATTGAGGTGGGACATTCTTCGCTACGACAAGATACAAAGAAAGAAAGAAAGAAAAAGAAGCAATACAAATTACCAAGCAATTTCCTTCGGATAAAAAAAAAAAAAAATTCAAACAAAACCCAGATCTTTTTATTCGAGTTTTCTACACCAGAAAACCGAGTTACCGAGATCACCTTCCGAGTTGGTATTGTAATGAGTCGTGACAAGAACGAAGACGAAGACTTTTTCAAAAATAAAAAACTCTCAACAGTGTTGCTCACAATCTTTTTGCTCGGAGAAGCTCCCACGACTAAATGATCGCATCGGATTCGCCTGTTACAACTCTTTTCTGGTAAAATACTCCAAACCCGTCAGTTTTTTTTCCCTTTCTAAGCTTTTGGCGCTTTTTCTTTTTCGGGGTTTTTTTTCAATCTGATTATGATAGGTATAATAATTAGTTAAGTTTTTGTTTTTTTTTGTTTTTTGTTTTGTTTTGTTTTTTTTCTCAGTTTTGGTTTTGTTTACGGTTTTTGGGTGGAAATGAAGAGAAATAATGAGACAATGAGAATAAAATGCTAGTAGATGTGTTGATAGCATTTTGTTAAGAACAATGATTTCGATGGAAATGGGGGTATTTTTTTTTATTTTTAAAATTTTTTTTGGGGAAAAGGGGATCGATTATGATTAAGGGTGATTAACATATTCGAATGTGAGATTACTGATGAAGTGAAACAACTTCGTTTTTAGATTTTTTTTCACAAGGAGAGCTACTAGTTGAGGTTTCATAATTCCAATATAAAGTTGTTTACTTAGTTCATGATATGTTAATCTGTTTTTGGAACATAGGTACTTGATTATCGGTATAAATTCGGCAATTTCAATCTGATTTCTTTCGTTGATGGGTTTAGTTTTGCAGATTAGCGCCTAGGAGTCTTCGGTTTAGTTTTCGATGACGAATTAGAAAAGGCTATAATCTTTGGATTCTTCAGGTTTTGCTTCATGTTTAATCTTGTTCCTGTCCGAATTCATCAGTAAAGCTGAGGTTTTTTGCATGTCTGTTAGTGGGTAAGATTAATCCCACGAGTTGTGTTGCAAAGTAGAAGACTTGTTTATATCGTTCTTGATGTGTTGTGAATAAATAAGCAATGTAGAAGGCTAAGCATAACTTGGGAAGTTCTAAGAGGCTCTGAAGAATTGTCAGAATTGTTTAGGGTGCGGTTTTCGGTTAGATTCAATGGCATTTGCTCGATTGTGGGGTTATTGGCTCTAGTATGAGTGGTATTGATTAAAAGGACCAGATGAATTTTTATTTTTTATTTTTCATTGTTTTTGATGCGGGTGTTTTCAGTTTGATATTGGTTCTCTCTGTGGTTTCTTCCTTGAAATTCAATGTCTATCGTGTTTATATTCTGCAAAAGGAAATCAGTTGCTTATAATTATTGTCTTTGATACTTTTTCTTTTCTTAGAGGAAAGCTTGTTCTCTTGATTTTGTTTTTTCTTGTAAAGTTTGTTTCTTGTCCCAAAGAAAATGTACTGGCATATAAGTTTCAACTATTCAAGGCACTTTATCTTCTAGTTTATTTTTGTTGTTCTCTCTTCTGGCTATCAAATTGTTTGGTAGTTTTCACATGAACTAAACATTGCGTTGAGTTTTCTGGGTCCTCAACCTATCCTATTTTCTCTCTTCATGTCTTTCATTCTCGTCTTCATTGGTTGCAGTTTCATCATATCTTAATTCCTTTTCTTCTCAGGTTTTAATGGATTTCAACTCACGGAGAATGTCACGGGAGTTGCCTCAGTCCACTGCCCAAAGTAGTGTGGGTGGTAGTTCGGTAGTTGACCAATCTGCCCATGAGTTATGCAGTTTATGCCAAAAGATCCTTTCACCTGATAATGAGACAGCTGGTGATCTCGAAAATATTGGCATCTGTGGCGACTGTAAATTTCTGTTCCTCGAAGATCTTGATACTCCATTGCACGAATCTCGTCGGAGGCGGCCACCTAGCCGAAGAAGAACCAGGTACAGCAGTAGTGAGTCCACAGAGAATCTGTTTTCGCAACAGTTCTCACACATGATAAATCTGGTGCGGCAAAATCAGTCGACCGGATTTGGTCCTGAGGAACCAACGGTCGAAGCTGATCCAGCTATCAGTGCATTCCAGCGCACAAGTACTCGTACTACCCCAAGAGGGTCTCGAAGTTGGCGGCGGGTGCTCTCTGACACCGAGAGTGATGGTTTTGATAACATGGATTCTTTATATGGTGAAACTGAATCAAATGTCAGCTTTGGTCGGCACAGGGTGTTCCACGGTGAGAGTGATGCCATTTCTTTCAGTACTTATGGAGGTGACTCTGATGCTTCGGTAGACCTGCATGGTTTCCTGGATTCAGAGATGTTTAATCAACCAAATGACGGTAGTGATTTTGAAAGTGACACGGATATTGATCCAATGCATGCGGGGCTCAACCATTGGAACTCAGATGACCAAGGAGGAGGAGAAGCAGAAGAGGTAGAGGAAGAAGAAGGGGAAGAAGAAGAAGATGGTGAGTGGGAAGAAGGTGATGCTGAGGAAGACGTGATTCAACCTACAGATGCCAGAGATCGTGTGCAAGACTTTCTATTTCGAAGTCAAGGTGGACAAAGGTCTCATTCTCCTGAATTTGACATGATGCGTACCCATGAAATCTTCGCTAACATGGAGGAACCGGTTTGGGGGCCTGATTTTAGGTACCCTGCAGATTATCTTGATGGAAGGGGTTTGGAAGAATTTCTTCAGCATATTGCCGAGGATGACAACTCAAGACGAGGAGCTCCTCCAGCAGCGGTGTCCTTTGTGAATAGTTTACCCCGCATTGTCATTAGCAAGGAACATGAGAAGAATGATGGTTTAGCCTGTGCAATTTGCAAGGATGTATTAACCGTTGGCACCGAAGTGAATCGTCTTCCCTGTGACCACCTGTATCACCCTTTTTGTATCCTGCCATGGTTGAGTTCTCGAAATTCCTGCCCCCTTTGTAGATACGAGCTCCCAACTGATGATAAGGATTATGAAAAGGGGAAACGTAACGTCAGGAGTAGTGTGGAGATCCGCCGTGACATCCATCAAAATGTAACCGAGGACAGTTCCGTTACTTTCTCTGATAGAGAAGATGAAGAGGAAGACCGCGAATTTAGCGAAGGTAGACTAGACCACAGAGCGCTGATAGGTGAAGACCCGGTAATTAGTAGCTCCGAGAGAGGGAGTGGTAGAGGAAGATGGTTTTTTCTTGCTGCTGCTCCAATTGTCAGTCTAGTGGGCATTGTTCTTGTATTGTGGATGAGAAATGTGGGAACCGAGAGAAGAGGACCCTTGAGGCCCTCCATCCCACCTGAACAGGTCCGCCAACAACGTGTTCCTGGCTCTGGCTCTTCATCTAACTGGCAGGAGAGTAGAGGCCGGAGATGGTGGTCGTTGTTCTAAGCCGTTTCTCTAGTAACTCGGTAAACAAATTAATTGTTGGTTGGTTTTCCATTCTATCCTTTCGGCCTGAGATTCTCAACTTTCATTGCTATTTTTACTTGCAGATCTTGTATTTAATTGTGTGGTTTGCTCTAACTATTTTTGCACCCCACCAGTGCTCCAAGAATGGGTTGAAGCTTTTGATTAAAAATTTTTTGTTTGTACCTTCAAAACTATTTCACCGTTGCACAAATATCTTGCATAATTACTAGAAATTAGGGGCAACTCGATAGATAGTTTCGCTCTTGGACGTTTTAAAAGTAAGGAACCATAGTAGAATTCGGTCTCCGGTTCAAGAATTAAAAACGGGATTGACCAATACAACTTTGAGAAATTAATGAGAGAAGATAATCATACCTTAGATTGTTGCAGCACGTGGTGTAGGAGAAACAAAAAAGAAACAATACAAACTACGTTCCTTCACCTTATTTTTGGTTCAGAGAGAGAGGGTGTTCAATGGTGAGAGTGATGTCATTTTGTTTCACACTTACGGAAGGGACGCCGATGCTTCTGTAGACCTGCATGGTGGCAGCGATGCCATTTCTTTTAGTACTTACGAAGCTAGTGATTTTGAAAGTGAAATGGACATCGATCAAATGCACACCGGGCTAAACCTTTGGAACTCGGACGACCAAGGAGGAGAAGAAGCGTTAAGAGAAAGATGATTAGCGGGGAAGAAGGTGATGCCTTGGAAGAATTACGTAAGCATCTTGTCGAGGATTACAACTCAAGATGACGAGCTCCTGCAGCAGTGTCTTTTGTGAATAGTTTACCCAGCATAGTCATTAGTGAGGGCCGAAGAACATGTGAAGCATGATGGCTAAGCCTGCACAAATTTGCCAGGACGTTTTATGAAGGGGAAGAGCCCTTTTGGACGCTACCTTCGCTAAAGCTAACTTTCAATTGTGCAGGACGTTTTATGAAGAGGAAGTGCGCGAATTTATCGAAGGTAGACTAGACCAAAGAGGGAGCGGTAGAGGAAGTTGGTTCTATCTTGCTGCTCCTCCATCAGTCTGTCTTGCAGGCATTGTTCTACTCTTGTGGATGGGAAATGCGGGAAACGAGGGAAGGAGATGCACGACGTCCGCCCTCATGCCAACATAATCAGATCTCCGGCTCTTCGCCGAACTGGAGGGGGAGAGTAAAGGCCAGAGAATGGTGAATCATTGTTCCGCCAGACCATATGCCTGCAACCACGTAAGTAGGAGTTCTACACTAGCCGTGCTACTGTGTAGAATTAAGATAGTGCCAGAATAGTTTGTTACTTGTCATCAGTTTTAACATCGAATTTCCGATACGGAGTTTTGTACCAAAAATTATTGAAAACATTTTGTAAACCTTACATGCTCTTTGTTCTTCTCCAAAGTCCCTAAGTCAGCAAATTTGCTTTTTAAGTATTAATCGCATCTCAATTGCCAGAATCTCGGTTACTTGTCAAATTGGATACAATAATAATGTAGACTTTATTTCAGAAATAATTATAATTTCACGTCAATATTTAATGTTAAGGTCTAGCTGAAAGGAGATCTATTAAATTTAATTTCAATGCATAGCTATTAAATTTTGACCCGAGTTAGAAACACCAAGGCTATTGATTGTTTCTACATTTTCCCAAAAAACAATTTTTTTTTTCTTGAAGGGGAAAAAAAAAAGTTTTGATGGGAGAGTTGAGAGGACTGAAAACAAACAAGATAGGGACTGAAAACTGACCAGATTATCCGGCTTTTAAGGGCATAAGGGGAAAAAAAAAGTTTTTGATGGGAGAGTTGAGAGGACTGAAAACTCACAAGATTATCCGGCTTTTAAGGGCATTAATTACCATTCCAAACAATAATTATTTTTCTAACGACAGGCCACTAGCCATTGAATGAAATATACTGGATTTATCAAAAAAAAAAAAAAATCAGAAATTTAGAACTAAGAAAATCATTTCTAATTAGATTTAATAACATTGGATAACCCTTGTGCATCACAGATTCACACAGGTGTGTATTTTTGGCTAAACTAAGCTGTTAATTAGAATATTATTTTGAGAAAACTTGAAAATTGTTGATGTAACGTTTACATTATAATATTAACAATGATGCTTGTTTGTTTTATTAGACAAAATTTCTCCTACGAATATTGGGAATTCCTGTACAATATTAGAAATGCAGTGACCAAATCGATAGGAAAAAAAAAAGGCACTGAAAACAATTGAGAAAATAATGGACCACTAATAAAAATAAATAAAATTGGAAAACTGTACAAAATTGGATTCAAGTGTTGGAATGACCCTTGGCCCATTCCCATCCCTAATAAAATAAACATGCACCTAAATAATCAATGAAAAATGACCCATCAGAAATAATAGTGGAATGAAAAGTTTTCATGGCTCTATATAGACACGGCTGCCACCGCCGTGTTTCCCCCTCAGATCGACGACTCATCCGCATTAATAGGACAAATTAGGATTTACATCGGGGGGCGCGGGGGCGGGGGGAGGGGGATAAAAATGAACTTCTAAGTTCTCAATTTCCCCATCGAGGAGGTTTGAGGTTTTGGCAAATCCCGGAGTGTCGGATTTAGAAGAGAATGTTGATGAAGAGAACAATCCATACAGCCATTGAAAATATGGCGAAAATGTGAACCCAGAACAACACTGCAGCTGACTCCCTTCCACAGCCTCTTAAATTCGCCACAGCACCTGACACAAATAGACAGTAACTGATTATATTTTTGGCTCGGAAAAACATTAATAAAATTGCAAATTGTAAGTTTGCTGGGCAAGTTGCCAAAAGTTGACAGGTTTGAGGGGAGACAGTGTTATATAGCCGCGTCTAATCTCTAATCTTCTATATTTGATAGACCAAGCGAAAACTAAGTTACGATGAGGCAACTTGTTTGTAATCGTTTGGGGATGAGTTAAGGACTCTTACCGGACAGGACAGATGTTGGCATTGAATGTTGGAGGAGTAAGACAAATCGAAACATCTTATCGTTGGGAGGAAGGAAGCCAAGCTTATCTGCCAACATTACGATGCCAAGTCCCACAGGAGGCACCAAAAGTAACCGCGCAAAGACAATAGCAGCGGTTGTTTTTAAACCAAGTTTTGAACTTCCGGGTCCTGTAAGCAAGACAGAGCAATATCAAGGAGTGATAAATCTCAAGTGTTGTACTAACTGAGAAAAATTAATATGATTATCGAATGCAGCTATCGATTTCCTGCATGAAAGTGTACATGGTAGCCCCGATGTTTGCTAGCCAAAAAAGATGAGGCCACACTATAGCCTAAAGAACTAGTAAGCATGCATGACGGAACAAGAAGATATCAAACGAAACATATGTTTAGAAACTAGAAGTCAGCTTACCATCTACAAGGTTTCCACCTAATGCCAAAAGAATGCACGGAATCATCGCCTCCCTGATAACAACCGGCACTATTAGATTGTAGCGAACAATTTTGAGAGTCAAAACATCATAAAATGCTACTAATATCTGATACATTGTCCCCGTTAAGACATTTGCTTGGTAAGATTCGAATTTAACACTTCAAAAGAAACCCAAATCAACTGAATAAGTGACCTCTTAAGTAGATATTGAGCAAACTTGCACATACATACGAAAGAAACAAAATAATTAAAGGACAACACAGGAGGAGATTAACAGAATAAATTACTTTAGTTTCGCTTACAGAGGGATTAAATAAGGCATACCCGAGTATGATACAGCTATCAGTGAAGAAAAAAAGTGGAGCACCATTTGTAAAGACCAATTGCTTCAAAACCGGCACTGCCCCAATAATCATGGCTAGAATCTACAGCAAACATCAGCATACTAATTAGACAGTGTAGAGATAGATAATTCGAGGAGGAAAAAAAACCAACAGTAGTTAAATCAAGCAGAAAAAACCAACTTACGGAAGCTATTATGGGCGGTTGAAGGATTTGCTTGAATTTCAATTTCTCATATAAGAACGTAATAAACTCTTTTATCTGCAAGAATCATGATGATTAAATAAAACCATGTTACTATGAGGGCCAAGAAGCAATAAATAAGCTATTTAAAACTTGAATATCAAAACCGCAACTTTTAGTAAATTTTCCTAATCTATCATGTCACATTTGAGAAACTAAACTAAACAATGGTAACATGAACAACAGTCCCCTAAACAGAAAGCAAAAAATATGAGGTATTTAGATTATGGAACAAATTAACATCTCATCGCAGCAAAAACAGGAAGCGGCAGTTGCAGTGCACAGTGACATTGATTAACAATGCTAAAGAACGCGATGAAGTAATTTCTAGAGAACATGAATCAGACACTCCAATTGGCATCCAATGAATGAACCCGATCGTATGAATTTAAATTAACAAGCTACTTATGCATACAATGGTGTAAAGCCATCGACTAGTCATATTATGGATATACAAAATTTGGCTTCCTCCAGCCTGTAGGGTATAAATTGTCAACCTGGTAACACGTCATAAACATATTCTCTCGTCTTTTTGCAAAGAATGAAAATTTCAATTTGCTTATATTGTTCAAAACAAAATAATGAAAAAAAAAATGCAGGACTGAATTTAATCGACAAATCTGACCTTTAGTTTTTTAGATGCATCTGAATCTGAATCAGTCTGTGTTTCTACAGCCTCCTCATGTGTAAGCAGTGGAACTTGCTCGGGACTACCGTCCGTTGAATGGGATTTTATGGGAAGACATGCATCCTCCAAATCAAAGGAACCTTCAGGAGGTGGTGCAAACATTCGAAATACATATGTATATAGGATGATTGCACCAACCTAAAAGGCACAGCAAGAAACAGGTAAGACTATAACATTCCGGTGAAGTAAAATAGAAATTTATGTGAAAAAGAGGTCATTGCAAATACACTAACGTTTGGATCACATTCACAACAGAATTTCAATCAGAATAACAATCTACGGGTTTGAGTAATTTCAGCTCAAAATGCTATAAACTCACCCACTGGCCGAATGAAATATATGCAATCCCATCTGTGCTACATTTGTCCGAGTCACCAAAAGGATTGTTTTTGTCTCTACATAAAGCTGCAATTAAGACGAGCGGCACATTTCCAATGTTCCCTGCATTAAACATATGATATTTTCAATACAAGCCGATGCAAGGAAAGTAGAAAGCCAAAGTAGCCAGGATGCAGTTCATAATGGAATTTACTGCTATTAAGGATCAAACGGAAAACTATTGGAGGAACTTCAAGCAGTGACAAGTGCTTCCAATTTTTAGAATCTAACTAGAGAAGAAAATTTTAAAACGCAAAGTGAAGTTTGTACCATGATGATAAGCAACTTACCAATTCCGATTTGCACAATCGTGAACTTAAAGAAAGGGTATGGTGGCCGAACAACGCTGGCTACAAGAAAACCTATTAATGAGCCTGATATGGCACCTAGAACAACATTTACAGGAATAAACCACCTGCAAAAAGTAAATGCCGATAAGAGTCCAGCGTGTCACATATTCTATTCTATTGCCATTAAAATAAGAAGTTAAATCTTACCATTCTATCATTTTCTGAATGGTGACGGCTTGTCCAAGTTGAGAAAATATCAAACATGGAAGCAGAAGTGAAAACACCAACTGCAAGACGTTGTTCGAAAAATCAGTTTCTATTCAAACCCAACCACTTCACGAAAAAGAAATTCACAACACTATATGATGACTGAGAGAATTTTATGGTAGGGTATTTTACTTGTATCAAATACCATTATAAAACTAGAGTTTAATAAAACTACGGCTTTAGAACTACCGTGTTCATAATTCATTTAGACTGCTTAAGGTTTGTCATCTCTAGTCCTCACTTAGTCTACCTTTAAATTCCAACTCTCTGTAGTGTCTACGATATACACACACTTACATATATATATATATATATATATATATTGAAGAAATATTATAAAGGAAAAGGTTACTTACCCCATTTAACAGTTTCCTCCCATGGGCAGGCAAAATATTAACATACTTGGATGCCATAAGAAATCCCAAGAAGCATATTGTGAGGACTTTAGCAATCGGTAAAACTGCGATCTTGATCGAATCGAACAGTGACTCACCGCCCACTTCAGCGTTCTTCACTACCAATAGAATCCTTTCCACAGCCATCTTCCCCAAATTCTACACGGATCCAAAATCATCCAACAAATCCACCAAAACAATGCGGCTTCTAAAAACCAACTTTCCGTACAACTGATATTATTACTCTATCCGTCCTTATTCCAACAGAACCAGAAAACTTCACAATAATTCAATAGACAGCAACAAATTTTCCCTACAATCAGCAAAATTAACCAAAGAACAAAATCATAATTTGTCAAATAAAAAACATGATCCAAATCCTACGTTAAAAACATGAGAATCCCACAACCAGAATTGTGATTTGTTTCAAACAAAACATAAAAACTTTCCATACCAAAAAAACAAGACAAAAAGTAAAACACACTGCGAGATTTCTGTACAAAATTGAAAGCTACGCAAAAGCCAAACTTTCTAATCCTATTTATGACATTGGCACCAAATAATTAAGAAAAAAAAGAATCTTTTTAAAGAAAAAAACAATAATACATACACACACACACACACACATATATATATATATATATATATATCTGCAAACAGAGCTATACCCGAAATTCAGAAAACGCTTGAGATCGGAAACGTTCACGAAAGTGCTTGTAATTAGCAAAAAACCAAAACACAAACCATACGCCAACAAAAATCTATAAAGGAACAGAGATTTAAAAAAAAAAAAAAAAAAAACAAAAAACAAAAGTAAAAATGAAGTAAACAAAGAAAGAAAAACGCGGAGAGGAAATATTACTTTATTACATAGGAAAAGCAGAAATAGGCAATGAGTCGCTTCGCTTTAGGAGAGAGAAACCTGAATTAACAAAAAAAAAAATGAAATGAAAAAACTGAGAAACAGAGAACAACCCAGAACTGGATGTTCCAAAAACTCCGGAAACCAGAAACCGAACAACATAAAAATCTCAGAATAATTATTCGAGTCTCAGGAAGCAGCTCGGTTTGTTGTTACTATAAATAAATGCTTATAAACTTACTCTCCCTTTTCACCTTTTGTTCTTCGTTCTTCCGTTACCCGCGTCGGTTAGTTTTCTTTTCGTTTCTTTTTCTGATGGAAACCTGCGCCTTTAGCTGCCTTTCCCACTCTTGTCTCTACCCTTCAATTTCTTATTATTATTTTATTTTGTTTTCTTTTTTTTCTTTATGGTCTTCTGATTTTTGACCCTTTTTTTTTTTTTTTTTTTTAAATCTCTCAATAATTTTTTTTAGCTGTTTTATATATGAACTGGAACCATCCTTAGCTGTTTTATAGATGAACGTGAGGGACCGCAGATTTGGATTTGCCCCTTTGTCTTGTTATAATTACGGTTTTGCCAGATCACGTGAAGAGTTTGGTGCCAACGAAATTTCCCTCGTGATTTCCTACATGTTTGTGGACTTTTTCTTAAGCTATATGCTTTATGCATTCATTCTCTACGGTCAATTCACCCATGCCAACGAAATGTGACGAAACTAGCAAGTGGCCAGAATGACATCCTCAACAATTAAAATTAAAGAAAATAACATTCTCTCGTTTTAATATGTGAACGATCGTTTCTATCACGGTCGTTCTTGATCATTTTATTAATAAAATTTTTTTGAAAAATCATTTTATAAATAAAAGAAAGTTAATTAATCATTTTTACCAATTCACTCTCCCATGACATAATGGCTTCTTTTTTTCTTTTTTCTTTTTTCAAAGTTAAGCACTTTTCTTTTTCTTTTTTTTCTTTTTCTTTTTTCCCTAACTGTACCCTAAATATTATTTATTTAATTCAAACTTTTAATTATGCAAAACATAAATGGGGTTATGTCCAAACCTCGCGTTTAGTTGTCACTATTGAGTTTAGAACCTCGAACAGCTCTCCACCCCCCCCCCGGCCCGGCGACTATCACCCCCCTTCCCCATGTATCATGACGTTTTGCCTTACCGGTAGAGGGATGGGCTCCGCTCCGCAAACATTTGGATATAATTTTAGAAACCCATTTTTTTTAATATAGGTTTTTGTAATTATTTTTAGACAATTTGAGATTTAAGTTCAAATTAGGCTTTAACCTTTCAAATTTACTAATTTGACCAAATCAGTTTTTTTGTCTGCAAGTGACGAAAGGGACAAAAAAATTACTAAAGTTCTAAATTTGGGGGGAAAAAAGTTCCCTTTTTTTTTTTCTCCAAACAAAATCAAACATAAATTCAGGTAGGATTTATAAAATTTTTCTCTCCTCCTCTTTTTTTTTTTTTTTTTTTAATGTTTTCAATTTCAAACTATTTCTCCTTTCGCTTTTGGTATTTTTCGTTAACTAAAGGACCGATCTTTTCAAGGGACTCCCAGCCACACGTTGTTTTATTTTCTTGTCCCTTTCTTATTATTTTAAATTTTAGAAAGTCTTCGCTTTGTTTACGTAATTTAGGGTGTGGATGATGCTACATCAGATTATTTTCAAGTCACAAAAGTAGCCTTGTGCTTCCACATGTACGCTCATGATGGTCAAACTTTTATTATGTAGTTCTAATTTTCTCACTCTTTTTTAAATTTAATATGAAAAAAAAAATGCACCACCAGTAGAGTTTTATTTATTAATTATTCGACCTGCATCATAAACTATAAACTATCTATTCTGATTATAAAAAAAAAAACTATCTATTATGTATTTTTTTTTTATTATTTTGATGTGATTTTGATTGGATCTAACAATAAAAAATGTGCATTATCGATTTTAAACCCTATTATACAAAAAGATGCCAAAATTTTAAACCCTATCTTTCTTTTCCCCCCTCCCCCCCTCCAAGTTGAAAGATTTGGTTCCGTTTGGTAGGACCGAAGAAGAGAAGGAATGATGAATAGAGTTAGAGGGACAGAGAATCAAAAAAATATAGAGAAGTATCAATTATTCATGAATTGTTTGTAATAGGAGTTGAAGAGTTACAACAATAATGAATAATGTTGACCCCCTTTTAATTTTCCATCCCCTCTCTAACAAAATAGTATAACCCAATTAGTACATTGTCAATCCAAAAAGTAAATCAAGCCAAATCAATATTCAGTTAGACTTATAATTTGTTAGAAAATCTAGCGAAATTAGAGTACATTCTATGAAAAATTAGGTAAATAAACAGTTTATAAATCCTTATTTAAAAAAAAAATCTTTTCTTATTTACAAAAATAACTATCAATCAGTGAAAGCACATATTAATATTGATCAATCAGTCAATTACTAATTGATTATTAAAAAATGATTATTTTGCTAATTTTACAAAAATTAAGACATTTACTAAAAAGTTTCTTAAAAATGTCATTTTCTTCCATATCCCTACATTCTATATCAGGAATGTACAATAAGGATTTTAAATAATCGTTAAAAAAAGAAAAAAAAATCAAGAATTCAGATTTATTTTTATATTATCGGATGATTAAGAATTTAAAAATATATCACAATGTAATTAAACTTCTTTGAAAAAGTGTTACACTTACAACCGCACAACATTAATTGAAGGATTGTTGAACTTCATGTTGGTTGGGAACGCCTTTGAAGGGCCCGCTCCATGGACCATTCATTCTGTTTTCTTCTTCTCTAAGTTTCATTTCAATTCAACCAAAAAGAGAAAAGAAAAGAAAAGAAAAGGAAAAGAGAAACAAATAAAGGAAAAAAAAAAAGTAAGGATATTTTTTCCTCCACATGTTTATGATTTTGAGATAGACATTTGGATATATGTGCAGGAAGAATATATGGATGTAAGAACATTGCACCATATGTGTACAAATATAATAAATAAATAACAATAAAACACAAGGAAAAATACAAAAAAGAAAAAAAAAAAAAACCGTCCATATTTTGCGTTTATTAGACAAACAACCTTATTTCCTGGTAAATTCTTAGAAATTCCTCCTTTAATATGAGATTTTCATACTAGGGAATAAGTTTTAACTTGGTCATAGACCCCAAACACTGAAAAAAGTCGATGGAAATACTGTATATACAAGTTTTACGCCTTCTCAGTACGTTTGAAAATTTTGAGGTGCCTTTTCCAGCTAGCAACTACCACGACATGTATGATTATTTCGTTATTATAATTTTAACTTAAAAGATGAATTTATTGATATCTTATAATATAAGTGAAATGTAAAAATTATTACTACATTATGTTCGTAATACACATGGAAAACTTCAATTTGATCCTGGCCAACTATTATCATCTGAACGGCTTATAAGATGGATGCAACTAAGGGCAAGTAGAACTTAGAAGAATGGGTAATTGCGTCAATTTTCCAGCTGATTACTTTTAAGCGTCCGTTTAGTAAGTTAGTTGGCGATAAAATTTTTAAGTTTGGGTTATTGACTTTTCAAAAATTAGTTATAAATTTTATTGACTTTTTAGAAAAAAAAGATAAAAATTGATATGAAAAAGTATAATTTAATTGGAGTTAAACTTGAATACTAAATGGAGACTAAGTTAAAATTTTTTTTTGGATGCTACATAATAGCCTTGTCAGAATAACTGGTAGCATTATAAACAGTATTATACTGCT
This sequence comes from Ficus hispida, assembly GCA_025413025.1. Classification (NCBI taxonomy): domain Eukaryota; kingdom Viridiplantae; phylum Streptophyta; class Magnoliopsida; order Rosales; family Moraceae; genus Ficus; species Ficus hispida. The sequence continues at coordinate 25,542,462 of CM046372.1, forward strand.
TATATCATGCTAGAGCTGGATATGGTTGCGATCAAAACTTTAATTCTAATTATGTGGTTCGGGAAAGTACTGTTTGGAAGAAAAAAAAAATAAAGAAGAAGAAAGAAGAAGAAGCGCCAATCATGTAGTGGAACTTTTAAAATTTTCTTTACCAAAAGCTTAACTCATGATGTGATATATAATTCATTACATATTATATATTGCTTTGATTCAAAAAGAGTTTCACATTTTTATACAATCAAATTACTTTTAATATTTGTACTTTTTTCTCAGTCAATACTTTAATTTTGTCTTAAAAATGAAAAACTAAAAAAAGTCCCTTGCTTGAAGGACTATCACACTTTCAGTTTGTGTTGAGACAAACCCTACCACTACCCTTTGGAGAGGCATTACCTTGAGAGTAAAAAGAAATATCATAGAGTACGATAGAACGAGTAGCTTTGACCTTGAACATGTTTCAACTTGCTCACGACCCAACTTCCATTGAATCAGCGTAAAGAGATGTCGCGACGAGGATGGAAGACAACAAAGATTTAGCTTTTATATACCATGAATTTTGCTTTTATTCATAAAATACACGCAACCTTTTATTCCATTTTTATACCATCATAGTATATTTAATAACAAATATATAACATTTCTACATCAACAGTTCATTTTGACCCGAAAAAAGTCTAACATGCTCCATAAAAGAGGGGGAAAAAGTTTAAAAAAGAAAAAATCGCTCATTTTCTCAACAAAAATTTAAAAATTTCACCCCCACCCCTATCACTACCTAAGAACCCTTCCTACCCCGTCTCAGGCCAATCCTGCAATTGAGCATGCACCTTTTTTCTTCGTCTAGCGAAAGCTGCATCGATGCATGGTGACAACAACGTGAAAAAGGGACGGGATGCGAACGACGTTGGGTTAACATATTTTTGTTGACGTGCATGTTTGTGAGGACAATGCTTGGTCGAGGTTAGATTTCAAGGAATGCTCGTTGGTGCTTGTGCGGCTCGAGGTTCACCAGGTAACAAGTCATTCTAGTGAAATTTAGAATGTATTTTTAAGAAGTGTAATTAATTAACCCCCACCCCCTTTTTTTTATTTTTTATTTTTTTTTTTGATTGATTTGCTTGATTTAATATGTAAAACATTTTCGAATCTTAAAAAGGCATGAGACGGAATGCAGTCAGGAATGGGATAAGATAGTATAGGTGCCTGTGGCGGGCTAAGGTGCATGGGGCAACGTGAAGATTAGAATGAGATTAATTATTAGGGTTTTCTACAAATAAAAATAATAATAATAATAATAATAATAAAGTGATTAAAGATTTTGTTAGTTTTTATATCATCTGTAATTTCTTCAATTGTTTAATTTTTCATTTTAAGGGTATTTTTGATGTCAAAATTATGTGTTGATTGCCAAAAGGTACACATATAGGGGATGTCTATTTACACTTCTCGATCTATTTTTCCCAACCTTTTTAAATCATCCATGAATTAAATTTTAAATATCAATTTCTACTTGTCACATCCTCTTAATTATATATATATATATATATATATATATAGGAGGAGTGTTTATGATCTCATTTCTCTTTGGCTTGGTTTATGATCTCAAAGCAAAATGTTGGGTGGTATAAGAAGATAAAATAACTTAATTTTAGTTTTTCTTTTAAAGGTAATTTTATATCTGAATTCAGTATATTGGTAGATAAAAGATGAAGATATTTCTACAAAGTGCAATGTAAAGGTACAAAATTGCGTAAGTTCAAAAGGCAAGGTTTTACTTTATGAATAAAATCAAAATACAAGGGCATAATTTATAAAATGGTAAACAACCATATGCAATAATTATAATTATTATGATCTACAGTCCTGAGTTATGGCACAACTATGGCTTCCCTTACAAGGCCTTCTTTGCTACTCTTTTCTTCTCATGGACCTCGCGCGTGCGCACGTCGTATCGCAATTATCTCAAGGATAACTCTTGTGTCAAACTCATTCCAACCACTTATTGTGGACTAAAATCTCTATTGCCAACGTAGTCCAAAATACAATAATAAGGACCCAATTATTACTTAGGTCCTATTTATGGTAGTAGCCAGTAGCTAGCTTGGTTAAGGTGTTTGATCAGTTGGCAGTGATTTTTATTTTTTTATTTTTTTATTTTTTTCGAGATTTTTCTCTCTCGTCCCTCTTCACAAAAATCCCCCACCGTTGGATAAATATCGTGCGGAAAAAACCCACACTTTGGATAAAATCTTCACAAAATTTTCCACCTAATTCAAATTTATATCATATGGTCGGTAATTGCCTTACATAAGTAGTGTGTGATATATTTATTCTAAAATTATATTTTGATTCACAACAGATGAAGTCAATTATTTAATTATCTTAGTCCATAAGTTAAGTAATTTATTTATTTATTTATCTTTATATATCAAATATTTAGTTAGTTATGTTATGAGATGTAAAAATTGTTGCATGCTACCTAATTCTCAAATATTTAAAGTAAATAGAATCGTACATATTTCATTTCATTTCCCGTTCTTATTGCCACATAACTTAATTGTAATTACACACTTAGTTCACCCTAATTATAGACCTTCTAGTCGATGTCACAAAATGTGACTTCTAAAAAAAGTGTAATTTTCTATACTCGAACAAGACATTATAAATTGCATCTTACTTAACATTTTTATTACAAGTTAGAAAATTTAAAAACTATTTCGGCCAATTAACTTTTTTTCAAAAATGAGATTCCAAACGTTTATTGAAATTTTTTACTTCTTCTTTTTGTATTGAAAAGTAAAATTCTACCAAACAGATATATAATTTATTTGTTGCGAGCACATGCCTTTATAATAGGAAAGAATGAACTGCTTCACGTTATGTATGTAAGCATGCCTTGCCTGGGAAACAAAGCAACAAGATTCAAGGCCAATTGCGTCCCAAAAATTATGATGGCTTTTTTTTTTTTTTTTTTTTTTTTTTTGCTTGACGATTTAATTTGTATCTATTAATAGTATTACGCGTGCAAACTAATTTTGAAACGGAGAGAAAAAGGGAAATACCTTACGCAACTTCATCAGCGATGTCATTTCATTTTCATGTCGACTACTTTTTGATTTTTGGTTTATTATTTTTGTTTTACTTATATCTATTTTTTGAATCGTTGAAGAAGGCGACGATTTGCTATAATGTTGGAAACAAGTCGGAATTTCCATGTACAGATGGTGTGCTTTCATTAGTTATTTTAATATTTATCATCAATGATTACATTATAATGAATTGGATAGTTGATTAAAAAAATATATAATAATTAATGAGCGTTAAATTAATAAAACTTATTAAATACTATATTCTAGTTTATTAGGTAGCTATTATAATTTTCCATCAAATTGCTTCCCATCTAGATAAAACTTCTAATTATGTGTTCGTTGTAGCGTCAAAATAAGTTTCTACATAATGGAGTTCTTAACGAAATTAAAAAAAAAAAAAAAAAGATTAAAAATAAGGAAGAAAGCAAATGCAGAATATGAAATAACAAAAGAAAAAAAATCCGGAATGGAAGTAAATCAAGAATGATATATATTAAGAATTAGAGATTGAATCATTAATTTAGATTTCATTTAATTAAACATAAAAAAATCATTTAAACAATCATGTCAATATGTTGATAACAAGTCATTAAAATACCATATCATCAAATGTAATTAAAATATACACTATTTTTATAGTTTTATCTTATAACCATCCATGATTATAAATATAAAATAATCATTAAAAACTCTTCTATATATATATATATATCCAATATCAGGACCCCAAATTGGAGTACTTCTATTAATAGGAGTGGAGCTTATTAATAATATTCATAATATATATTCAGAAAATTATGTAAACCTTCTAGATTTGGGACAATGTTTCACTTTGCTCCTTAAATTTGAAAAACTAGTATTTACTTCTTTCCGAACTTTAAAACGTTAGAAGCTTATGTGCACCAAAACTTGAAGGTTGAATCTTAATTTAAGTGTGTATATATATATATAGCCATATATATATATATATATTGTGATTGACAAGGACAACTCTCATGTGAGCCCCGGTGAGATCACAAATATTCTACCAACAACGCCCTTTTCCTAACTCATTTGGCATTTCACTTT